>JAMWET010005261.1:0-107500 GCA_024036415.1 Prochilodus magdalenae
CGCCCCAAAGAAATGTCAGAACTGCCATTTTTTTGCCCCCCCCACCCCGCCCCCAAAGCGCACGCGGAGATATCGGATAGCAGAATCGTTCTCTCCCTACATATATCTCTCTATCTCGATATCTCTCTGTCTGTCTCTCTCTCTCTGTCTCTGTCTCTCTCTCTCCCTTTCTGTCTGTCTGTCTCTTTCTCTCTTTCTCTCTCTCTCTCCCTCTCTGTCTCTCTTTCTGTGTCTCTCTCTCTCTCTGTCTGTCTGTCTCTCTCTCTCTCTCCCTATCTCTCTCTCTTTCTATCTCTCTCTCTCCCTATCTCTCTCTCTTTCTATCTCTCTCTCTCTCTCTCTCTCTCTCTCTCTCTCTCTCTCTCTCTCTCTCACTCTCTCTCTCTCTCTCTCTCTCTATCTCTCTCTCTCTCTCACTCTCTCTCTCTCTCTCTCTCTCTCTCTCTCTCTCTCTATCTCTCTCTCACTCTCTCTCTCTCTCTCCAGATGTTGCTCAGGCCAGTTCGTGGGGCCCATTCAGTATAGGATATGGAAACACATGAAGACGTCTCTGTACCCAAGTAGGCCTCTTATACTTCACCTGATCTATCACAGTCACAGTAATCATATCACAACATAACCACTGCAGCAGTGTACAGGACGCACAGGTCTGAACACCCCGGGTCAAACCGTCCTCACAGTCTTTAGCAGTTTCTCCTTTTGAGTCTCGGTTCCCTTCAGTGTATTTTCATCATGCCCTTTGGAACCTTCAAGTCTAGGTTCCTCTCAGGGTTCCTCGTGTATAAGTCTTGGTTCTTCTCAAGGTTCTTTAACGCTCTTAGGGAGATTACTCTTTCAAATCTTGGTTCCTCTCAGCGTTCGTCATTCTCTAAGTGAGTTTAATCTTTTAAGTCTAAGTTCCTCTCAGGGTTCCTTATGTTCTTGGGAGTTGACTCTTTCAAGCATTGGTTCCTCTTAAGGTTCCTTAATGGTCCTAGGCAGATTACTCTTCAAATCTTGGTTTTCAGGGTTCCTCATTCTCTTAGTGAGTATCACTCTTGTAAGTGTTGGTTCCTCTCAGGGTTCCTCATGCTCTTGGGGAGTTTACTCTTGTAAGTGTTGGTTCCTCTCAGGGTTCCTCATGCTCTTGGGGAGTTTACTCTTGTAAGTGTTGGTTCCTCTCAGGGTTCCTCATGCTCTTGGGGAGTTTACTCTTGTAAGTGTTCAGTTCTCTCAGGGTTCCTCATGCTCTTGGGGAGTTTACTCTTGTAAGTGTTGGTTCCTCTCAGGGTTCCTCATGCTCTTATGGCGTTCTCCCTTCAAGTCTTCTCAGTGATTCCTCCTCGCACTACTACTTCCTCTGAGATTTTCCTCGACTGGAAGACATTCTTGGAAAGCACAATATAAATAACCTGAATGAACAGGCTGAGTTCTATTGCTGGACTAGAAGGTCCTTGAGGCTATAAGCAGCCATGGTTTCAGTGGGTGTGAAGCATAGCTGGCATAGTTCCCGTTCTCCCTATAGATACATGGTGATATTTTAGCCACTGTAGGGCACAGTATAGGTCAAACAGACAGAACAGTACAGTATCTTGGCATTACTGCCACTGAGACCTGATTGGTTAGCATTACTGCTACTGAGTGCTGATTGGTTAGCATTACTGCTACTGAGAGCTGATTGGTTAGCATTACTGCCACTGAGTGCTGATTGGTTAGCATTACTGCCATTGAGTGCTGATTGGTTAGCATTACTGCCACTGAGTGCTGATTGGTTAGCATTACTGCCACTGAGTGCTGATTGGTTAGCATTACTGCCGCTGAGTGCTGATTGGTTAGCATTACTGCTACTGAGTGCTGATTGGTTAGCATTACTGCCACTGAGTGCTGATTGGTTAGCATTACTGCCGCTGAGTGCTGATTGGTTAGCATTACTGCCACTGAGTGCTGATTGGTTAGCATTACTGCCACTGAGTGCTGATTGGTTAGCATTACTGCCATTGAGTGCTGATTGGTTAGCATTACTGCCACTGAGTGCGGATTGGTTAGCATTACTGCTACTGAGTGCGGATTGGTTAGCATTACTGCCACTGAGTGCTGATTGGTTAGCGTTACTGCTACTGAGAGCTGATTGGTTAGCATTACTGCCACTGAGTGCTGATTGGTTAGCATTACTGCCACTGAGTGCTGATTGGTTAGCATTACTGCCACTGAGTGCTGATTGGTTAGCATTACTGCCACTGAGTGCTGATTGGTTAGCATTACTGCTACTGAGTGCTGATTGGTTAGCATTACTGCCACTGAGTGCTGATTGGTTAGCATTATTATTACTGAGTGCTGATTGGTTAGCATTACTGCCACTGAGTGCTGATTGGTTAGCATTACTGCTACTGAGTGCTGATTGGTTAGCATTACTGCCACTGAGTGCTGATTGGTTAGCATTACTGCCACTGAGTGCTGATTGGTTAGCATTACTGTCACTGAGTGCTGATTGGTTAGCATTACTGCTACTGAGGACCGACTAATTAGCATCACTGCTACAGAGCACAGATTGCTTAGCATTGTTATTACTGAGTGCTGATTTGTTATTATTACCGCTACTGAGTATTGATTGGTTATTTGCTGGCTGATTAGCATTACTGCAACAGAGCACTGATTGGTTTGTATTATTATTACTGACTGTTTATTGGTTGGCTGGGATTGGTTAGCATTACTGCCACTGAGTGCTGATTGGTTAGCATTACTGCCACTGAGTGCTGATTGGTTGGCATTACTGCTACTGAGTGCTTATTAGTTAGCTGTTACTGATGGCTGACTGATTAGCATTACTGCTACAGAGCACAGATTGCTCAGCATTGTTATTACTGAGTGCTGATTTGTAATTTTTACCGCTACTGAGTGCTGATTGGTTAGCATTACTGCTACTGAGTATTGATTGGTTAGCATTACCACTACTGAGAGCTGATTGTTTAGCATTTCTGCTACCAAGTGTTGATTGGTTAACATTACTGCCACTGAGTACTGATTGGTTAGATTTACTGTTACTGAGTGGAAAATGGTTAGCATTACTGCTACTGAGTGCTGTTTGGTTGGCATTACCGGTACTGAGCGCTGACATGTTAGCATTACTGCTACTGAGTGCCGATTGGTTGGCATTACTGCTACTGAGTGCTGATTGGTTGGTATTACTGCTACCCAGTGCTTATTGATTAGCAATTATTGCTACGGTGTGTGGGTAGTGAGTTGATTGGTTCTGTAAAGTGCTCGTTAATATCACAAATGTACACGAGGCAGTGTATAAAATCCAGTTCAAATCATAAGTACAACAGCAAGGTTGGAATATCGTCAGACATGGATAAGTGGTTTATTCCAAATTCCAGTTTGGCTGGAATGCCATCACTGAAGGGACTTCTCTGCTCCACACAGATGTTGTGGACCACACAGCAAGCCCACATCATCATCTTTGTCAGTTCCTGGTTGCAGTTCCTTCTCAGGAGACACCTCCATCGTTCCTTTAGTCTCCCAAATGCTTATATCTCTATGACTGCCCATGCACAGCTTAAGCTAGAGTTGTATCAGTGTGGCTGTGGGGTCAGTCTGCTCCAGTGTGATAGTGTCCAGTCTCATGCCCAGAGATGTTGACTTTGTTTTGGCCTAGCAGTTGACTATCAGCTCAGTGCTTCCCATAAATAGCTCTGCCACAGTGCTCTTGTGTCATGAGCGCTCCCTGGATAGCCAGCACACATCCCAGAGGAGGTCCTTGCTTTCCAAAACCGCTCGCAGTATCAAAGCATGGCAGCCTTTTCGGGTAAAATCATCCAGGGGATTCTCTTCTAGTGCGTGCATTGGTATGCGGCTCCCATCAACTGCAACTACGCATTGTGTAGCTTAGAACATAGTTTAGAACATATACTAATATTGGAGACTAAAACCTGTTATTTACACTCATCATCAAAAGCTGCACCCAGAAGGAGGTGTGGGAGTGCGGTGCTGTTGGGAAGGAAGATAAAGGTGACCAGGATCAATAACTGATGATCAATTTAGACTGATATGATCAATATTTATTGAGCTTACTGTAATACAGTGTCTGGGCCCTAACCTGCTGCTCACTATACACTCCTTCCTGTCTTGCAGACATCTCCATGGTGACCTTCGACCCTGAGACAGCCCACCCGCTGCTCACCGTCTCGGCCGGTGACACGACGGTGCATTTTGAAGATGATAAACAGGTGGAGGATGTGGAGAAGAACCCGAAACGCTTCCACTACTACTACTGCCTGATGGGCCGGGAGGGTTTCAGCCACGGCCGCCACTACTGGGAGGTAGACGTGCGTGGGAAGACCGCATGGAGGGTGGGCGTGGCCAGAGAGGACGTACCCCGTGGCGAGATGGACTCGTCCACTGAGGCCAACGGCTTCTGGACGCTGGCCCTGAAGAACGGGTCCATCCTGGCTTGTACCGACGGCAAGCCCACGCTGGTGCGTTCCGCCACCATGCTCAACCGCATCGGGGTGTTCCTGGACTGTGACAGGGAGGAGGTGTCCTTCTACAATGCTGTCACCATGATGGCGCTATTCTCGTTCTTCATGGGCCCCTCGGAGGTGCCCGTCTTTCCATTCTACAATCCCTGTGACACGGACGAAGGGAACAACCTCGCCCCTCTTTCCATCTTCTATCCCTCAGTCTGAATTTTAAAGAAATAGCTCAACCACACTTGCTTAGAAATGGAAGCTTATGGCTGCCTGTCCGATCCAAAGTTGACCCGCTTGGTCTTGAGTGTCTGTAGATTCCATTCTTACCTAAAAGCAAATCCTAGAGCCCGACGTTGGTTAGCATCGTCCTGGAAACAGCATAAGTAGGTTTTTAGAAGAAACTGGTGAATGAGGCCCAGTAAACACACTCATCTAAAGAACAGCTGCAGCCAGAAGGAGGTGTGGGAGTGCGGTGCTGTTGGGAAGGAAGATAAAGGTGACCAGGATCAATAACTGATGATCAATTTAGACTGATATGATCAATATTTATTGAGCTACACATACAGAAGTCTGTCTCTCAGTTTGCTAACCCAACACGCCAGACGTCTCGGTATGGAGCTGTAGAGGTTCCTAATGGCGTCCTGTAATAATCCATCCCATGCAGCTTAAATATCCTCACACAGTTCCTGCAGATAGAGGTACAGGTGGAGGTGTGTGGTAGGGAGGAGTAGGCGTGGAGGTAGAGGGACACCAGGCCTTCGGGACATGTGACATGTGATTCGTTGGGCGTCTCCACCAAGACTAAAGCGGGACTCGTCACTGAAGATGACCCGCTGCCATTCTGAGTTACTCCATGACAGTCTGGTACGACACCACTGCAGTCTTTGGTGACGGTGACGTGGTGTTAAGGACAGTCGTGGTAACGGTCTCCGTGCATTCAGTCCTGTGTGGTGCAGCCTACTGCCAATGATGCTGGCACTAACAGGATGACTCATGGAGGACACCAATGCTCACTGAGTGTCTGTAGTCGTGGCTGTTGGGTCAGTCAGGTATAGCGATAAGGCCCGTCCCTGCGTCCCCATCATTAGCATGTCTCCTGATGTCAAACCTACTCACCAAACTATTTGTCCAACTAATGCTTTGACCGTGAGTGTAGTTGAGTGTAATGTGGGCCATGCAGAGAAACAGCTTGTGTGTCAATACCGATGTCTGGGTTCCAGCCCAAACAAATGTGGAGGCTGCAGAGGAGCTCACCTTGATGGTCCCTCATAAAACAAGCAGCACACTAGTTATGAAAATGTGGAGGGGAAAGAAGAAAACACATGGCAGACTTGATCAGAAAATGATGAGTTTGTTACCCTGTCCGTATAGAACAACCAGATTTCAGTTTCTCTGGGTCAAAGGTCAACCCGTTCCTCACCACTTCGGGAGGGCCTGAAGACTGGTCTGAAGACCGGTCTGAACTGGGTGTATCTGGCTCTGTTCATGCCCACAAAGAGCCACAAATCATGAGCTTCCCTCACTAATGGTCACTCAAAGCTTCAGGACCCTTCAGAACCACTCAGCTTCAGCTCCTGTATGAGGCGGCGGAGCTGCCTGCGTTGCTGACTTTTAGAATGGAGTGTGTAGACCACACATCGAAACCACACTGGACACGGTGTGGAATTCCTCCATTAACAAATACATCTGGTTCCTCATTCACAGACTTCCCAACCACCAGATGGCACACTAGCTCATAATGCTGTTTGGTTAGCATTTGTTTTCTGTCTTGGCTTGCATCGTTGTTGGTTGAGCTATTCCTTTAAGTGCATTCTAGAGAGGTGTGCATTGTCTGAGGGTGTAAACATGAATCCCTTTGGAGGCGCAGAAACTAACCGGACTGATGATGGAATGAATTATGAAGGAGTTGATAAAAGTATGTTTCACCATGTACCCAGACTATGTAGGTGTTACCATATAGGACACTCTGTAGTTCCACAGGTCCAGACTGTAGTCCATCTGTGTCTCTGTGTATTGTATTACCCTGTTCTTCAATGAGCAGGACCCCCACAGGACTAGGTACTATGTGGGGGGTGGATCATTCTCAGCACTGCAGTGACACTGCCGTGGTGGTGGTGTGTTAGTGTGTGTGGTGCTGGTGTGAGTGGATCGGACACAGCAGGGCTGCTGGACACCTGTGGGCAGCGTCCTGTGGGCAGTGTCCTGTGGGCAGCGTCCTGTGGGCAGTGTCCTGTGGGCAGCGTCCTGTGGGCAGCGTCCCGTGGACAGCGTCCTGTGGGGCAGCACCCTGTGGACAGTGTCCTGTGGGCAGCGTCCCATGAACAGCATCCCATGGGCAGTGTCCCGTGGACAGCATCCTATGGGCAGTGTCCTGTGGGCACCCTGTGGGCAGCGTCCCGTAGACAGCGTCCTATGGACAGTGTCCTGTGGGTGGCGTCCCGTGGACAGCGTTCTATGGACAGCGTCCTGTGGGCAGCAACCCATGACCACCAATGAAGGGCTAGTGGATGACCAACACTGCACTGTGCAGCAGCAGATGAGCTATCGTCTCTGACTGTCCATCTACAAGGTGGAGAAGCAAGGTAGGAGTGTCTAATAGAGTGGACAGTGAGTGGACACAGTGTCTAAACACTCCAGCAGCACTGCTGTGTCTGATCCACTCACACCAGCACCACACACACTAACACACCACCACCACGCCAGTGTCACTGCAGTGCTGAGAATGATCCACCACCCACATCATACCTGCTCTGTGGTGGTCCTGTGGGGTCCTGCCCATTGAAGAACAGGGTAATACAGTATACAGAGAAACAGATGGACTACAGTCTGGAGCTGTACACCTACAGAGTGTCCTATAGGGTCAGTGGAGTGATAAGATGGACAGTGGCTGTAGATGCAGGAAGGTGGTGTTAGTGTTATGGATGATGGGTGTGTATTCCTCTATGTAAATAGCTCTCGTTTGCCCAAACTCATGATCCACTTCATCCTTTCCTAAAGAATCTGCGCTGAATCAAACGGCGAGCTCCAGGGAACACATGGCTAATGAGCAGCTGACTGACAGCTCTCTGTCCAACACTCTTAGCATGCTCCGCCCCCATACCGAACATTATTCAATGCTAACTATAGGAAAAGAGTCATGGATGAACAGACGTGGAGACGGAGGAGTGAATAAATGGACAGAGAAGGAAGGCGTGAATGAACACTGTTAGTGTATGGATGACAGACTTAGGGGGTCACAGTCAGGGGGTCTAGTTTGTGAGATTTTGGTGATACTCAGTTAGCTTAAGCGTGCTAAGCTTCTGAGTTTACTTCCCTGGACCGACACAGACAGAGGCTGTATTCGAAATGGCATACTACATACTACACACATACTAGTAGGATGGAGTATGTGACCAGTCGGAGGATCTGGAGATCCCGGATGGTGTTCTACTCCAGTCAGAGTGTCTAGTATACAGGTGGAGCAGGAACATATGGAGAAGTATATCAGCTAGTCATTCGACTTTAAGGACATGTGGCCCAGAGGAAGACGGCTAACCCCAGATTCATGTTCCCTGGAGCTTTAAAGCTTCTGCTCTTCTAGACGTGTAGATTTTGAAGCGCTGTGCTCAGTGTTCGGCCGCAGCTCCGCTGGATGGTGTTAATGGATCAAATGATTTCTGGTGTTAATGGTGTGACTGGAATTCTCAGATGTTTTGTTATTGACTGTCAAGCACTTTAATAAACTACACTGACTGACTAGTCCCTCTATCGCTCTCTTCCTCTCTCTGTCTCCCTCTATCTCTCTTCCTCTCTCTGTCTCCCTCTATCTCTCTCTTCCTCTCTCTATCTCCCTCTATCTCTCTTCCTCTCTCTGTCTCCCTCTATCTCTCTCTATCTCCCTCTATCTCTCTCTTCCTCTCTCTGTCTCCCTCTATCTCTCTCTTCCTCTCTCTGTCTCCCTCTATCTCTCTCTTCCTCTCTCTGTCTCCCTCTATCTCTCTCTTCCTCTCTCTGTCTCCCTCTATCTCTCTCTTCCTCTCTCTGTCTCCCTCTATCGCTCTCTTCCTCTCTATGTCCCTCTTCCTCTCTCTGTCTCCCTCTATCTCTCTCTTCCTCTCTCTGTCTCCATCTCTCTCTTCCTCTCCCTGTCTCCCTCTATCTCTCTCTTCCTCTCTAACTACTCTTTCTATCTCTCTCTTCCTCTCTCTGTCTCCCTCTATCGCTCTCTTCCTCTCCCTGTCTCCCTCTATCTCTCTCTTCCTCTCTCTGTCTCCCTCTATCTCTCTCTTCCTCTCTCTCTCTCTCTCTCTCTCTCTTCCTAAAGAACCCTTGAAGGACCATCTGCAGTAGGTGTGTGGATACACCACTGGGACTGGATCCAGTTTGAATGGCCTCTGGCTGTTAGTGCTAAAGGAGGTATATTAAATCCACATGGTCGTTTAGGAGGTGATCAGCTTAACGTCAGCTTTATTTAAAACCAGGTGTTTATTATTCCATATAAACGACCATATAATCAGAACTCCACAGCGACAGCTCCATCACTTATAGAGAACTGGAATGTGACGCAGTGTTAGCTTGGAAGGATAAGCCCCTCACCTTTCCGCCCACTTCCTACTGACAGGATAAGCCCCTCACCTTTCCGCCCACTTCCTACTGACAGGATAAGCCCCTCACCTTTCCGCCCACTTTCTACAGACAGGATAAGCCCCTCACCTTTACGCTCACTTTCTACTGACAGGATAAGCCCCTCACCTTTCCGCCCACTTTCTACTGACAGGATAAGCCCCTCACCTTTCCGCCCACTTTCTACTGACAGGATAAGCCCCTCACCTTTCCGCCCACTTTCTACTGACAGGATAAGCCCCTCACCTTTCCGCCCACTTTCTACTGACAGGATAAGCCCCTCACCTTTCCGCCCACTTTCTACTGACAGGATAAGCCCCTCACCTTTACGCTCACTTTCTACTGACAGGATAAGCCCCTCACCTTTCCGCCCACTTTCTACTGACAGGATAAGCCCCTCACCTTTCCGCCCACTTTCTACAGACAGGATAAGCCCCTCACCTTTCCGCCCACTTTCTACTGACAGGATAAGCCCCTCACCTTTCCGCCCACTTTCTACTGACAGGATAAGCCCCTCACCTTTCCGCCCACTTTCTACTGACAGGATAAGCCCCTCACCTTTCCGCCCACTTCCTACTGACAGGATAAGCCCCTCACCTTTCCGCCCACTTCCTACTGACAGGATAAGCCCCTCACCTTTCCGCCCACTTCCTACTGACAGGATAAGCCCCTCACCTTTCCGCCCACTTCCTACAGATAAGATAAGCCCCTCACCTTTCCGCCCACTTCCTACTGACAGGATAAGCCCCTCACCTTTCCGCCCACTTCCTACTGACAGGATAAGCCCCTCACCTTTCCGCCCACTTCCTACTGACAGGATAAGCCCCTCACCTTTCCTACTTTAAGCCCCTCACCTTTTCCGCCCACTTCCTACTGACAGGATAAGCCCCTCACCTTTCCGCCCACTTCCTACAGACAGGATAAGCCCCTCACCTTTCCGCCCACTTCCTACTGACAGGATAAGCCCCTCACCTTTCTGCCCACTTTCCACTGACAGGATAAGCCCCTCACCTTTCCGCCCACTTTCCACTGACAGGATAAGCCCCTCACCTTTCCGCCCACTTCCTACTGACAGCATAAGCCCCTCACCTTTCCGCCCCACTAAGCCCCTCTCTGCCCCCTTTCTAGGGATAAGCCCCTCACCTTTCCGCCCACTTCCTACTGACAGGATAAGCCCCTCACCTTTCCGCCCACTTCCTGCTGACAGGATAAGCCCCTCACCTTTTCCGCCCACTTTCCTACAGACAGGATAAACCCCTCACTTCACCTTTCCTCCACCCGCCCACTTCCTACAGACAGGATAAGCCCCTCACCTTTCCGCCTGCTTTCTACTGACAGGATAAGCCCCTCACCTTTCCGCCCACTTCCTACTGACAGGATAAGCCCCTCACCTTTCCGCCCACTTCCTACTGACAGGATAAGCCCCTCACCTTTCCGCCCACTTCCTACAGACAGGATAAGCCCCTCACCTTTCCGCCTGCTTTCTACTGACAGGATAAGCCCCTCACCTTTCCGCCCACTTCCTACTGACAGGATAAGCCCCTCACCTTTCTATTGCTTCCTACTGACAGGATAAGCCCCTCACCTTTCCGCCCACTTCCTACTGACAGGATAAGCCCCTCACCTTTCCGCCCACTTTCTACTGACAGGATAAGCCCACTTCCCTGACAAGTGATAAGCCCCTCACCTTTCCGCCCACTTCCTACTGACAGGATAAGCCCCTCACCTTTCCGCCCACTTTCTACTGATTGGATAAGCCCCTCACCTTTCCGCCCACTTCCTACTGACAGGATAAGCCCCTCACCTTTCCGCCCACTTCCTACTGACAGGATAAGCCCCTCACCTTTCCGCCCACTTCCTACTGACAGGATAAGCCCCTCACCTTTCCGCCCACTTCCTACTGACAGGATGAGGGGCTTATCCTGTCAGTAGAAAGTGGGCGGAAAGGTAAGGGGCTTATCCTGTCAGCAGAGAGTGATAAGCCCCTCACCTTTCCGCCCGCTTCCTACTGACAGGATAAGCCCCTCACCTTTCCGCCCACTTCCTACTGACAGGATAAGCCCCTCACCTTTCCGCCCGCTTCCTACTGACAGGATAAGCCCCTCACCTTTCCGCCCACTTTCTACCTGCCCCTCCTTCTTCTCATCCACTTTCCTCTGATTGGATTTGCCCTTCCCGCACTCCACCTGCCTCATCCCAACAGTATAAGCTCACAGTCCTCCGATGAGACCCTTACCTCTTCTCCTCCCCACCCACTTTGCTATTCTGGCTAAGCTCCTACAAGTGACTTTTGACAAGCCTGGAACAGATCACTCGACTTCTCTCCTGAAGCAGAAGCCAAAGTACATTACTCTTGAGGCTTAGCACGCTGACCTAGCGGTAAAGGAACTACAACGACGGGTGGAGTTGAACATACATCATTTATCCATTGTTTTCTTATTGTAAACATAGAACCCACACACACATACACACACACACATACACACACCTTCACGAACACAATCAAATGCAGATACTTATGGTACCAACAGTGAATACACATCATAGGACATCAGTGCCCCCCCCACACTTAATACTCACTGCACACACAGTACACAGAGATAATGTGACTCGTCATATTCGGGTATATGCACATTGAATATTGAGCAAAGAGCACTGGTTGTACAAACGGGACGCATGTACTAGCACTGTGGAGTAAGCATAATGCTACAGCTTCAGTGTACAGTGTGTGACTGCTAAACACTAGCACTGCATTTGCTGCCATTACAGGTGGGGCTTTAGACCGTAACTACAGGTTTACATTGCATCAGTGATATTAAGCTATAGAGCTGGGCTCTTGTTGTGTTGGATGTGAATGGGTCAGGTGGTCCTGTCCTGCTCTACCTGCTGTGCCTCTGAGCCAGTCCATTTTTAGCATGTTATTTAATGCACCATCTTAAAATAGCCCTCCGGTAGGGTGGGGGTACCATGTTGGCTGGGTACTCTATCACCGGCAGGCTGCTAACTGACTCGGCGTAGGACCACTGATGCCTCAGTGGCAACAATATGTTTGGTTTTACCATCTTTATTCTGGTACGTCCTTCACACATCGTCTTTTGGTCAAGATACTGGGCAAGTTTTCCGGTTTTCAAGTTTTCTCAGTTCTTGGTAATTTTTACTTTTATGCATCATTTGCTCACATGAGCTTCTGTTAAATTCCATAAGGAATGGGCGGACCAAAATTGCCAGGAATTGCTTGGAAAGACGTCTGGTTCCATTGACTTCCATTGATATGTCTTTGGCCCTCTCCTGTAATGTTGTCATTTTGGAGGTACCTGTTTTTCCTGGGACAGCGGCGAAATATCCAAGAGCATACTGTAAAGGTTTCCCAGACGTAGTTACGATTTAGCAACTGTGAGGGATCAACAGGGTTAACCAGTGTGGAGGGGCACCCCAGGGACTCTGCTCAGCCGCACAGATGACTCTCATGGGGAGGGAGGTTACTCTCTCGTGCAACCGTGGATGGATGGAGACTTATGGGAGGCACCGGCCAACTGGTGTTCAGTAAGGAGCACTTAACCATGGCACCCTGTCTTGTACTCTATTCTGACTCTCTTCCGACCTCTTCACCTGACCCAGAGGCACAGCAGTACGCCTGACTCTTTGGTTATGTATATGTCTATTGTAGGAAAAGATGCGTGAATAAAGTGATGTATGAAATGGACCTTTTTATCTGGACACCTTATTGCTGGAAATATTTTGTGTGCATAACCACCATAAGACCGGGGGGGTTCCCAAATGCATTCATGCCACAGATCCTTTCCTTCTAAGGTGGACTAAAGGCCCACCCGGATGTGCTTTTTTATGTGGGAACCGTCTTGTATAAGTGTTCTACCATTGCTACATGAATTATACATGGTGCAGTGCCACACATGACTGCATCTAGAACAATGCACTCTGGGCCAGGGTTGGTAAGAGTCATTTGGGGGCCCTAAGCAATTCTAGGTCAGAGCACTAGAACCTATGCATGCGGTTCTGCGTGCATGAATAAACGACAAATACATCCGTCATTTATTTCTAACAGCAAAGAAAAGTTCAAATCAAGGTTTGATCAAGCCTGGCATACTTGCGGGGCCCTCTGGGGTCCAGGGCAACTGATTATACTGCTCATAACAAGAAACAGCCTTGGACACAGAATACAAAGGCCTGGTTGTTTATGGTGGGACCCCCGTGTCTTTAATAATGCTACCACCTCCAGGCCGAGGGCTGTGTATGTAGGTGAGTGTATGTGCATAGACTTGGACTCGGTATTGCTTAGAAAGCTCTTGACGCTCAGCGGCTAGCTGGGGGAGTAAAAAGGTTCACCACCGCCCCGATTTCGGTCAGAAAGAGGAATCCGGAAAGCATCTGTGACTAAAAGCTTTATTAGCTAATGAACGTTCATGTCCTCACGACGACAGTTAACATCTACGTATGCAGAGTCCTAATACAGAGCCTATTCAAGGGAGGTTAGCTAGTGAGGGTCATAATCACTGTGTATAATAATAACATGCTATTTACATGGTGTGTATTGTTATGCATCATCACGCTACATGTATTATACCGTATGGCTTACATTGATTTTAGAATACTAGTATTAAAACAGGTGTAAAAGGCTTAGAAAGAACAAGGCCATTCTGAGGGGGTTTGGATGGGGGGGGAGTCGTGGTTGGGGCGGGCCGGGGTTATGGGGGGACGCTCAAGATTGGTGTTTGGAAAGGTTCTGTAAAGCTTCACTCATTAGAAGATCAAATTTTGTGCTTGAACCAGAAAAGCCTACAAAATCCCTCATTTTTAATCAATGCTAATGCTAATGCTAATGTAGCATTTGTGGTTGGTTTGAGCTCTCGACTTACAAGGCGAGGTAGAGGTTACACTCTCGCATTAGCAAAATCTACCTAGTACCAAAATCAGACCTCCTAAACCGTATACGCTATACACCCCGCCCTGTTTAAAAGACATAGCTGGCTACCGTTCACGGCCTCCCTACGTAGAAGAAAAGCAGAGAGAAACAGGTCACGGACAGCGCCTCGCCAAAACTGTCGGTGCAGTAGCAAAAGGGCAGTGGTGTTCAGGTTCTACAAGAGGCACCAAGAGTCTCAGTAAACTGGTTTTGACATCTGATGATGAAGGCCAACTTGACTCTTGAATCCAGCTTGGCGTGGAACAGAATCAGGTGTCAAGAGAAGGGGGGGATGGGCCTAGCTATGTCAAAAGGTCTATAATGGAGCAAGCTGTTGTTAAGATAGCTAACATTAGCATTAACCAACCAGGAAGTGCAATATTGTAAGCAATAGGCTATTCGCGGTCACATGATTAGGAGCATGGAATCCAGATGGAGGGCAGGAAGTGGAAAAGCCAAATGCGAGGCAAGTCCGTACTGTGCTGGTTTAGACGACGTTATGTGAGAAAGGCGCAAACAGGAAATCACAAAGCATGCTGGGCCTGATGTTTATGCTATGAAGGGTTAGCGAGCATCTATGGTCCACTGGTTTGATAAGATTGGGACCCTGCTGACTGTTTCCACTGCTGGTCCACCCCCGATAGCAGCATCTATCCACCCAGACTGTTGTCCGGGTATGCGAGCTGACTGTTTGCCACTGCTGGTCCACCCCCGGACCACCCAGACTGTTGTCCGGTATGCGAGATCTAACTAGGTTTTTACAATAGCATTGTCTTCAGTACTTTCGTTAACCACAGCAGCCCACCCAGAAACCGCTGAGCAAAAACCGCCAGGGAAGGTCCGCTAGTCTCTTGATATCAGGGGTCTCCTGTACAACTGTTAACCCTGGCTTTAGTGATCGCTCCTTTCGGCCCAAAGTCGGCTTCTTGCTCGTAAGTCCCTCCTTAAATAGTGCTGTGGGTGCCAGATTTGAACCTCTCCGCCATTTAAGGTGGAATGGAAGCCAACTTCAGCCTTCACTGGTGAAGGTCCGGCCAATTTTGCTGGTGGGATCTTAAACTTTTCCCCTCATGAACAACATCCCTTGGTATTCTGGCAAAGCTCCCCCTGGTTTCTCGGTTTGATCACTTTCGAGCAACCCTAAATAACACAAACCACAGGCATTTTGAGAGCTGGTGATGCTTCCTACGTAGGATCACTTCCTGCCCTCCATCTGGCGTTCATGCTGCAGCAAAGCAGTGACATGGCATCATTTGCAAACAACCTATTAGAGTGAAGAACCAAATCAAAGTATAATGTTACCATTTCAACTCAGATACATTTGCAGGCGAACAGTTAAGCAACCCAGGGTGCTAGCTAGCTAATCCGAAATAACGTTGCTGAGTTACTGGCACACGGTTAGCTTAACTAGCTAGCTAGTTACCAGCGTTCTGACTGTTTTGCAAGACATTGCCTATTTCTTTTAACGAATTGAGCATGTTTTAAGCAACTAAAGCTTAAAACTTTAAGCCTGTCTTATTATTAATCAATCAGTCAGCAGCATGCCTCAATAAGGAATGCCAGGTCCTAGCCATTTTCCCATGTGGGCATTCTGGAGCGTCAGACACATGGCAAACAGGGACGTTGATACATGTTGTCCTACATACACGTTTCCGTTGGGTGACCTTTTCAAAGGTAGGACATGCGTGGATCGTCTGAAGTATGAGGCTGTTATGTAGCTGAAATATGAATATGGAGGAACTGAACTCCGTAGTAGCCTACAGGTCGAGTAGCTGGTGTTGTAGAATGGGGTTCAGTACTAGACTTAAATTCACGCAACAGCGATGGAGGCTTGGTTGTAGCAAGGATATAGAAACTGTTCAACGACCTCATACTGCGGAGGATCCAGCGACACTTAGACAAGGACAGAACACATATTTGATAGCCAGTTGAGGTGGTATCTGATTTGGACGCCCCCTGAGGCGCCTCCTATTCAAGGTTTTCCAGGCAAGGCCAACTGAGACAAGAACCATAGGTCATCCCAGGACCCGCTATACGGTCTAGATCTCCAAGCTGGCCTGGGAACAACTAGGGAACCCCCAGAACATACTAGAGGAAGTTCTAGGGGACAAGGTCGTCTAGGGTTCTCTGTTTTCCCTACTGCAACCGCGACTCCAGCCGGATTAGGTGGTATAAAAAGATGGTCTTTGATGCATTTTTGTTTGCCAGGGCTGCGATTCTGTACACAGTTCATTTTCCCCTTTGGCTAAAGCTTGGAATTCCTTATGTGGGCATGCTACAGACTACAAAATGCCTTGAGAGGTCTTGGCCTTAAGGAATATAAGAGTGAGAGTGCCGATGTAGGTCACCTGCATTCAGCTCTGGGTAAGGAAATAACTAAAAGCTAGTCCTGCATCAGCACAATCCCCCTGCCTCAAGCGTCTGGAGTTGCTTGCAGAACATGCTACGGGATTCGGTGAGTCAGCACATCAGTTCTGAATACGAACAGGCACCCATAAGTGGTTACTATAACAGATCATGCCAGTTAGGTTTAAAAAGTGAAGTGGCCTATAATACTGTATAGGTAGCGGTATATGGAATGAGTGTATGGGAATTCCCGGAATGTTGGCCTACTACTACTACCGAGATGAGCTTGTTGATAGACTAACCCAAACAGGTCCGGAGTTGTAAGGCTGTGTTCGAGTTTTTGGGGAGGAAATCCAGAAATCCATGGCAACAAAAAAAAAAACAACAGTGTCTTTCTTGGCGGGATTGGGACTAGAAAGGTTCCAGCAGAATTCCTTGGAAAATCAAAGGTTCCAGAGTGTTCCAAATGGAGATAGTCATCCAGGAAAGGTGTGTGGGAATGGTAGGTGTTCGTCAGAGTCCATGTCGCTGCATAATGGCAAGTATAATTCTATTGTTTTTTTAAAATTAGGTTTTTTCTATTGGTCATTGAGGTGCTATTATATAATATGGTGTTAATTTGTATATTATAGAGTTAAATTCCATAATAAATTATGATGGGGAGGAAATCTGCCTTATGTTGGGGTATATACTATGACTCCGGTGTCTGTTCGTTACCGTAATCTCAGAATAAGGAAAGGTCTAATGCAGTTAGTTCATTCATTCATTCTCTTAATATTTGCATGCAGTGGCGACGCCTTTTTTAATATGATAGGAATGTTGCATTTGTACATCTAGTTTGCTCATCTCACACAGACTCTCCCCGTCTCCGTGTCTGATGCTCGGTATGGTAGTGGTGTTACAAAGTAGTAATAAATCGGTGCGTTTACAGTGAATTACTATCACCGTTTTGGTTAGTTACGTATTACGGGTGAGACTGGAAACACTAACGAGGCCCTCCGTCGTAATAAGTCAAAGAATTCCTCCTTGTTGTTAGAGGGGATATCCTGGATTGTCAGCGGTGTTAAGGACATTCGGAGGGACCGGAAATCTAGAAGGGTTTAGACCTCAGGTGGTGGAGGCGGCTTCCTGGCCTGGGGCAGGAGCGCCGTCGTTGGGGGAGGCTGAGTCCAGCTTGGCCTCCGAAGCTAGACCTCCGGTGGATATGACCGGGGATTTCACTGAGCTTTTCTCAGTGTCTGGGGTGGCTAATTTGGACGGTTCGGTGCCTTTCAGATCCAGGGTTGGCTCAGAAGATCCTAGGTCTGGCTTGGGCTCGAGGGTTCCATTGGTGGTCGGCTTTGGAGTATCTGGAGATGGGGATGGAGCAGGCTTGACCTCAGGTGATGGAATAACGGCTGCTGGTTTGGGATCTGGTGTTGGGCTCACAGCAGGGGCTGGGCTGGAGGTAGCCGGTTGGGTTGGTGTGGGATCGGGAGTTGGAGATGCTGGGGGTTTAGTCGGAGTGATGGCTGGTTTCGGGTCAGGGGTTGGCGTCACAGCTTTGGGGGGTTCAGGACTTGGAGCAAGTGCTGGTTTGGCTTCTGAGGTGGGAGTTGGTTTCTCCTCCGGCGCTGGCTTGGTTTCAGGAGTGGGGCTGACCGCTTGCTTCACATCGGGCGTCACAGCAGGCTTGGGTTCTGGAGATGGAGTTGAGCTCGGTTTGGATTCAGGAGTAGGCGAAAGGGTCATTTTTGGTTCATGTGTTGGGGTTACAGTGGATTTGGCTTCAGGCGCTGGTTCTGGTGGTTTTGGAGCTGCGGGTGCCGGAGACTTTTTCTCAGATGCTGGCTTGGTTTCGGTGGTAGGTGCTGGCTTAGAAAGCGGAGCAACGGTGGGTTTTGTCTCGGGGACTTGACTGGCAGGAGGTTTGGCGTCCGCAGTGACCGAGGTGCTGAGGGCGTCCGTCTCTGCAGTGGGAGCCGTTGGTGCCTCGGTGTCACTATCCAGTGGAAGACCAGCTGTGTTGAAACCCACTCCAGAGTCACTGGTCTCCAGGTTCTTTTCATGGATGCTTGTGTCTTTAGCAGACACTTCCAAACCCTACAAAACAGCAGAGGAAGAGCATTTGGTTGATTTGCGCTGATGTCTTATACTGATACTGGTACAAGCTTAGTCACCACCACTTCCCCAACACCGGTTATGATACGTAGGCTAGCAAAACGGAGGCAACACTCGGAGTACTTAGGTCCATTTATGCCAACTGTCCTTAAATTAACTGACTAGAGTTCAAAAGTTTAAAGTGACAGCTTCAAAAACATTATGAAGGTTCTCAGGGACAGGCGTCTTTGTCATTGGAGCTCTGGCCCAGGACCGCCTGCTACAGTGCTATGCAACTTTGGAGGAGTGTGTTATACCTCCTTCCCACCAAGTGCCAGTGTTTGTGCCCGTGCTGGCACTGGTTTTCAGGCTCTACTGAAGTGGTTAAGAGAGGTTTGAGAGCCGAGCACATACAGGGGTTGGACAATGAAACTGAAACACCTGGTTTTAGACCACAGTCATTTATTAGTATGGTGTAGGGCCTCCTTTTGCGGCCAATACAGCGTCAGTTGGTCTTGGGAATGACATATACTGCGTCCTGCCAGCTGGTGTCAGAGGGAGTTTAAGCCACTCTTCTTGCAGGATAGTGGCCAGGTCACTACGTGATGCTGGTGGAGGTTCGTCCTTCTTGGTGGTATGCTGACATTACCCTGGATACCGTGGCTCTTGATACATCACAAAGACTTGCTGTCTTGGTCACAGATGCACCAGCAAGACGTGCACCAACAGTGTGTCCTCTTTTGAACTCTGGTATGTCACCCATAATGCTGTGTGCATTGCAGTATGTTGAGCAGAACTGTGCTCTTACCTGCTAACTGAACCTTCACACTCTGCTCTTACTGGTGCAATGTGCAATTAATGAAGATTGGCCACCAGGCTGGTCCAATTTAGCCATGAGACCTCCCACACTAAAATGACAGGTGTTTCAGTTTCATTGTCCAACCCCTGTATATATCTGAAGGTGGGTGATCCTCAGTCCATAAGCAGAAGCCAACAGACAGTGGATAAAACCAACATGGCGGAACATGTTACAAACTGTACCTCCTGCTTTGAGGTCATTATATCTTTCTGGACTCTTTCATCATCATCATCATCAGTCAACTCATTTTCAGCATCTGTGCACAGCGCTGAGGGATCGTCATAGACAGCGATTACTGAGCGCTGCGTACGTTTTACTGAGCGCACTATTATAAAGCAGCACACTGAGCTTCTTGGCTAGCTATAGTGGTTCTCACATTACAGATCTCCTGCATGTATTAAACGGCCAATGTTTTAAATTGTTCACACTGTGGATAGCCCTGCGGCCCATTAGAAGACGGATGCCTCCTGTCGAATGGGAACATCCAAGAGTACATCACTGCCGGGATGCGATTACGACCGGGCTCAGCTCAGTGCAGTTCATCCAGGATTTCAGAGTCTCCCTGGATGTATTTGGTTACACATGTGATCGTCTGAAGCCTAAATTGAATAGAAGAAATTAGAGGAGTCTATAGCTTTACATGGTGATGGCAGAGCCACGCCCCTTTGCCACTTGGCTTCCAGGCCAGGGAGGTATTGGTGCTAGAATGGCACTTTCCTGGCCATGAACCAGTTTTTTGCTGGTGGAAAATCACAGATGGGATTGAGGTTTTGGCACCGCCACGGGAACCATGTTGGTGGAAAAGGGCTATAAGTGACTTCTCATGAGAACTGTGTGTTACATTGCACCACCAGGTCACACACCAACAACTACGGGCATGAACGTCATGGCAGAGGCTGTGAGGAGACAGGAGCAGACGTTGTTGGAGGAACTGAGGAAGCTAAAGGTGACCAAGCAAGAAACCAGACAAGAGTAGATCTCACACCGGCTGTTACATGCTGGCGAGAGGTAAGGCAGATGCCGAGCTGGCCTTCTTCCTGTTGGTCAACCACATTATAACTAATGTGATTTTTGTTGATTTTTACTTTTATGCCTCATTTGATCACATGACCTGCTGTTTACACTGTGTGGGAATTTCATGAAGAATGGACCGACAGAAATGGCCCCAAACTGCTTGGGAAGACGTCTGGTTCCATTGACTTCCATTGAAATTAAAAGAGGTTTTTGGCCTCTCCTGTAAAGTTGCCATTTTGGAGATACCTGTTTTTCTTAGGACAGTGATGATATATAATGTACATAATATGTATATAATGTATATTATACCGTTATATCTTAAGACTGTCATACACATTCCAGCCATTATTCCTTGTTTTAACTGACTTTAGTAAGCCACGTTTTCTCAGGATTTTGCCAGGTCCAAGAAAGCTTCTTAAGAACCGTAAACATTATCGGCCAATAGAGTAAGAAAAATTTGACTTAATTAAATCAATTAAAACGAATGAAAACGGTGAATAAACAAAGTTAAATAATCTTACAATCAGCTCACAACAATCTGAGATGAGAATAAAGATGTATCACCGCACGGTTTTAGTTTCAGTGCACAGTGTAGTTCAAGTTAGAAAAGCTGCCATAGCAGCGTATCTGCTCAGTACTGCTCATGTGACTCAGTTATCGAGAAATACTTGCTGCTGCATCTCATCACCTGTGTATCACCTGTACACACCTTGTACTGACAGTCAACATGCTTATGATTTCATATACTCTGACTTCCTATACCATCAGTATTTAGGTGACTGCCAGATCATCAGTATTGCCGTATCTGGTATAAGAGAGCAGTAACTGTGAACATCTATACAACATCCGTGCAATAACTTTCAGTAACTGTGCAGTATATATATATATCTGTGCAGTTACACATGTAAAGCTGTGTAGTTGCTTAGTTTAGACCAAATAACAGAGAATTAATTTTTTTATTTCTTATATTTTTGTATAACTTGCACTTTAGTCTATCTCCTGCTCTGTATCCTGTATATTCCGCTGTAGCGCTGCAAAGTTCCCCATGTGGAATGACATTTATGGCATTTGGCTGACGCTCTTATCCAAAGTGACTTACAAGGTGAATCATATTACAGGTGGGCCAGTGTAGCGTTAGGAGTCTTGCCCAAGGACTCTTATTGGTGTAGCACAGCGTAGTTACCCAGACTGGGATTCAAACCCCGGTCTCCCACATGTGGTTCTGGCTCTATGGCAGGTAGTGGTGTTACCCACTGAGCTACACCAACCAGACAGAAGGCCATCTTATCTCAGTCCTCCAGTGTGAGACTTGTTATTGGAATGAAAAGGCGTTATCAGTTATTGTCTGCAGACAGAACATATATAGGCTTCGCCAGTGCACAACGGTCTACTCCAACACACAGCATGAACATGGTTCCTAAAGTCTTACTCCTGACTTCTGAGGATCAAAACTATGAAACATACTTCCCTTGCAGCTGTACAAAAGTACTTCCTTGCTTCTCCACTGTGGCTCATCTGGACTGAAGGTAATTCATGTAGCATAGCTAAGCTAATGTACAGGATTAGATTTGAATGGCTTAATTCTTAAGGTAACCAGCATTGCAGGTATACACTCCAACAGTCCACTGTTTAGGTACTGGAATCAGTATCAGCGAGCGCTAACACTTAAACGCGGTTGGAAAACTGGTACTAGTGCATCACTAGCTTGGGGCAGTCGTGGGCTGGAGGTTCGGGAACCAGCCTTGTGACCGGAGGGTTGCCGGTTCGATTCAGTAACGACTTAGGTATCAAGGCACCTAACCCCCAACTACTCCCCGGGTGCCGTGGATAGGGTTGCCCACCGCTCCGGGTAAGTGTGCTCACTGCCCCCTAGTGTGTGTGTTCACTAGTGAGTGTTGGTGTTTCACTTCACGGATGGGTTAAATGGGGAGACTTGTAAATTTCCCCACTGTGGGATTAATAAGGGATTAAAATCTTAAACAAAGCACATATAAAACCAGGCCCATTGTGTGGATCACATGTAGACTTGCTTTCAGTACAAACCTTAATGCTGACTTCAGTGCTCTGGGACTTCTCTGTGATATCTTCTTTCTGGGACAGGGCTGGGGCCTCCTCGTTTTGGCGGTTGAAGGCATCCTGCACCACCTGCAAACAGCACTAGACCTTTTAGCACAAGTACTTTTTTATTTCTGATGCAGGACGAAATGAACCGGCCGATAATGCCTGTTTACAGCGTGTTAGTTTCAAATATGATTAAAAGCACAATGTGACCATGCGTCAGAAACAAAGGCACTCCGACGCGCGCCAAGCTAAAAGCCATTCAGCAACAAACACAACGCAACCATAAAGTCTAATAACTGAACATCCAGCTGTGTTTTTGTTGTTATTTTGTTTTTATTCATCTATACTTATTTATCTATACTGAACATCTGTGCTAGGCAATTCGGCCGTTACCTGAACATTAAGCTGCTATTCTCCCACCTGCACTGTACACTCTATATGTCTATACTGTCTACAACCACATACTACTGATACTGCTCTTACTCCTTCCACGTGCCCTGTACACGTACTGTACTGTTTGCACACATATACATACAACACTACACTATATATATATATATATATTTCAACTGCATTGGAGAAAGAGCCTGACCGTGTTTCGTTATACTGTACAACCCTGTATTGGTATAATGACAATAAAGCTGAATTGAATTGAATTGAATAAACAGGTCGAGGCTAAAGAAGAGAGAGAGAGACAGGCCAGGGTCGAAAACCAGAGAGTCAGAAGTAAGCTAACTAATGCAGGGGAAGATCGAAGTGAGAATACGAGAGAGCAGAACAAGAGGCCAAAACACAGAGCAGCAAACAAAACCAAACAGGGAAATCCAGGAGCAAGAGTCACGTAGTTATGTAGTCACAAGGAAATGGGCTGCAGGTGGGCAATCAGAACTCTGGAGACCTAGAACATGGAAGTGGAGTGTGACTGGGTGTTTCAGGGCATGTGGCTGTGACTTCATCAGAGAGAGGCCTCTGGGAGATGGAGTCTAGGAGATCGGAGGTGGCCGGGAAACCCAAAAGTGTGACACATTGTTGTTGTCTTTGGCCTAAGGCAGAGCAGTGGTATACCTAAAGCGGTCGTCTTCACAAAACAGCCTCAGAACATGTACGTAGTGTTACGATCATGCAGATAAAAAACATACCTATACCTCAATTTAGCAAAACCGGAGCTCAATATGATACAGCAAGATCTATTTTCTATTTTTTTTAAACCAAATTCTCATATACACATTATAAAATTTCATTTAATTTTTTTTTATTTTACTAAAAGAATTATTGATATATTTATTACTTAATATTTGTATTAATATTTCTATATATCCATGTAACATTAATATTGAAACTATATACTTTAAAAAAGTTTTTACACATTACTTTTAATGGATGAATCTCTTGTAAAATTAACTGTATTTTAGTAAATATACATTTATAAATCATGTGTTTTACCTCGAACACCTAGACCAATAAGTTGTGGGGTAAAACATCATTTACAAATAAATATTTAATCTTATTGTGTTGCGATGTTGGGAATTTGATCACCTTAATTGGAAAATGCTACTTAAACATTTATTTAAAACATTAAAAGTCATTTAGACTAATTCTGATATTTTGGTATTTCGAAGAGCTCCTAATAAATGTTATGATTAAAAACAAAAAAAAAACCCTTCATATTTATCAGAGTTTATCAGCTTTACCCCCTTAAAGGGCACCATTTACGGTCATTTTCAATTTTTCTATTATACTATATTAGAGCTACGTCTAAGTCTCATACTGTAGATCTGTTTTCACCCTCCATCTGTTAGAGCTCCTGTGCCTTTAAGCCCCGCCTCCTGATAAGCCCTGGGTGCTCTGATTGGTCAGCTTGCCTCCTATGTTCATAGTGGTCAACCAACAGAATCAGTGTAAGCTCTAGCAGCATGCTACCTGCTACAGTTCCCATCCTTACAGGCAGCCAATAAGGAGTGTGTTACGAGATGACATCACCTTGGGGCTTTAGAACTCTGCAGAATGTTAGCATGCACAACATGCTACCACACACAATCTACCACACATAAAGGAGCGGGAAAAACACAAGATGAATGTGTTCAGTGTTTGGCAAATCAAAGCTGAATGTGTTACTTGAGCGTGTCTGTAGTTTTGGTACCTGTCTGAAAGCGTCGCCTTCCTCCTTGCCAGCATTCTGCGCTATCTTCTCGATGGCTCGGGCTTTCGCAGCCCTCCTGCGCACCGTCACTAAACATGACACCAGGCACACAAGCAGCAGCACCACCGTCAAGGCCACCAGAGAAATGACCGCCACAAAGACCGTAGGCAGCCTGTACGCTGGGAGGGGAAAAGCATCCACCACAAATGAGAGAATTAGGTTATGAGATGGTATGTGCAGCTGTGAGATTTTTACTTTTATCCATCCACATTAACATTAAATCAGGTTTTTGGCCTCTCCTGTAAAGTTCTTTGGACAGTGTTGATATCAACCAGCTCTCCTCCGGCGCCCCAGGGACTCTGCTCAGACCCTGGGAGATCACCACTGTGCACACATGGGTTACTTGTGTACTGTTCTGTGCTGGGCTGTGGGGTAAGTGTGTAGGTCTAATGTCCACTGTCAAGCAGAGTTGTATGTTTTAGCTAATCCTTGCAGCGGCGATTCTAGTCTGGTTGGGCCCTAGGCAGAAATTTACAGGGGGCCCTCCAACCAGCAGGTTATCACCAACTCATCATCAAAAGAGTAGTTGCGCGTATGATTGTACCCAGTAGGAATCAGCCAACAGGAATGAAACTTGGTGTGTAGGTTTGACATTGTGGGACATGCTTATGATTCCACGTTTAGCCGTTCATGTGACGTAAGCGATCCTTATCACTCCACCTGACTGACCCAGGAGCCACAATTGCGGACATTCAGTGAGCAGCGTTGTCCTCCATGAGTCATCCTGTTAGTGCCTACACCATGCAGGACTACATGCACACAGACCGTTACGATGACTGCGCTTAACACCACTCCAACGTCATCTAAGACTGCAATGGTGTCATGCTAGACTTCTTCAGTGAAGAGTCCCACTTTAGTCTTGGTGGAGACGACTAACGAATCCGTGTGTGGAGGCACCGTGGTCAGCACCAAGATGAACGGTTTGTTATCACACGTCCAGAAGGCCTGGTGTCACTCCACCTCCACCCCTACCGCACCATCTGAAGCAACTGTGTGAGGATGTTCAAGCTGCATGGGTTGGACTATCACAGGACACCATTAGGAACCTCTACAGCTCCAGGCCAAGACGTCTGGGATGTCGGGTTAGCAAACACGCCATATGCTACAAGGCTTTACCTGTTGTTTTGAGCAGTTTGTCCACTATGTTTGTATGCATTGTGTATTGTGCCTTTTCAGGCTGACTGGGTTTAGGTTGAGTAGAGTAGAGGCGATCGTTATGTTTACATAAAATCTTTACCTTGCACTTCCAGGTGAACGTTGGAAACCGGGAAGCCCTGCAGGTCAGTGACCTGATACAGTCCTGCATCGCTGGCCTTCACTTGCTCCAGGATACACATCGAGTCTTCTATAAAGAAGCGGCCCTCCAGCTCAGGAGGCAGGGTCAGCTCGCCCCTCTCCATGATAATCGAGAGGTGGGAGAATGTACTGGGGTCCTCGAAGTAGATCACACGGGCGTAGGAGCTGTTTAAGTGCAGATTAAATTTGAAAGTCTCTCCGTATGGCACACTGACAAAGTTTTGAAGCCCTGCAGAGAGAGAGAAAGAGAGAGAGAGAGAGAGAGTAGACAAAGGAGAAAATAAGATAAGAGAGAGAAGAAAAGGAATAAAAGAACAGAAAAAGAAATTTAAAAATAAAAATATAAATTGGTGAGAGAGAAAAGAAGGGTAAGGGTATAAATGCAGTGAGGGATCTATAAGAAATCAGAGTAAAGGTATACATGCAGTGAGGGATCTATAAGAAATCATAGTAAGAGTATACAGGCAGTGAGGAATCTGAAAGAAATCAGAGTAAGGGTATACATGCAGTGAGGGATCTGAAGGGTATACATGCGGTGAGAGATCTGAAGGAATTAGAGTAAGGGCATAAAGGAGGTGAGAGATCTGAAGGAATCTGAAGAATTTACTGTTCCCATGACCATTTATAATAATCGGATGACTATAGAAATCTGATCATGACCAGATTGCTAAGTGTATGTGATTTCACTCAAAGTCTTACATGTAATGACTTTCGGTAAGGCAGCTTTTAGAGGTGGACATCCGGTTCCATTCGCCACCACTGAGACCAAAATTTCTCCTGAAAGAGGACTTCTAATTTCCTCTTACACCTAAATATCATTTATTTAAACTTCATTTTTCAAACTCCCATTAATGTCCCTTGAAGGTGATGTCAGAGATCAGAAGGGGATGCTAAAAAAAACGAGAGTAATAAATGAACAAGAGGAAACAGGAGAGAACGAGCACTGCAGACGAGAGGAAGAAAGGACATGAATAATTCATTGGCCATATAGTGCAGTCGGGGAAGGAGAAACTCTGAACACCTCTCTCTTCACCAGCGGACCCTATCCAGCTAACAGCATCCTGTGGGCAGCGTCATGTGACCAGTGATGAAGGACTAGAGGATGACCAACAGCAGCAGATGAGCTATCGTCTCTGACTGTCCATCTACAAGGTGGAGCAGCAAGGTAGGAGTGTCTAATAGAGTGGACAATGAGGGGACACAGTGGACAGACGGTGGCATAGGTGACCACCACGTTCCTTCTCACCTTTCACATTGAGGCAGATCTTCCTCTTCACCTTCCCACTGGAGTCAGTAATGGTGTAGCTGCCCTCGTCGGAGCCAGTGACGCTCTGCAGGACGAGATGTTCCTCAGTAATGCTGAGGCGGTTCTCGTACCCCGGTTCTTTCAGCAGATCAAGTGCCGGCTGAGACGTCTGATTGGCCTCAATGGCTCTGGGCCGAAAGCCCACTCCGACAGGGCCGTCTACCCCGAACAGGGAGATCTGGAAACTTCCTCCGTATTTCACATTGTCCTCAATCGTGCAGTCTGTGTAGGAAAGAGGAATGAGGACAGAGTTAATCACTGGTGAGAAAGCCATGCCACGGTACAGCGATATGAGTTGCGTCTCCAAAGTAAGTGGAGAAGTTCCACAGAGCAGCGGGAGAGGACACCAGGGGTGAGGGGGCGAGGACCACAGCTGCTCTGACAGAGCAGTAATTACTGCAGTGGGTCATTATACCCCTACGGCATTAACTCCAGGCACCCTGTAATAATGAGGCCTATTCAGGGCCCATGCGGTATGTGTTTCTCTTTGGATGTGAGGCACACTTTGACATAATGTAATTAGGATGGGTGGGATTATTCAAAGATAGAAATATCCAAAAGGCTTTATATATATACACCTCCTTGTATCTACACTCACTGTCCATTATATCAGCTCCACTGAGCATATAGGACACTCTGTAGTTCTACAGGTCCAGACTGTAGTCCATCTGTTTCCCTGTATACTGTATTACCCTGTTCTTCAATGAGCAGGACCCCCACAGGACCCCCACAGAGCAGGTAAGGTGCTGGGCTGGTAGATCAGATGTAGCAGTGCTGCTGGACACCTCAGTGTCACTGCTGGACTGAGAATCGTCCACCAACCAAAACTATAGAGTCCAACAGCGTCCTGTGGGGCAGCGTCCTGTGGGGCAGCATCCTGTGGGGCAGCGTCCTGTGGGGCAGCGTCCTGTGGGGCAGTGTCCTGTGGGGCAGTGTCCTGTGGGACAGCGTCCTGTGGGGCAGCGTCCTCCCCCACCCGCCACATGCTCACTAAGGGGAGGTTCTCAAGCACTAATCCTCAGCCATACTGACCCGCACTCCTCTATCCACGTTTATTCATCCCTCGTTCCTCCAATTGAGTCCCAGTCATTTTTGGACCCACCCAAGCGCAGCTCTTTCCTTCGCCCGAGAGCCACCAGACTTCACATGCTTACTAAGGGGAGGTCCCCAAGCACTAATCCTCAGCCATACTGACCCGCACTCCACTATCTGTCGTTTATTCATCCCTCGTTCCTCCCATAGAGTCCCAGTCATTTTTGGACCCACCCAAACGCAGCTGTTTCCTTCGCCCGAGAGCCACCAGACTTCACATGCTTACTAAGGCAGGTCCCCAAGCACTAATCCTCAGCCATACTGAGCCGCACTCGTCTATCTGTCGTTTATTCATCCCTCATTCCTCCCATAGAGTCCCAGTCATTTTCGACCCAAACCATGGATTATTGTTACTGTTCGCCCGAGAGCCACCAAACTCCACATACTCACTAAGGGCAGGCTCCCAGACGCTAATGCACAGTCATACCGACCCGCCCTTTTTATTTCATCCCTCGTTCCTCATTTGTTTATGCATATGGAAATCCAAATACCAATAATATAAGACCTGATTAGCATACTAAGAGTGCGTAGGAGTGATAGATGGGCCAGTCTGAGCTGCAACACGACTCGAGCAGAGTGTATCCGCACCTCTGACGATGAGATTCAAGCGCCTGACGTTTTGAGGATCTTCGCTGGACTTGACGATGTACACCCCCTCGTCGGTCTCTCCAACGTTCTCCAGGATCAAATGACTGGAAAGCTGGTTTAGTCTGACCCGAGGGTTCACCACCGATCCGGCCTTCATCAGCACCAGCTCGCGGCCTGCCGGACCAACCATGGGCTTGAACACCACCTCAGCCTCGCCCACCGGCAACTGGATGTGGTAATCCTCACCCAAGAACACAGTCTCTTCTTTATACAGGGCGTTAGAGAAAGAAAGAGAGACAGTGAGAGGGACAGAGAGAGGGACTGATGTCTTTTCTTGTGGTCTTACTTGAAATAACCAATCAAATTTTGGAAAACAACGAGGATAATGTAATGACTGCACGGAAACCTTACCTTGCTGAGTGTTGGCGTAAGCTGATCGTCCTGCGGAGTGAAGAGATACAGTCAATCAAAACATCAGTGTCCATTATTCTGCATTAAATATGTGTTCTATAGCATTGTTCCCTAATATTAATATCCATATGTCTTACCCAGGCATAGCAGCAGGATGAAGCCCACACTTCTGAGGTCGTCCATGTTAGTTCTGAGCAAAGAGACGGAAGAGGTTGGGTAAATTATCCAACTGTCCACAGCATTTCAGTCATCCACAATAGTGCAACTCAAGCCTACACTGTGACGGCATTATGCCTTATGATGCAGGAATCTGATGGTGTCGAGTCGACAGCACTGATCTGGTGAAAGCCAGAATCAGAGAACCAGAGAGAGGCATTGTGCATATGGGCAAATGCTCTTTTATTGAACAAGCTGGAAAGTGAGAACCACCGTCCAGTGGGACAGAATGCTGGTCACCTCCAGCTGTTCACTACTGTGCACTATAGCAGATGTCTTAGTGTCCTTCTCCTTTCTTGGAGCACGGCACCACCCCAGAGCCTCCTCACACACACAGCGACATCACCGAGTCTGAGCTCTGGCCACCCTCCATCAGTGCACCCAAGTGGAGAGAATGAGCAGTGTGTCCTCCTCCCAGGGTGCAGCAGAACCCCTCGTCTGCCTCAGGTACAGCGGACTGAAGGCTGGACAGTAGGGTGAAGTGCACATGCTGTCTCAGCTCCTCTGGCAGCAGCGCACCCAGATGGTACCCAAGCAACACGGTACCCCCTATACGGATTGGTTGGTCGTCTCCACCAGGACAAAAGCGGGACTTGTCACTGAAGATGACCCGCTGCCATACTGATCACAGTCTGCCATGACACCTCTGCAGTCTTTGACCACCAGTTGTTGACGTGGTGTTAAGGGCAGTCAGGCAGGACACCATGCAGGGCATCACGGCTTGCTGAATTCCAGTCAGGTACAGTGATAAGGAGCGTCCGAGCTTGAAACCTGGATCATTCGCAGATCTCCACCTTGGTTCGCCAAGTTTGTGGGCTGGTTCCTTCCGGGTTCCTTCGAGTGGTTAGGTCAGAATTAAAACTTTGGTTTCCCTTATGCAGCCTCTCATGTTGGATCAGAGTCATTTCCTGTCTTGAGGTGAACCACCGAGAGTAATATAGGACCTCTCTCTGGGCAGTTTTGCTGAATTAGCTCCTTACAGACTCATTACAGCGTGTTTGTAATTACGGGAGTGCAGGCCCGGGTGCTTAATGCCGCTCTGAGATTGTCCATTGATTTCTTCATTCGAATTAAAGTGTAGGACAAAACTTTAGATTCAGGGGTTGTAGTGATCACTTGGCCTGGTTTCAGACCTGTGCTGCTGCAGAATCGATGGAAAGTCAGGGACCCAGATAGTGCTGCTTCTTACAGCTCGGGAAATGTTTATATCAGCCACTTAGAGCAGTGTTTCTGACCTGGTCATGGAGGCTCCGTGCCTTCCCTGGGTCAATGGGTGCTCTGCAACTCTGAAAGGGCTTGTGAATGAGCTCATGAGTTGAATCAGGTGTGCTGGGAAGGGTACCTCCAGGACCTGGAGCGATCCAGAGTGGCTTACAGGCCAGTGTGGTGTTAGGAGTCTTGCCCAAGGACTCTTATTGGTGTTGCCCAGCGCAATCACCCAGACTGGGAATCAAACCCCAGCCTCCCACGTGGGATGGTAGCTTCCTGGTGGGTAGTGGTGTTATCCGCTGCGCCACACCAACCGGGCGTCATAACAATCCACGTGCATGCAGTCCTGCATGGTGCAGCCATCTGCCAATGGTTCTGGCACTAACAGGATGACTCAAGGAGGACACCACCACTCCACCGAATGTCCGCTATCGTGGCTACAACGATAAGGCCTGTTGAATCATTGGCGTGTCTCACGATGCCAAACCTGCCCACCACCTGTTCATACCTGTTGGTCTGATTCCTTCTGGGTGCAGCTAGTTGTGCAACTAGTCTTTGGACGATGAGCTCATCGGTTGACATGGTGACCCCCGGTTCCATTAACCACCACTGTAAAGAACCCAGAGTCTCTACAATGAGCCCTTTCATACCAAACCCACTCTGAACGACTCTAGCATCTCTGTCTGTCCCTGTCTAAGACACCTGCCTTGACTCTAAAGCGTCCATTTCTTTCTGCAGCCCTCGGGCCTGATGCTTCTCTCTCTCTCCGCATTTCATGCCTCAATCAAGCTCTGTTCCCCTCAGCCTTACGTAACGCTGAAACATCCCATAATATTTTACACCCTCCCCTAAAACCCAGACGCAGAGTGCACTTGCTCTTGCCCAATAACACGCACCATTCATAAAACATGACCCAGCAGCCGGGCATGAGCACAGGCACCGAGAGCCATTTTGGCATCGCAGGAGCAAAACCAACAGGCCACGGTTCCTGCGTCATCACACAGAGCTTCTCCCTGAGGAGCACACGGCGGAACCATAGGCAGGAAGGCACAACGGCTGGCGGTCCCAGCGACATGCCAACGAGGCTTCACTATACCTCAATAATGCAGGGACTGTACGTAAACTGAGTCGTTCAGTGTGGGTTTGGTGTGGAATGGTCGACTGTGGAGACTCAGATGTTCTTTGAAGTGCAGGCGGTGATGGGAACCAGGTGTCCCCATATCTACAACACACACTGTACTGCTCAGCAGCCAAACTCTAATCCACAAAAAGCTATAGGAGTCAGGATTACATCGACCAAAATACTCACAGACATTTCTTCCAGAGATATCATACAGATGACATGAGAATGTTCTGGAATTGAGCCTCTGGAACTGAGTCTGACTGTACTCTACCACCACTTCCTGGTTCTCTGCTACCTCTAATTTCTTAAAGAAACAAATTCAGCCACCCACCCAGTAGGTGGCGCCCCCCTTTGCATTGCCTGGAGGGCAGAACACACGCATATAGACATTTGAATAACTATCAAACCAACCAATGAACCGATACGTGTCTTGGACCACCAGGAACGAAACTTGGTGGGTAGTTTCATGTTGGCCGCACATGTGACGTAGGCAAGGACGGCCTTACCGCTGTACCGGACTGACCCAACAGCCACGATTGTGGACATTCAGCGAGCGGTGGTGTCCTCCATGAGTCATCCTGTTAGTGCAGCACCATTGGCAGACGGCTGCACCACGCAGGACTACATGCACACAGACCGTTACCACGACTGTCCTTAACACCACGTCACCGTCACCAAAGACTGCAGTGGTGTCGTACCAGACTGTCATGGAGCAACTCAGAATGGCAGCGGATCATCTTCAGTCCCGCTTTAGTCTTGGTGGAGACGCCCAATGAATCCGTGGGTGGAGGCACCATGGTCAGCACCGAGATGAACTGTGTGTTGTCACACGTCCAGAAGGCCTGGTGTCACTCCACCTCCACCCCTACCGCACCATCTGCAGGAACTGTGTGAGGATATTCAAGCTGCATGGGATGGATTATCACAGGACACCATTAGTAACCTCTACAGCTCCATACCGAGACGTCTGGCATGTTGGGTTAGAGCAGTGTTCGCCAACCCTGATGCTGGAGATCCACCTCCCTGTGGAAGCTAGTTCCAAACACTGTGACAGCAGCTCCAGCTAATGAACTACTTCGAAGCTTCTTGATTGATTGGATCAGATGATTGATTGATTGCTAGGTAAGGGGAGGACAGCATAGTGGATGCCTGGTTCCCATCACCTCCACTGTGAACAATTGTGAGAAGAAGGAATTCCACACCGCAGAGGTTCTAGCTCGGAGAAGTCGAAGGAGTTAAGTCCTAAGGCTGGATGAGGGTTATGGTGTTCATTCATCTTCTGAGCTGCTTATCCTTCTGGGTCCCTGGGGGTGCTGGAGCCTATCCCAGCGCTCACTGGGTGGAAGGCAGGAAACACCCAGGACAGGTCACTAGTTCATCATAGGGCAGTGGTCAGTTAGTGGGCAATTCACCATCGCCAATTCCTCTGCCTGCATGTCTTTGGATTGTGGGAGAAAATCGGAACACCCTGGAATCAATCCCAGCCCCTATTTTTTTTTGCTGGGGGGCGAGTGAGCCCTACTGACCGCACCACCGTGCTGCCCCTGCTCTATTGTTGGACCTCAGGAACTTTGCTGCAGAGACTGTGTTTAATTCTTTTGACCCCAAAAGTCAACAGAAGCCGTAATTTGACCACCGTGCCCGAGCCTGAATACGGCAGGACCGTCTCCGTCCAAAGTAAAACATGTATCTCCATTTTTGTTGATTTTTACTTTTATGCTTCATATGAACACAGACACTGCTGTTCACACTGCCTGACAATTTCCTGATAAACGGACCAACAGAACCGGCCCAAACTCGCTTGGAAAGACGTCTGGTTCCATTGACTTACATTAAAGTTAACCGAGGTTTTTGCCCTCTACTGTAAAGTTGCCATTTTGGACATACTTGGTTTTGCGTGGACAGTGCCGATATGCAAATGACCTTTGTTTTGATTGGCTGCCTTGTGTAATGCGTCTTTTAACAAGCAGCCCAGAATAGGGCTAAATGATTTGTCTTCATAACTTTGTCACTATATTATTTTATGAATATTAAGATTCAGGCCTGTTTTTTTTAAGTGTCTTAGTTTATGCATAAACAAATACATGTGTTTATATATATATAGTCAAAAGAAGTCAAAAGATATTACGTGTGAACATTTAAAGTGTAAAAAAAAATCTTTCATACATGAGCAACACTCGATTTCATTTCTGTCTCATGACTATTAGTTAATATCTCATATTTGATTTGATATCTCATAATGCTGACGTTTGGCTTCCTATAGTTATTAACTACAATCTCATAATTCTGACTTGCTGTCTTCTCATTATGAACTTGCTATAATTATGAACTGCTATACTATAATTATGATATCCCATCTCATTACGTGCTCTTACATAATCAGGACTTGCTATCTCATAATTTATTTAATATCTCATAATTCTGATTTGCAATTTTATGACTCGCTATAATTATGAACTGCTATATCATGATAATGATTTGCTATCTCATTACGTGCTCTTACATAATTATGATTTACCATCTCATAATTCTGACTTGCTGTCTTCTCATTATGAACTGGCTATAATTATGAACTGCTATGTTATAATTATGATATCCCATCTCACGACTTGCTCTTACATAATCAGGACTTGCTATCTCATAATTTATTTAATATCTCATAATTCTGATTTGCAATTTTTTTTTTTTTTTTTTTTTATGTTTTGTTTATTCAAAGCAAGAGAAAATAATCACAGTGAAATACAGTGATAACACTGGCAGTAAGTTCTGGTGCTTTCTTTTCTACTTTTCCTTTTTTTTTTTCCCCCCCCCCCACCCCAATTTACCAAACAAGATACAAAGAGAAACAAACCAACCCCATATAACACCCCCCCCCCATACATAGACACAGAGACAAACATACTAACCAACATGACTAAAGGACGACACAAAGACAAACCCATCCACACACCAACATTAATACACAAGAACAAATGAATATAAGAACATTGAGAACCATTAAGAATACTACTACTAATAATAATAATAATAAAAAATAAATAAATAAATAATAAGCAATAATAATAAGTAAATAAATAATTATGAAGTAACCAAATTTTTTAATACTGATAAAAAATAAAATAAAATAAAATAAAATAAAATAAAATAAAAATAAAAATAAAAACAAAAAAAATTTATAACCAATATTCAATTGGTGGGCAATGTTGAGAGCGATTCAATATATGACAGAAAAGAATTCCACTTGGAGAAAAAGGACCCAGTGTTTCCTTTTAAAGTATATGATATTTTCTCCAATTTGAGAAAATGCATAACATCTTGTAACCATGATTTAGCAGAGGGTGGTTTTGAGGATCTCCACAAAAACAGAATGCGGCGTTTGGCCAGCAAGGAGGTAAAAGCCAAAATCTCTATTTGACCACGGGTGAAAGTGGACGGCTGGGCAGGGAGGCCAAAGATTGCCACTAATGGACAGACATCCAATTCAACACCTAGAGCCTTTGACATGATATCAAAGTATTCAGACCAAAACCTCCGTAAAACGGGGCAATAGAAAAACATGTGACTCAGGTCGCAAGGAGACGTCAAACACCTGTCACACTGATCAGTAAATGTACTGGGGTAGAATTTAGACAGTTGAGATTTAGACCAATGAATTCTGTGTAGAACTTTGAACTGGATTAACTGAAGCCTCGCACAGGGCGCACATACGCGCACCATACGGCTGGCTTTGCTCCACCAATGATCCGAGACAGAAAGGCCCAATTCACCCTCCCAAGCAACTTTATGTCTATTTATATGTGACACTTCCCAATCCATGAGAAGCAAATACACCCTTGATATAAGAGATTTTAAACAGGGATTCAAAGACAGCAGATCATCCCATGGTCGACGCGTGGGAAGATTCGAAACCTCTGTGAAGAGGGAGCAAGCACAGTGTCTAATCTGAAAATAGCGAAACAGATGAGAGGAGGGCAGGTTAAATTCTGCAGATATATCAGCAAAGGTTCTAAAAACGCCATCTTTAAAGAGGTCGTTGAAAGACTTTATACCCTTGTCATGCCAAAGAGCAAAGGCAGCATCACGTGATGAAGTAAATAAGTGATTGTTCAGAATGGGCATCAACATGGAGGGAGCAGAAAACTTAAAGTGCTGTCTGAACTGAGACCAAATACGAATAGTAGACAGTACTAATGGATTTTTTGATAACTTTGAGGCTTTAAGCGGAAGAGGGGAGGTAAGTAGTGCAAGTGGGGAGGAAAGAAAAAAAGATTCAATTTCTAATTTGCACCACAGTGGTCCTGGAGACTGGAGCCAATGCAATATCTTGTGTATATGTGCTGACCAATAGTAAAACAGAAAATTAGGCAGGGACAGACCTCCCTCTGTTCTAAACATTTGTAAAGTTGATTTGCACACCCTTGGACACTTCCCATCCCAGATAAAAGTAGCAAGAAGCCGATCTAAGTCTTTGAAAAAAGATTTAGGTAAATAGAGAGGAATACACTGAAATAAAAAGAGAAATTTAGGCAAGACATTCATCTTTATTACATTGATTCGGCCCAGTAGGGTTAGGGGAAGAGATTTCCACCGCTGTAGATCCGATTTGACCTTATTCAGTAAGGGAGTAAAATTGCTATGAAAAAGAGAGGGTAAAGTACGTGAAATTTGTATTCCCAAATATTTAAAGCCTGTTGGGACAAATTTAAAGGGTATGCTAGACTGATCAAGTGGCAATGCCAGTGTATTGACTGGATAACATTCGCTCTTCTGTAGGTTCACCTTGTACCCTGAGATGGAACTGAATTCGTTCAGAACAGACATTATAGGTTTCAGGGAGGTGGCCGGATCAGTTACGTACAGCAGTAAATCATCAGCGTATAATGATAATTTTAACTCAACCCCAGCGCGGACAACACCCCTAAAAAACGGAAGAGACTTTAAAGCAATCGACAAAGGCTCAATGGCTATGGCAAAAAGCAATGGAGAGAGAGCACACCCCTGTCTAGTGCCACGCATAAGCGGAAAATAATCAGAACGAAATTCGTTAGTGTGTACACTAGCCTGGGGGGCAGTATATAACAGCCTAATCCATGAAATGAATTTCTCTCCAAATCCAAATTTGTGTAGAGCAGTAAACAAGTAGTTCCACTCTACACGATCGAATGCTTTTTCCGCGTCAAGTGAAATAATCAATTCAGGAGAGGAGGTGGAGTGGTCCATAAAAATAGCATTTAGGAGTGTCCGGATATTGAAATAGAGCTGGCGTCCCTTAATAAAGCCGTTTTGATCACCTGATATAATATTAGGAAGTGCGTGTTCCAATCTTAGTGCCAAGGTCTTGGACAAAATTTTTTACATCCGCGTTCAAAAGAGAAATAGGTCTATATGACCCCGCACAAAGTGGGGTCCCTGTCTTTTTTCAAAAGTAGAGAGATAGATGCTTGAGTCATAGTTTTGTGGCAAGATGCCAGAAGACAGAGACTCGTTGAAAACTGCCAAAAGAAGGGGCACCAATTTATCACTAAATTTCTTGTAAAATTCAACAGGAAACCCATCTGGGCCGGGTGCTTTGTTATTTTGCATAGTCCCTAATAGAGATTTCTATGTCCTTTTGGGTCAATGGTAAATCGAGCTGATCTGCAAGTGACGAATCTACAACAGGAAACTCCAATTTGTCTAGGAAAGTAGAGATCTCACTGTTGGATGCAGCTTGCGATCGATAAAGATCAGAATAAAACGATTTGAAAGCCCCATTGATAGAGTGTGAATCTGAATAGTGCTCATCTCTCTGGCCTTTAATACAGGGAATTAGACGAGATGCCGCCCCGTCTCTTCAGCTGATGAGCCAGTAACCTAGATGCCTTCTCTCCATGCTCGTAATAATTACTGCGTGAGTGTAGAAGAAGTCGCTCCGCCCTGGATGTCGAAATCAAGTCAAATTTAGCCTGAAGGTCTAAACGACGTTTCTGCAGAACTGGGGTTGGGTTTTGTGGCATAAAGATTATCGAGATCTGCAATTTCTGACAGAAGATCTTGTAGCTCAAGTTTTTCGTCCGTAGCACTTTTTGCATTTTATTGCGGTGAGCAGTAAAGGAAATGATTTGTCCTCGTAAGAACGCTTTGAGGGATTCCCATAAAAGAGAAGCTGAAATTGAGTCGTTATTATTGTTCATAATAAAATCATCTACAGATGATATAATAAATGAGTTAAAGGTAGAATCCGATAACAAAAAGTGAATCGAATCTCCACTGCGGTAAAATAAGGGGACGATTGGGCAGCTTCATATCGACGGTGAGAGGGGCGTGATCTGAGATAATGATTGGGTGATAATTAGATGAAACAACACTATGGGGTAAGTGTAACTGTCATGAACATGTAATCCAGCCGAGGAGAATAACTTTTTGTGGGGGTTTTGAGTAAAAGGAGAACACTTTGGCACCCGGGTTACTAAGTCTCCAAGGATCTACTATGGAGTTATCAGTCAAAAAATCAGAAAGGACTTGAGACATCATAGAGCGAGACCTAGCGTGGAGGGACGAATGATCTAAAATTGGGTCAACTACACAGTTAAAGTCCCCGCTCAAGAATAGAAAATGAGTATTTAAAGACGGTATAGCTCTGAATAACTTGTGCATGAAGCTAGGATCGTCAAAATTTGGGGCGTACACGCTTACAAATAACACTGGGGTATTAAATAAGAGGCCCTGCACAATTAAATACCTGCCCTCCGCATCTGCAAAGACATTACTCGGAGCAAACTGTATTCCTTTCTTAATTAGAATCGCGACCCCTCTATTTCTAGAATTGAATTTAGAATGGAAAAACTCACCAACCCAGGGAAAGTTTAGTTTATGATGATCTGCATTGTTGAGGTGTGTCTCCTGTAAAAAGGCCACATCGGCATTTAAATATTTCAGATGATTGGATACTTTTAAACGTTTAATCGGATTATTCAACCCTCTTACATTCCAAGTTAAGAATCGTATGGGGTACCCCCCAAGTGACGCCCTTCTGATTTGCAATTTTATGACTCGCTATAATTATGAACTGCTATATCATGATAATGATTTGCTATCTCATTACGTGCTCTTACATAATTATGATTTACCATCTCATAATTCTGACGTATGGCTTGCTATAGGCTTGCTATAGTTATTAACTGCAATCTCATGATTATGACTTGCTGTCTTCTCATTATGTACTTGTTATAATTATGAACTGCTATGTTATAATTATGATTTCCCATCTCACGACTTGCTCTTACATAATTAAGACTTGCTATCTCATAATTTATTTAATATCTCATAATTCTGACTCGCTATAATTATGAACTGCTATATCATGATAATGATTACGTGCTCTTACATAATTAAGACGTGCTATCTTTTAGCTAATTTAATATCTTAGAATAATGACTTGCTGTATCATAATTTGCTCTTACATAATTATGATTTACCGTCTCATAATTCTAACTTGCAATTTTTAAGAACTGCTATCTCATTACCATGAGCCGCTATCTTATGGCTTGCTGTTACATAATTATGCCTTGCTTTAAATATGAACTGACGAATCATGACGATGGTTTGCTATCTCATTACTTGCTCTTAATTAATTATCTCATAATTGATTTAATATCTCATAATTCTGACTTGCTGTCTTCTCATTATGTACTTGCTATAATTATGAACTGCTATGCTATAATTATGATATCCCATCTCATTATGTGCTCTTACATAATCAGGACTTGCTATCTCATAATTTATTTAATATCTCATAATTCTGATTTGCAATTTTATGACTCGCTATAATTATGAACTGCTATATCATGATAATGATTTGCTATCTCATTACGTGCTCTTACATAATTATGATTTACCATCTCATAATTCTGACTTGCTGTCTTCTCATTATGTGCTTGCTATAATTATGAGCTGCTATACTATAATTATGATATCCCATCTCACGACTTGCTCTTACATAATTAAGACTTGCTATCTCATAATTTATTTAATATCTCATAATTCTGACTCGCTAAAATTATGAACTGCTATATCATGATAAAGATTTGCTATCTCATTACTAGCTCTTACATAATTATGATTTACCATCTCATAATTCTGACGTATGGCTTGCTATAGTTATTAACTGCAATCTCATAATTCTGACTTGCAGTCGTCTCATTATGAACTGGCTATAATTATAAACTGCTATGTTATAATTATGATTTCCCATCTCATTATGTGCTCTTACATAATTGAGACTTGCTCATAATTTATTTAATATCTCATAATTCTGACTCGCTATAATTATGAACTGCTATATCATGATAATGATTACGTGCTCTTACATAATTAAGACGTGCTAACTTTTAGCTAATTTAATATCTTAGAATTATGACTTGCTATATCATAATTTGCTCTTACATAATTATGATTTACCGTCTCATAATTCTGATTTGCAATTTTTAAGAACTGCTATCTCATGGCTTGCTGTTACATAATTATGACTTGCTTTATATACGAACTGACGAATCATGACGACGGTTTGCTATCTCATTACTTGCTCTTACATAATTATCTCATATTTGATTTAATATCTCATAATTCTGACTTGCTGTCTTCTCATTATGAACTTGCTATAATTATGGGCTGCTATGCTATAATTATGATTTCCCATCTCACGACTTGCTCTTACATAATCAGGACTTGCTATCTCATAATTTATTTAATATCTCATAATTCTGACTTGCAATTTTATGACTCGCTATAATTATGAACTGCTATATCATGATAATGATTACGTGCTCTTACATAATCAAGACTTGCTATCTTTTAGCTAATTTAATATCTTAGAATAATGACTTGCTATATCATTATTTGCTCTTACATAATTATGATTTACCGTCTCATAATTCTAACTTGCAATTTTTAAGAACTGCTATCTCATTACCATGAGCCGCTATCTTATGGCTTGCTGTTACATAATTATGACTTGTTTTAAATATGAACTGACGTAATATGACGACGGTTTGCTATCTCATTACTTGCTCTTACATAATTATCTCATAATTGATTTAATATCTCATAATTCTGACTTCTCATCACTATGACTACTATCTCATATTGTCTTGCTATCTCATTATTACGTCTTGCTATCTAATAATTATGACTTGCTATCTCGTTATTATGACTTGTCATCTCATAATTATCACATTAATAATAATAACAATAATAATAATAATAAATAAATAATCATATTCTATCACAATTAAGACCCACAGTCTCTTAAAGACCACTTACTGTCACCACTTATTATTAGTTAATCTTCAATATTAATATTAATATCTCATAATCAGTAGTGTTTACAAAAATGAGATTATACATCCCATAATTATGACTTACTATCTCATAATTATAACTTGGAAGTATGAATGACTTTCTCCAAAATGGGTCTTAGTGTCCCATAGCTATGACTCTATAAGTCATTACATAATTATTAGCATTATTATTAGATAATAAGTAATATTTATCAATTCATTGACACTGAATTATTATTATGGCATATTGTGTAGTGTTATCTAATTAACCCCCAAAAAATGGTTAATTAGAGCCTCATTTGCATATCGTCACCTTCTGCAATATCAGACGGCAAATATGATAATACCGATGATGGAGCGATGTACCGTGCAGGACTATAGGAACAGCCTTGGCTTATTTTATTCCCTGACGTCATCAGAAACCAGGTAGACACGCTGCTGAGTCAAACTGGGTGTGGAGCCGTCCAGGAACTGCAGGAGCTCATACGCTCGTGTGTCCTCCTGTGCTGTGACATTCCACCGAGTCCATTGATATGCACGGGCGGTCGGGCTGCGTGCGTGTGACTTACCCGCGAGCTCTCGGTCTGCCTCGCGCTCTGATTCGGCTCTCCCTCTTTTCCCCTCCCTCTCCAGAAGGAGAACAAAATCCTCCCTGTCAGAGAAATATGTGCCATCCCTACATATTTCTCATAGTGACACCATGAGGACTCGCCCACTCCGGAAAAAAGAGACGCACAGCTCATTCTAATTCCCCATTCCACCTTAAATCCTTCAGCAGTTACCTTCTGGTGGCTCGGAGTTGTTCAGATATCCACAGAATGCAACGGCTGCACCATTTAAGGTGGACTGGACAGTTCCAATATAGAATGTACCTGCTGCACCCTTGAGGGTGGAACACACAATGCCGCACACGCTCCAGCATTAAGGTGGAATGGACTCATTAGAATGCATCATTTAAGGTGGAACAGAAGATGTAGAATGCACTTGATACACCATTTAAGATGTAATGGAGAGATCAGATACAGAATGTTGCCCCTGCACTATTTAAGATGCACCATTTAAGGTGGAACCGACAATTACAATACAGAATTGAACTGCTGCACAATTTAAGGTGGAACCAGGGCTAACGCTAAAAAATGTGGTTTAATAGATTGGGATGAATTTACTTGATGCACCATTTAAGGTGGAATGGACAGTTCATATATAGAATGCAGATGATGTACTATTTAAGATGCACCATTTAAGGTGGAATGGACAGTTCATATACAGAATGTAGCTGATGTACTATTTAAGATGCACCATTTAAGGTGGAACTGACCATGCCAATATAGAATGTAGTTGCTGCAGCATTGAAGGTGGAACCGGGAGTTGCAATACAGAATGTAACTGCTGAACCATTTAAGGTGGAACGGACAATTGCAATACAGAATGCCACTACTGCCCTTCTCAAGGCGGAATGGACAGTTCAGATACAGAATTTAGCTGATGTACTATTTAAGATGCACCATTTAAGGTGGAATGGACAGTTCATATACAGAATGTAGCTGATGTACTATTTAAGATGCACCATTTAAGGTGGAACCGAGAGTTGCAATACAGAATGTAACTGCTGAACCATTTAAGGTGGAACGGACAATTGCAATACAGAATGCCACTGCTGCCCTTCTTAAGGCGGAATGGACAGTTCAGATACAGAATTTAGCTGATGTCCTATTTAAGATGCACAATTTAAGGTGGAACTGAAAGTTCTTATACAGAATGTAGCTGATGTACTATGCAGGATGCACAATTTAAGGTGGAGCTGACCATGCCAATATAGAATGTAGTTGCTGCATCATTTAAGGTGGAACCGAGAGTGTAACTGCTGAACCATTTAAGGTGGAATGGTCAGTTTGCAGGCGGTATTTGCCGTTCTGGTAGACACGGTGATATGAACGCGCTGGTATGTGTGTTTTCGTGCCCCGCATGCTGACTGCGCAGTTGATGCTCCATATGCACCATGAAGTGCCGGCACACGCTTCTTCGGCTCAAACCCAGTCAAACCATCAAACCCGACACCAGACCCAACAATCCGACTCACAATCAGCTAATCCAGACAAACCCGACCCCCCGAGGCTTTCATACCCAACCTGGAAAATTACCAGACAGCGCCGAAAGAAACTGCAGAATTTAACCCCTCGTGTCCTGCAGGAGCAGATCCCAGCCTATCCCGTTTAAGCCGGCTCCGAACGTGCACGAGCGTTTTCTCTTACCGTGGCCGCGACACGTAGCCGTGCATTAACGACGAGGGAGCAGATGAGCTGGCTGAGGTGTCCAGATTCTTCCGTCCGAGCGCTGTCCGTCCTCGCCTGCGTCTCCACCTCCTTCTCGACCTCGCCTCCCGAGGAACCCACTTCAGGACTGAGGTTGCACATTTGGAAGACGCTCAGGATGCGTCGTCTGCAGCTCTCGGAGATGCTCGACTGAGGTCGGCAAAGCCCGGAGCTTCATCCGCCTCGCATCACAATCTCACTCAGCACTGCACTTCAGTACCATGACATGCATTAAGGTCACAAATAAATATAAGGAGCCCACGATTTTCTATGTAGAGGCCACAAAATATTGTATTGAGGACACAGATTAATATAATGAGGCCACACTTTACTATGTTGAGGCCACAAATTACTATATCATGGGCACTAATTAATACACGAAAGCCAGAAATGACTACATATACAACATAAAGGTCACAAATTACTATATTGAGGACACAAATTAATTTATTGAGGACACAGATAAATATAACGAGGCCACACTTTACTATGTTGAGGCCACAAATTACTATATCATGGGCACTAATTAATATATGAAAGCCACAAACTACTAAATATACAACATAAAGGTCACAAATTACTATACTGAGGACACAAATTAATTTATTGAGGTCACAAATAAATATAATGAGGCCACACTTTACTATGTTGTGGCCACAGATTACTATATCATGGGCACTAATTAATATATAAAAGCCACAGATTACTACCAATACTACATTAAGGTCACAAATTACTATATTGAGGACACAACTTAATTTATTGAGGTCACAAATAAATATATGATGCCACACTTTACTAAGTTGAGACCATAAATTACTATATCGTGGGCACTAATTAATACATGAAAGCCACAAGTTATCATATCACTACGAATACTACATTGTGGTCACAAATTACTATACTGAGGACAAATTAATTTATCGAGGACACAGATAAATATAACAAGGCCACACTTTACTATGTTGAGGCCACAAATTATTATATCATGGGCACCAATTAATATATAAAAGCCACAGATTACTACCAATACTACATAAAGGTCACAAATTACTATATTGAGGACACAAATGAATTTACTGAGGTCACAAATAAATATAATGAGGCCACACTTAACTAAGTTGAGGCCACAAATTACTATATCATGGGCACTAATTAACATATGAAAGCCACAAATTACTACCAATAGCACATTAAGGTTACAAATTACTATATTGAGGACACAAATTAATTTATTGAGGTCACAAATTAATATACTGAGGCAACAAAATCATGTATTGAGGACACAGATAAATATAATGAGGCCACACTTTACTATGTTGAGGCCACAAATTACTATATTATGGGCACAAATTAATACACGAAAGGCACAAGTTATCATATCACTACAAATACTACATTGTGGTCACAAAATATTGTGGACAGAAATTAATTATTTGAGGTCACAATTATTTATACGGAGGCCTCAATTTACTATGTTAAAATTTTAGGACCAAGTCTAATATTTTTCTCTCCTTGTCTACTTTTAGGACCAGTGGGAAAATCTGATGGCGTTTTCAAGTTTAGGTCAAATTTATATAGAAATATAGAAAATTCTAAAGGGTTCACAAACTTTCAAGCACGCTTGTAGCTGGTCTCACAAGGTAGACAGATATCAGCCGAACCTGGTCTTTGTGTACACAGGACTTGGTTGGGTAAAAATAGGAAGCTTAAACTTCACAACACTAAGAAATGAGAATTCCTGAGCTGCTGGACGGTTTGATTGATGGAATTGGAGAGACTCGAGAGAGACCAGGCCAAAAACCTGGAAAATCAAGGGAAATCCTGGACAGGTGGGAACCCTGTTGGGAGCCCGGTGCTTGTTCGGTGGACCATGCATGCACAAACAGGAGCATCTAGCTGTTTTGATTTTGACTTGTTTACCCATTCTTCAGTTTCATGGAGCTAATTCACACTTAGCTAGCCGTCCTATGCTAACCAGTGAACCTAGCGTGTCTGTCAGTCAGGGTCTAGCAACTCCAACACTGCGGAGACTATAACGAGGAAGCTCAATGATGCTTGTGGGTCTTTGCTTTCGTGCTCAAGTCAGGCTCAGCAGCTAACGGCAGAGGAGAGTGGCTTTCTGTGATGGCTCTCCAGATTAGGAAACCGTTCCTCCAATACAGACCCACGGAGACACTGATAAGAGTCTGTACATTGGAGTGCTTCTCATTGCTGAAGGCACTGACCTCGAGTCATCTGCAAGACAACCTCTTAGTGCCTCCCTGCATTGCTTGAGATGGTGGCCAGGCTCCTGTCTGTTGCCAGTAACCCTGAGAGTAGTACCTACACCTGTGTTACCTGATTAATTGTTGACGCCAAGATGCAAGAGGCACTGCCACATGTTCCACAGTCCTGGATGACTGACTCTAATGGGCCCCTATAGGTCAGGATGGAGCCTGACTTGAAAACATCGTGCTTGGGGTCTCAGACTGTTCACTTGAAGACATCTGTCCCTGGTCCACATCATCCAGGTCCACGGCACGGGATTCGGGACATTTAGCATGTTGTGGCTTTTGGGATGGACGGCGAGTCAGCAGTCTGGGAGACATGCTGGTATCTGGGAGTCTAATCGCTACTGGATGTGTGTCATGTCGTTGAAACACATTCCTGACTGGCATAAAGACAATCAGTACCAGTACTAACCAAGCTAGTGGAGGATCAGGCTAAATGGTGGCACAGTGTCCAATACTGTCCATCCTTAAAGCTGGAGGTCAGAGGGGGGCTGGAGCCAGTCTCACCGCTCACTGGGCGGAAGGCAGGGAACACCCTGGACAGACCACCAGTCCTCACAGGGCGGACCCACAGACATACACATGCACACTCACACCTAGGGGGCAATTTAGCACCACCCATTCACTTGACGGCAGGTCTTCGGACCGTGGGCGGAAAACGGTGTGGCAGACGGTTGCATGATGCTGGACTACATGTATACAGACCGTTACCATGACTGCCCTAACACCACGTCACCAAAGATTGCAGTGGTGTCGTACCAGACTGTCATGGATGACTCAGAATGGCAGCGGGTCATCTCCAGTGACGAGTCCCGCTTTACTCTTGGTGGAGACGCCCAACGAATCCGCGTGTGGAGGCACCGTGGTCAGCACCAAGATGAACGATTTGCAGTCACGCGTCCAGAAGACCTGGTGTCCCTCCACCTCCACCCCTACCGCACCATCTGCAGGAACCGTGTGAGGATGTTCAAGATGCATGGGATGATCATCACAGGACGCCATTAGGAACCTCTACAGCTCCATACCGAGAGTATGAGTGTATTGATTAAATGGGTGGAGTCTTACAGACCTGAGGAAGAGAGGAACTTCACGGACACACAGGGCTACATTCCCCAGGTGACCGAATTGAACATGTAGACAAAGACAGTCTTGATTCTCATGTTTATTCGAGGTGTAGCTTTAAAAATGACGAGAGGATTAGCACCCTCTTCACAGTGAAAAGCAGCTTATCAGAAAAACAATCGCACCAGTCTACTTCCTGCGGCCCTGGGCAGCAGGTTTGGGAGGAGCAGAGGGAGAAGCCGAGAGCGCATGTGTCTTTAGGTCCACTTTCTGCTGCAGTATACCGGTCAGCAGAAACTCGGCACTGACCACAGGCACGGCCAAACTCAGGGCCTTGTTACAGAGAGCTCTGTCCTCCTCGCAGGACACCACCACCATCTGAGCCTGAGGGAGAACAGAGATGAACCTCTATTAAACCTGGCTTTCCAGGAAAACATTCGTCACACGTTCACTATCGATGTGTGGCATGTATGTTGTCACCTTGTGAGCCGTGGGCATCTTGGGAAGGTAGCGTGCCCCACAGCAGGTGATGATGTCCTTCATCTGAGATGGCTCAGGCTTCACGGAGGGTGTCACATGGATCTCGTAACCCTGTAGAGACAAGACACGCAGGACTTAAGAGTAGCCCTTATGTACACTGCCTGGTCCAAAAAAAAAAAAAGGTCACCACCTGGATTAAACTAAGCACATAGGTAAGAGCCTCCCATTGGATAATTACCGCAGGGCTGATTATGTTTCAGCTGGCATCGAGCTATTTAACCCTAACCGATGCAGTGAGTAGCTTCTCATCTGGTAAACAACTGAAGATGCATCCTGTGGACATGGAAAAGACGCATCTGTGGGACAGTCGTGTTCACTCTATAGGCCCTCCCCCACAGACCCTTCAGCAGCTGAGGGATGCACTGCAGTCAGCATGGCTCCAGATACCTGTGACCACCTACCAGGACCTTACTGAGTCACTCCCAGGCTGTCTAGCTGCTGACCTACATGGCGCTTCCCTTGGATATTAGCTGGTGGTCATAATAATGTGACTTGGCTGTGTTTGTGTTTATGTTTAATAAAGACAAATAAATCATGGGACTTTTAACACATCACTAGCAAACACACACACACATATTTACACTCATAGAAGTACAGGGGTTGGACAATGAAACTGAAACACCTGGTTTTAGACCACCATCATTTATTAGTATGGTGTAGGGCCTCCTTTTGCAGCCAATACAGCGTCAGTTGGTCTTGGGAATGACATATACTGCGTCCTGCACAGTGGTCAGAGGGAGTTTAAGCCATTCTTCTTGCAGGATAGTGGCCAGGTCACTACGTGATGCTGGGGGAGGTTCGTCCTTCTTGGTGGTACGCTGACATTACCCTGGATACCGTGGCTCTTGATACATCACAAAGACTTGCTGTCTTGGTCACAGATGCGCCAGCAAGACGTGCTCCAACAGTTTGTCCTCTTTTGAACTCTGGTATGTCACCCATAATGCTGTGTGCATTGCAGTATGTTGAGCAGAACTGTGCTCTTACCTGCTAACTGAACCTTCACACTCTGCTCTTACTGGTGCAATGTACAATTAATGAAGATTGGCCACCAGGCTGGTCCAGTTTAGCCATGAGACCACCCACACTAAAATAACAGGTGTTTCAGTTTCATCGTCCAACCCCTGTATGTCCTGTCCACAATAACTTCCCACTGCTGTAGTCCAAATGTGTCCTGTTAAGGACATTCTGACTTTAAACTTAAAAATAAATAAATAAATAAAAATAAATAAATTAATTAATTAATAAATAATAACAATAACAATAATAATAATAATAATAATTTACAAAAATTATATAATCTATCACTATGAATGAATGAATGCTTTGAGTTACATGGGCTATAATATAATTATCATAAAATCTAATATCTGTATCATAAAATATAATCTGTATATTGTTTTATGTTGTTGTTTGTTTATTTGATCATGCGATCGCAGGTTAAACTTTGGACGGAGACAGAAAGCGCCACTTTAGACCATCAGCTGGAATGTTTCGGTGGCTGAATCACAGAGCAGGTGTATGGATGTTGGGGGTTGAGACGTAAGACGGATGGAGTACCTGTAACAGGGGTTGACGGCTGGCCGCTCTCAAAGAGTCCTGCAGGCTAAAGTTAAACTTCTTCTCCTGCTCCGCATCCTTCACCAAGAACTCGTTAGGAGACAGGAGGGTCCCTGCTTTACCACACTGTGAAAGAGGGAGCGAGAGAAAGGCGGATACAGAAGGAGGAACTCAGCTACACCGTCACTATAGTAACCCTGGTTCCAGAACACTGTAGACTGTAGACGTGTCAATTAGTGCACTACTGGACACGAACATCTCTAACCTTGGTCAGCCAGTCCAGGGTGACGATGGGCACTCCCTTGGCCACGGCGCACAGGAACTTTACAGTGCGGCGAACTTTATCCGTCACCAGGTGAGTCATATCTCCCACGCCCCTCGCCAGCCCACCACCCAAACGCATCAGCACCTTCTCCCCATCCTCATCCACCACTCCTGTAAACAGGACCTGAAACAGAGAGATACCTATGACTCGGAAAACATGACACATTGACCAAAGATCGGCACTGTCCACCCCACCCCCGGCTCCACCTCCACCCCAAAAACAGTCAATCAGCCAGAACATGTTGGTGTCCGATGTCAGCTTCTTCAGATTTCCAGGGCTAATGTGTTTAACAGTAATGGAGGCGTCTAGCTATCAGATTAGCATCATCCAGACGGTGCTAAGCAGTATTCTGTAGCACCGCATCGCAGCCCTCAGCATCATTAGCCCAACAGAGCTCTCTGTTCCTTCACTGCAGTTGCCAGTATGTCATATAACACTACACTTAACGTTAAGGCCAATAAAGGCTCATTCCACATTATTATGACCACCAGCTAATGTCTAGAGTAACCAGCCTGGACAGCAGCCAGACGGGCTGGGAGTGACTTAGTAAGGTCCTGGTAGGTTGTCACAGGTAACTGGTGCCATACTGACTGCAGTGCATCCCACAGCTCCGTGGGGAGCATCCCTAGAGCGAACACAGCGATCAAGGTGGCTCCACAGATGCCCAATTGGGTTCCAGTCTGGGGAATTAGGGGGTCAGGGTAGTACCTGGAAGTCCTAGTCATGCTCTTCCAACCACTGTTGGACATTTCTAGATGTGTGGCATGTGGCACTGTCTTGCTGGAAGATCCCATCCACCCCAGGGAAGACAATCAGCATCTACGGTTTCATACCCAGATGGGTTGAGAGTGCCTTCCACATGGATGAGTGTGCCCAGAGAATGCCACAAAAATGGAACTTCCCTCGAAAGCTATGCTGTACGAATGACGAAAGTGGGAGGTGGTCATAATAAAGTGACTCAACTGTGTAGGAACATGCAGCTGGGCTTCCTAGCTGTAAGACTGCCTCTCTGGCTCTAAAGTTGCCGTTTTCACAATGGAGGACATCATAAACGGAAAGGTGGATAATATTTGTGAGCCAGACAGGAGCTAGCTTACTGACTAGCATTTAGAAGGCTGACCTGTGATCACATGACTTTGTTAAACCAATGAAACGCAAGTCATGTCTTTAGACATTGGCAAAACGGACATGTGGCCACCCTACTGATACACAAGGAGGGAATTCTGGCCTCTCCTTATTCAAAGAGAGAGGAGGGTTGCAAATACGGCCACTGAAGGCCGAGAAGCCCACATTTGGAGCGGGAGGCGCATGTCGGAGGGAGATTAGGTACACTGATATACATAGCCTTTGAGTGGGACTCGGTGTACTTGTGTGTTCTACCTTGTGGGCCTGCCCCGTTAGCGAGCGCCGAGGCGTTTTAGGAGTGAGCTGAGGAGTCTCCGCTGCAGACACAGTAGTATCAGCGCCCCTCTTGCGCCCTCTGCGGGACGTTTGGCTTATAACACTCTCATCTTTGACGGACGCTGTGTCTGATTTCTCCTCCTCCTGCTGGGCCTCTTCAGTCGCCTCTATCGTAACACTGCCTGCCTCCAGTCGTCTACCGCCTCTTCCCCTCCCACGGCCCACGGTAGCCGTAGGTCCTTGTGAACCTTCATCTTGCTTATCCGCTTTCACACTCTTCCTCCCTTTCCCTGCCGTTGCTCCGATTCCAGCTCTGCTGCTGGATCTCTCAGAGCTTCCTGAGGTGGAGCGAGAGCGAGCCCAAGCACCAGAATCCTGCTCAGGCGTAGTGGATGCTGCTGTGGCTGTTTTCCTCCTGCCTGGCGGCCTGCTGTTATCGGCCACTTCCTCAGCAGGTCTGCGCCCTCTGCCTCTGCCCCTGCCTCGGCCTCGGCCTCTGCTCCGGTCTTCCAGGGAGGGTGTAGATAGCTCGGAACTGACAGAGTTGGAGGAATTGGAACGTGAGCGTGTCCGTTTGGCTATCGACGCGGACTCTTCTGCACCAGCAGGGAGCGCTGTGGACTTCCTGGTAGGTCGTCTACCTCTGAGCGGTTTCGAGTCCATTTCCTCTTTTTCTTGTGCTTTCTTTCCACCCTTCCCGTCTTCTGGCTCATTGTCCTCACCCAGCCTAGCTCTTTTAGAATTCTCGATCTGTCCATTTCCATCTTCGTCCTCCTTCTGTTCTTTTTCTTTGCTCAAACGTCCCCCTCTACGTTTTCCTTTTGGGCGTCCACTGTCCTCCTCCTTGTCTGCTCCGGATGTGTCCTTTTTGTCTTTCTTTTTCGTCTCCTTCTCCAGTTGTTCCTTCTCTTTCTTTTCTCCCTTAGCCTTTTCTCTCGCTTCCTTTTCAGTTTGCTCCTTCTCTTCTCGTTCCTTCCTTTCTCTTTCTAATCTGTCTTTTTCATCCTGTTCTTTCCTTTCTTTTTCAAGTTTTTGCTTAAGCTCTTCTCTCTCTGTCTTCTCCTTTGCTTCTCTTTCTCTCTTCTCCTTTGCTTCTCTTGCTCTCTTCTCCTTTGCTTCTCTCTTTTCCTTTTCTTCTAATTCTCTCTTCTCCTTTTCTTCCCTTTCTCTCTCCTCCTTTTCTTCTCTTTCCTTCTTCTCCTTTTCTTCTCTTTCCTTCTTCTCCTTTTCTTCCCTTTCTCTCTTTTCCTTTTCTTCCCTTTCCTTCTTCTCCTTTTCCATTCTTTCCTTCTCCCCCTTTTCTATCCGCTCTTTCTCTTCCTTTTCCTTCTTCTCTCTCGCTAACCTGTCTTCCTCTTCTTTTTCTAATCTCTCCCTCTCCTCTATTTCCTTCCTCTCCCTTTCTACCATCTCCCTGGCCTCTTCTTCCTTCCTTTCTCTCTCTAATCTCTCATTTTCCTCTTTTTCTTTCCTTTTCCTCTCCTCTTCCTCCTTTTTCACTCTCTCTCTATCCTCATTTTCCTTCCTCTCCTGTTCCAACCTTTCAGCCCTCTCTCTATCTTCACGCTCGACTCTCTCCCTCTCTAACCGATCCTTCTCTTCCTGCTCCTCTCTTTCTATCCTGACTCTTTCTTTCTCTTCCTCCTCCAGCTTGAGTCTGTCCCTCTCCTCCTGCTGTTTAGACTTGTGTCTTGTGCTTTTCCGTCCTCCACCTTTCTTCTCTCCCTCCGCCTCCTCTTCACTGTTCTCTTCTTCCTCCGTTACAACTCTTCCTCTCTTCCTCTTTCCCTCTTTCTCTGCGGTAGCTCGTGCTTTGCCCTTACCAGGCATCCCTTTCCCTTTTGCTCTTAGGCTTCTCCTGCTAGTCTGTTGCTCTTCCTCTTGTACCTCCTCCTCCTCCTCCTCCACAGGAGTTTCAGTAGTAGAAACTTTGGAGGGAGCATCAGGTTTGAGAGACTGTGTTGCTTTGGAAGCTTTTCTCCCCCTGCATGGTCTCTTGGATGCACCCTGTTTCTCTTCCTCCGGTTCCTCCTCATCCTCACCTACAGGCAGTGCCTCAGGCTCCAGAGGCTGGGTTTCCTCGACTTTAGCACCCTTCCTCCCCCTTTGGGGTCTTCTGCCAGCTGTGATTTCACTTCGCTGTTCCTCCTCACGTTCCTCCTCCTCCTCCTCCCCCATTGGTTGCGTTACAGCGATAGCAACATGGGTGTCAGCTTCCAGCTCGAGAGGCTGTGTAGGTTCAACTTGAGGAGTCTTACTACCTCCACCAGGTTTCCTGCTAGATGTGGTTTCACTCCCTTCATCCTCACGTTCCTCCTCACCCTCGCCCATCGGCTGCGTTTCAGCAATAGCAACATGAGCATCAGTATCAGACTCAAGAGGCTCGGTTTCCTCAACCACAGCAGCCTTTTGTCTCCTACGGGATCTCCTGCTAGACATGATTTCAGAGCTGAGCTCCTCCTCCTGTGCCTCCTCTTCCTCACACATAGGCAGTGTTTCAGCAATGGCGACTTGGACGCTAGCACCAGGCACCATAGCCTGTGTTTGTTCCTCATCTATCTGGCTTCCTTTGCAGAGTCCAGGTCCAGTTCTGCTGGACTTCTCCTCTTCCTCGTCATCCTCATCATCCTCGTCCCCACCAAGTGGCAGAGTTTGGGCAGTAAAGAGAGCATAGGGTTGAGTTGGCTCATCTAGCTTCGGGCTCCTGACCAGGATCAGAGTGTCGGCAGTGGAGGGATGTGAATCCACCACCTCCCAATCATCTTCCACCACCCGTCCACAAGTGAGAGGCACTCCATTAGTGTCATCGTTTTTTAGTGGCTGGGTTTTCTCTTCTTCTTCCTCTTTGCTCATGTCGTCTGCGTAAGCCTGTGTAGCCTCCAGATCCAGCTGCTTCTGCCCAGGCTCGTCACCAGGCCCTCTGCCTATCAGAAATAATTAGCAGAATGAGAAAAGGCACACTAGGGGTCAGAAAACAGCAGCCACACAGTGGCATTTGGGGAAGCTGTCAAGTGATGAATTACACGGGCTTGAATTAAATGAATCTAGCAGTAGCTAATGGACTATGTCATTGGGAATACATGAATTATGTCATTGGGAATCACTGTCAGTAAAATAGCTGCACCCAGAAGGAAACCGCCGACAGGAATGAAAGTTGGTGGGTGGGTTTGGCATCATGAGACATGCAAACGACAAGTTTCATGCTCAGCTTTGCATGTGATATAAGCAAGGACGGGCCTTAGCGCTGTACCCAACTGACTATATCATCATAAGGGCATCTTGTTGTGCATGCTTTCCATTCAGACCAATGCTGTTGCGTTAGTAGCATCCTTTACAAGTGACGTTTACCTCAGAGAAGAGTTCGAAAAAAATTTGGGCAGTTGGAGAAGCTGGAGAAGAGTTGCATGTAGTGCTATGGGAAGCAAGATGGTCTTATTGACGTACCGCACGCCAAACCGGAAGTGCAGATATCGTAGCACGCTGTTGGCGGCAGTGGATATAAGAAGGCACCAGCAATGCAAATGATCTGAAAGACCTACAGGAACCGCGGAGAGAGAGAACTGATGAATTGTCCGGCGTTGCATGGAGACATTCAGCGAGCAGTGGTGTCCTCCATGAGTCATCCTGTTAGTGCAGCACCATTGGTAGACGGCTGCACCACGCAGGACTACATGCACACAGACCGTTACCACGACTGTCCTTAACACCACGTCACCGTCACCAAAGACTGCAGTGGTGTCGTACCAGACTGTCATGGAGTGACTCAGAATGACAGCGGGTCATCTTCAGTGTCGAGTCCCGCTTTAGTCTTGGTGGAGAAGACCAGAGAACCAGTGTGTGGAGGCACCGTGGTCAGCACCAAGAGGGCCTGGTGTCTCTCCACCTTCACCCCTACCTGCAGGAACTGTGTGAGGATGTTCAAGCTGCATGGGATGGATTATCACAGGACACCATTAGGAACCTCTACAGCTCCACACCAAGACGTCTGACAGACTTCTGTATCTGTAGCTCAATAAATATTGATTCTATCAGTCTAAATTGATCATCGGTTGTTGATCCTGGTCACCTTTATCTTCCTTCCCAACAGCACCGCACTCCCTCACCTCCTTCTGGGTGCAGCTACACATTTGATGATGAGTGTACTGTCATAACTTTACAATGGACAACCATAGACCCTGGGTATTTGCTCTACTGCTGCCTAAATGTCCAATAAAAATAATATTACTGAGCAAATTTTGCAGGTTGAGCTCCCACTAGTTCTCCATCAGCTCCTTTTTATCCATACGGTATGTTTAAAGGTGTTCCTCCGTCCACTCTGGATTAACTCTGCCTGGCTGTGAAGGGAATGCTGAGTCAGGCTAACAGATCTCTTTACCATTCATGTATATAAACTGATAGGGGAAGCACTACTGTCCAGGCTTTGAGTAGTAGATTGAAGTGGTTGAAGGTACCATATGGCTGGGTCGCCTCCATGGCCCAGTCGTACTCCAGTGGGTCCTCATGATCTGGCTGTTGGTGGCTGCTGTCAGAGAGGCCCAGCTCTGACTGCCGCGTCTCATCCAGGGTGGCATCCGCAGCAATGGGGCCAGACACAAAGGACTGAGTCTCGGCCACAGTGAAGTCATCAGAGTCCTGACTGGCCGAGGATTGGAGGAGAGAAGGGACAGTTGGTCCTGAGAGAGAGAGAGAGAGAGAGAGAGAGAGAGAGAGAGAGAGAGAGAGAGAGAGAGAGAGAGAGAGAGAGACACAGAGAGAGAGACAGAGAGAGAGAGAGAGAGAGAGAGAGAGAGAGAGAGAGAGATACAAAGAGACAGAGAGAGAGAGATACAGAGAGGGAGAGAGAGAGAGATACAGAGAGGGAGAGAGAGAGAGATACAGAGAGGGAGGGAGAGAGAGAGAGAGAGAGAGAGAGAGAGAGAGAGAGAGAGAGATACAGAGAGATAGAGATACAGAGAGAGAGAGAGAGAGAGAGAGAGATAGAGAGAGAGAGAGATACGAGAGAGATACAGAGAGAGAGAGAGAGATACAGAGAGAGAGAGAGAGAGATACAGAGAGAGAGATAAAGATACAGAGAGAGAGAGAGAGAGAGAGAGATACAAAGAGAGAGAGATAAAGATACAGAGAGAGAGAGAGAGTGAGATACAGAGAGAGAGAAAGAGAGAGATACAGAGAGATAGAGATACAGAGAGATAGAGATACAGAGAGAGAGAGAGAGAGATACAGAGAGATAGAGATACAGAGAGAGAGAGAGAGAGATACAGAGAGAGAGAGAGAGATAGAGATACACAGAGAGAGAGATAGAGATACAGAGATACAGAGAGAGAGAGAGATACAGAGAGATAGAGATACAGAGAGAGAGAGAGAGAGAGAGAGAGAGAGAGATATACAGAGAGAGAGAGAGATAGAGATACACAGAGAGAGAGAGAGATAGAGATACACAGAGAGAGAGATAGAGATACAGAGAGAGAGAGAGATAAAGATACAGAGAGAGAGAGAGAGAGAGAGAGAGAGAGAGAGAGAGAGAGAGAGAGAGAGAGAGAGAGAATGAGTGCAGTCAAAATCAACTGGGCATCGCATGTGCCCACAGCCCACAGCTATACAATCTCCATAGACACACAACAGCAAAATGAGAGGAGACACACATATGCCTGAGATCACCATTAAGGGAATTCAGCAGAACTTGGTGGAAAGCCTTCCTGGACAAGCAGAGACTGTTGGTGCAGCAAATGGCACCGGTAACTGGGTTAGTACTTTGGATTTTGGAGGTGCTGGACAAGCAAGGGGTCTTTGACCACATCTGAAACGGTGTCAGAAAGAATGACTCACGTTTAAACGGCTGGCTCGGACTGACGAACACCTGCGTTTCCATCTCCTCTTCAGGCAGACCTGGAGAAAGATAGCAGAGACATGAAAAACACACCAACACCATCCCAGCAGACACACCAACGACATCCCAGCAGACACACCGACACCATCCCAGCAGACACACCGACACCATCCCAGCAGACACACCGACACCATCCCAGCAGACACACCGACACCATCCCAGCAGACACACCAACACCATCCCAGCAGACACACCAACGACATCCCAGCAGACACACCGACACCATCCCAGCAGACACACCAACACCATCCCAGCAGACACACCGACACCATCCCAGCAGACACACCGACAACATCCCAGCAGACACACCGACACCATCCCAGCAGACACACCGACACCATCCCAGCAGACACACCGACACCATCCCAGCAGACACACCGACACCATCCCAGCAGACACACCGACACCATCCCAGCAGACACACCACCGACACCATCCCAGCAGACACACCGACACCATCCCAGCAGACACACCAACGACATCCCAGCAGACACACCAACACCATCCCAGCAGACACACCAACACCATCCCAGCAGACACACCACCGACATCCCAGCAGACACACCACCGACATCCCAGCAGACACACCACCGACATCCCAGCAGACACACCGACACCATCCCAGCAGACACACCGACACCATCCCAGCAGACACACCGACACCATCCCAGCAGACACACCGACACCATCCCAGCAGACACACCGACACCATCCCAGCAGACACACCGACACCATCCCAGCAGACACACCAACGACATCCCAGCAGACACACCGACACCATCCCAGCAGACACACCGACACCATCCCAGCAGACACACCAACGACATCCCAGCAGACACACCAACGACATCCCAGCAGACACACCGACACCGTCCCAGCAGACACACCGACACCGTCCCAGCAGACACACCGACACCATCCCAGCAGACACACCGACACCATCCCAGCAGACACACCGACACCATCCCAGCAGACACACCGACACCATCCCAGCAGACACACCGACACCGTCCCAGCAGACACACCGACACCGTCCCAGCAGACACACCGACACCGTCCCAGCAGACACACCGACACCGTCCCAGCAGACACCCCGACACCATCCCAGCAGACACACCAACACCATCCCAGCAGACACACCAACACCATCCCAGCAGACACACCAACGACATCCCAGCAGACACACCAACACCATCCCAGCAGACACACCGACACCATCCCAGCAGACACACCGACACCATCCCAGCAGACACACCGACACCATCCCAGCAGACACACCGACACCATCCCAGCAGACACACCGACACCATCCCAGCAGACACACCAACGACATCCCAGCAGACACACCGACACCGTCCCAGCAGACACACCGACACCGTCCCAGCAGACACACCGACACCATCCCAGCAGACACACCAACACCATCCCAGCAGACACACCGACACCATCCCAGCAGACACACCGACACCATCCCAGCAGACACACCGACACCGTCCCAGCAGACACACCGACACCGTCCCAGCAGACACACCGACACCGTCCCAGCAGACACACCGACACCATCCCAGCAGACACACCGACACCATCCCAGCAGACACACACCGACACCATCCCAGCAGACACACCGACACCATCCCAGCAGACACACCACCGACACCATCCCAGCAGACACACCGACACCATCCCAGCAGACACACCACCACCATCCCAGCAGACACACCGACACCATCCCAGCAGACACACCACCGACACCATCCCAGCAGACACACCACCGACACCATCCCAGCAGACACACCACCGACACCATCCCAGCAGACACACCACCGACACCATCCCAGCAGACACACCACCGACACCATCCCAGCAGACACACCACCGACACCATCCCAGCAGACACACCACCGACACCATCCCAGCAGACACACCACCGACACCATCCCAGCAGACACACCACCGACACCATCCCAGCAGACACACCACCGACACCATCCCAGCAGACACACCACCGACACCATCCCAGCAGACACACCACCGACACCATCCCAGCAGACACACCAACGACATCCCAGCAGACACACCGACACCGTCCCAGCAGACACACCACCGACACCATCCCAGCAGACACACCACCGACACCATCCCAGCAGACACACCAACGACATTCCAGCAGACACACCAACGACATCCCAGCAGACACACCGACACCATCCCAGCAGACACACCACCACCATCCCAGCAGACACACCACCACCATCCCAGCAGACACACCACCACCATCCCAGAAGACACACCACCACCATCCCAGCAGACACACCACCGACATCCCAGCAGACACACCGACACCATCTCAGCAGACACACCACCACCATCCCAGCAGACACACCACCGACACCATCCCAGCAGACACACCACCGACACCATCCCAGCAGACACACCACCGACACCATCCCAGCAGACACACCACCGACACCATCCCAGCAGACACACCACCGACACCATCCCAGCAGACACACCACCGACACCATCCCAGCAGACACACCAACACCATCCCAGCAGACACACCAACACCATCCCAGCAGACACACCAACACCATCCCAGCAGACACACCAACACCATCCCAGCAGACACACCAACACCATCCCAGCAGACACACCAACGACATCCCAGCAGACACACCAACACCATCCCAGCAGACACACCAACACCATCCCAGCAGACACACCAACACCATCCCAACACCATCCCAGCAGACACACCAACACCATCCCAGCAGACACACCAACACCATCCCTGCAGAATGAAAACCTCCTTGGAACCTCCTCGAGTCAGAGACAGAATTACCAACACTGAAAACCCAGTAAGGTAAACCCACCTGCCCCTACTGGTGTGGAAGACTGCATAATCCCTGCCGCTGGTCCAGGGAGCTCCTCAAACTTCTCCTCTTCGTCCTCCACATCTGTATCACTATCCATCCTGAATTCACCCTCTGCTGTTCCGGCAGGAGGCTGTACCCTAGCTGACCCTCCACCCCGAGCATCTGGGGCAGCCTCAGTGTCTATATGTGGGTCACTGTCGGAGTCAGGCTGCCCTGTTTTGGCCTGGGGAGCCTCCGCCTTCTTCACAGTTTCGCTCTTGGTAGGTTTGAAAGGGTCATCGTCATCATCAGTCTCACTGTCTGAGATCAGCTTCATAGCTTCTGTGGGCTTCTCCTGTTCTTCTGCATCGGTGTCGCTGTCCATGCGGAGCTCTCCTACAGGATTCGCCGGAGGTATGGGCGCTGGTGTCTCCAGCGTTGTCGTCACAGGAACATCATCTTCAACATCTGTGTCACTTTCCATGTGAAGCTCTGCGGACGTCTTCTGTTCCTTGCTTTCAGGAGGAAGACCGGTTTCAGTTCCAGCAGGCTCATCCTCCTCCACATCTGTATCGCTGTCTATGGTAAGAGCAGCTGAGGTAGCCTGCTTCGTTTGAGGGACTACAGTTGAAATCTCTGGACTCTTGGTTTCCTCCGTCACCTCATCCTCTACGTCAGTATCGCTGTCCATGGTGTGATCAGCTGGAGGAACCAGCTCCTTTTGAGGGACTACAGTTGAAATCTCTGGACTCTTGGTTTCCTCCGTCGCCTCATCCTCTACGTCAGTATCGCTGTCCATGGTGTGATCAGCTGGAGGAACCAGCTCCTTTTGAGGGACTACAGTTTTAATCTCTGGACTCTTGGTTTCCTCCGTCGCCTCATCCTCTACGTCAGTATCACTGTCCATATGGAGACAGGCGGGATCGGCCTGCGGTGGGTTAGCAGCCTTAGCTTCAGGCTCTTTCTTGCTCACCTCTGCTTCCTCTTCCTTGTGCTCCGTGTCGCTGTCCAGGGTGAAGTTCAGGAAGGCCGGTTTGAGGGAGTCACCGTGGTCGGCCTTCTTTATGAACCTGCCCATCACCTCTGAGGATGGGGTGATGGAGCTTTCATCCTCACTGGGGAAAGATGGAAATATAAAAGTGTCGTATAAACATATATGACTGAAACTGAACTACCAGCGTGTAGTGCCTCCATGAACACCAATAACAGCTGTGACTGGATCGGGCATGGACCGGACAAGGTTCTGGATGGAGGCCACATCAGTGTTCAGACACGGTTACATCAAAGAATAGGCCAGGTGGTCCAGATTTGGTGGATGCCTCCCCTGGCACAGTTCTGAAGAGAATTCCCTGTAGACTGGGATTTTAGCCACTGCTGGTAGACCCGTATGACCGTACGCTTCCATACACCTGCAGATTCAGCTACTTCCTTCACACTATGGTCTTTGGCCACGCCCACATGCAGTCACTCCTTTTAGCCAATCATTAACATCTGCTCTGGAGCGTCTTCCACACATGGAATGAGACATTCCCTGCACTGTAGCACCTCTTCCCAATCTATGGATCCCGTCACTCACACCCCTCAGGTATTTATAGGACCCATCATCCTGAAGGTACTACCACCTTAAACGTGCAAAGTGACGCATGCTTTTTTCTTCAGTGAGCATATATATATATATATATATATATATATATATATATATATGTCTGTGTGTGTGTGTGTGTGTGTGTGTGTGTGTGTGTGTATGTGTGTGTCACTGTCCAAAGAAAAACATGTATCTCCAAAATGGCAACTTTACAGGAGAGGCCAAAAACCTCATTCAATTGTAATGTAAGTCAATGGAACCAGACGTCTTTTGAAAGACTTTTGGGCCATTTCTGCTGCTCCATTCATCATGCAATTCTCACAAAGTGGAAACGGCAGTGGCTGTGTTCAAATGATGTATAAAAGTCAAAATGGACAAAAATGGAGATACATGTTTTTCATATGACAGCAACTATATATATATAGTACACAGCTGTTTCCTCCTTACCTTCCCCCAAACATAGCTGATCAACCGAAACAGCTTCTACTCCACCAAGTAGAATCAAAAGGGGGGGAAGATAATTGTCTCCAAGGCACCACTGCTACAGTTTTTCCTGCGCTGTCCCATTTAAATCCCACATACAAAATACCATACAGTGTCAGAAACCACAACAGGACTTTACTTACAGCCCCTAAGGTTTAAAGAAAAACCGAACGTCTCCTATGCAGGTTTTGATGAAGTACCTTTCTGGAATGACTTTGTTTGCTGGCGTCAGAAATGTTGAACAAGCTGGGCTTGACAGTTCTGAAGATACCGAGTCAGAAGCTGAAAATAAAGGGAGAGAGAGAGACACAGTGAGACAGAGCGGACAGTTCAGAGACGCAGTCCATGTATGGTTCCCAGAACTACACTCATCAGAAACGAATAGCTGCACCCAGAAGGAATTAACCGCCATGTGACATAACCAGGGATGGGCCTTAGTGCTGTACCTAACAGCCACGACTTCACGGTTTGCAGTCACGCATCCAGAAGGCCTGGTGTCCAGAAGGCCTCGACCCCTACCACACCATCTGCAGGAACTGTGTGAGGATAATCAAGCTGCGTGGGATGGATCATCACAGGACACCATTAGGAACCTCTACAACTCCATGCTGGGACATCTGACACATTGCGTTACACAGTTCCATCAGGGTGCAGCTATTCTTTTGATGATGTATGTAATTACATGCACTGTAAGTTGGTGGAGGTCCTGAGTATCATCAAAAACGAAAGAAGTGTGAAGCGAGTCCATCAGTGAAGAGCACTTTTGGGCTTGCCCTGACCTGTTGGACAGAGCTTGGTTCTAGCTAATGGAACCTGTTCTCCTTCAGTGTTCTGTGCTGATGATGATGTGAATAGACGTCAGTGTCAGACTAATGAAGGAGCTTCTATTAAAGACTGGTGGACTGAGAGACACTAGAGCCTCTTCACCTACACTGAGCTGATGAAGAGTCATGTTCCAGAAATGATAATAGGACATTAGAGCCGTAATAAACCATACTCCTGTTACTCTCCATACTTCAGTACATCTGAAGGTACATACTTTAGTACTGTTCCTCTCCATACTTAAGTACATCTGGAGGTACATACTTTAGTACTGTTACTCTCCATACTTAAGTACATCTGAAGGTACATACTTTAGTACTGTTACTCTCCATACTTAAGTACATCTGAAGGTACATACTTTAGTACTGTTACTCTCCATATTAAGTACATCTGAAGGTACATACTTTAGTACTGTTACTCTCCATACTTTAGTACATCTGAAGGTAAATACTTTAGTACTGTTACTCTCCATACTTAAGTACATCTGAAGGTACATACTTTAGTACTGTTACTCTATATACTTAAGTACATCTAAAGGTAAATACTTTAGTACTGTTACTCTCCATACTTAAGTACATCTGAAGGTACATACTTTAGTACTGTCCCTCTCCATACTTAAGTACATCTGGAGGTACATACTTTAGTACTGTTACTCTCCATACTTAAGTACATCTGAAGGTACATACTTTAGTACTGGTACTCTCCATACTTAAGTACATCTGAAGGTACATACTTCAGTACATCTGAAGGTAAATACTCTAGTACTGTTACTCTCCATACTTCAGTACATCTGATGGTACATACTTTAGTACTGTTACTCTCCATACTTCAGTACATCTGAAGGTACATACTTTAGTACTGTTACTCTCCATACTTCAGTACATCTGAAGGTACATACTTTAGTACTGTTACTCTCCATACTTCAGTACATCTGAAGGTACATACTTTAGTACTGTTCCTCTCCATACTTAAGTACATCTGAAGGTAAATACTCTAGTACTGTTACTCTCCATACTTCAGTACATCTGATGGTACATACTTTAGTACTGTTACTCTCCATACTTAAGTACATCTGAAGGTACATACTTTAGTACTGGTACTCTCCATACTTAAGTACATCTGAAGGTACATACTTTAGTACTGTTCCTCTCCATACTTAAGTACATCTGAAGGTACATACTTTAGTACTGTTCCTCTCCATACTTAAGTACATCTGAAGGTAAATACTCTAGTACTGTTACTCTCCATACTTCAGTACATCTGATGGTACATACTTTAGTACTGTTACTCTCCATACTTAAGTACATCTGAAGGTACATACTTTAGTACTGGTACTCTCCATACTTAAGTACATCTGAAGGTACATACTTTAGTACTGGTACTCTCCATACTTAAGTACATCTGAAGGTACATACTTTAGTACTGGTACTCTCCATACTTAAGTACATCTGAAGGTACATACTCTAGTACTGTTACTCTCTATACTTAAGTACATCTGAAGGTACATACTTTAGTACTGTTACTCCCATACTTATATACATCTGAAGGTACATACTTTAGTACTGGTACTCTCCATACTTAAGTACATCTGAAGGTAGATACTTTAGTACTGGTACTCTCCATACTTAAGTACATCTGAAGGTACATACTTTAGTACTGTTACTCTCCATACTTTAGTACATCTGAAGGTAAATACTTTAGTACTGGTACTCTCCATACTACAGTACATCTGAAGGTACATACTTTAGTACAGTTACTCTCCATACTTCAGTACATCTGAAGGTACATACTTTAGTACTGTTACTCTCCATACTTAAGTACATCTGAAGGTACATACTTTAGTACTGTTACTCTCCATACTTAAGTGCATCTGAAGGTACATACTTTAGTACTGGTACTCTCCATACTTAAGTACATCTGAAGGTAGATACTTTAGTACTGGTACTCTCCATACTTGAGTACATCTGAAGGTACATACTTTAGTTCTGTTACTCTCCATACTTAAGTACATCTGGAGGTAGATACTTTAGTACTGGTACTCTCCATACTTAAGTACATCTGGAGGTACATACTTTAGTACTGCTACTCCAGTGGAGGACTAAAGGGAGGAACTGAGCCTGACACTGGAGTAGGACGTTACCCTGGGTATCTCTACTTTAACTCCACTACCTGATTTGTGTACTTCATCCACCAGTGAAGCCCATACACTGTATACCACTCTCTCTTATAATTGTTCTCAAGAGGAGAAAGAAAAAAGATGAAATATTTGAACTTAAAAATGTATAAAATAATAATCTAGTAATACTTCCTGGCTTAAGACACTTTCGTGACTCCACCCCCAGACCATTCTGTAATAACTGTGGCCTTAATAAGCACAATGATCAGAAATCTGACCCAAACCCGTCTCACCTAAAAACTTTCTCCTCTCTTTCCGTCCTCCATTCTCTCCCTCTGAGTCAGAGTCAGACTCGGGCACTAGCGTCTGCTCAGGCTGCTTCGGGGTCTTCTGAGGTGACTGCTGATTTGCTTCTTTATCCCCCCACAATGGCACAGGTGGTAACCCGCTCCTCTCTCCCCCGTTCTCCACTCCTTTGCCCATCCCACATCTGGTGGGTGTCGGACCCTTCTCTTTCTCCTTCGGTGAGGCCGCGTTTGTCTTTCTCTCTGTGCTTTTCAGGCTGATGTACTGACACGGCAGGTCAGCGAGCACCACGCTGTCCCCCTCCGTCAGAGCATAACGCACACGAGGGGTCAGCTTAATCCGGCCCTTCCTGGTGCCGTTCAAACTGCCTAGGTCCCATAGCAGTGCTTCCATGGCGCCGCCTCCACCGAGGCGATGGCTGTTGTCATGGAATGAGGAGATGGAAATGACAGCATGACGGCTGGATATGGAACGGGCCTCTAGTGGAACTAAGCAGCAGGCGGGGTCACGGCCCAAAACATTCTCTCCCTGGTAGAGGGGCACCTCTGTGGAGGAGAGACAGAGTTAAGAAACTTGAAGGCTGAGGTGGTTAGGTCTGACATGGTGAGACATGCGAATAATCAAGTTTCAGATGCACACCAGCATGTCAGTGCCAGTTGTGGTTGGTGTGGCGCAACGGTTAACACCACTTGTTACCACACCATGTGGGAGATTGGGGTTCGATTCCTGGTCTTGGTGACTATGCTGTGCTACACCAATAAGAGTCCCTGGGCAAGCCTCCTAACACTACATCGGCCCACCTGTAATATGATTAACCTTGTAAGTCGCTCTGGATAAGAGCGTCAGCTAAATGCCGTAAATGTGACTGCAGTGCTGAAAATGATCCACCACCCACATGGTACCTGCTCTGTGGTGGTCCTGTGGGGGTCCTGACCATAGAAGAACCTGGTAGTACAGTATACAGAGAAACAGATGGACTACAGCCTGCACCTGTACAACTACAGTGCTCCTATATGCTCTGTGGAGCTGATGAGATGTACTGTGAGCCAAGACGATGATCTTAAAGTTACAACTGAGCTAGAGTTTGCCATGACTGCTCTAATACTCACCTGTTTCTGGGATGTAATTATTTTTTAACACTTTCAGTGCAGCCAGTGGCTCTCCTCCTTTCTGTCCTCCATCCTGCTCTTTTTCTTCATCTGTGTCACCTTCACAGAAGGAATCATCTATCTGCTGGGTTGCATCCATGCGGACCTGCACCTACAGAAACTGAAGCGATAACCCAAAGCAAATCAGTGACCAGCTGTAGAGGGTAGACATGTGGTGTCACTGTTGGCGGGAGTCACGGCGCTTACATCCATTGAGTGCAGAAGGACTAACTGAGTGGCAGCGTTAGTGTTCTGCGTCAATTCGGCAAAAAAACATAGAAACGTCTACAGTGTAAAACAGCGGTGTGCGGCAAGAATTCAGGACGAAAGTGAAAGAATAGAAAAGCAAATACACTCACTGTCCAACAACATATTGTAGTTCCACAGTGAAGGACGTGTTGGACTTAGATTAACGTAGCCAGTGTTTATTGAGCTACATGTACAGCAGTATACATATACAGAACTCTTCAAAGTGGTAGTGAATGGAACCAGACGTCCACCTCCAAAAACTCCCTCACCTGAAGTTATGACATGAAACAGATCACCTGATGTCAATGTTTTGTCTTACAGATGCTTTGTAGTAAAGTTTTGCCGTACAATCTCATTTATTGTCAACCATTTGTGGTGGAGGGATACATGAAAGGTGTTCTAAGGCTAATTAGTCCCTCATTTTTTTCTAATTCATCATTGTTTAACCATCAGCATTACATATAAAACCTCACGTGATATTGGGTTTTATATACAACAGCTATATTTGTATTACAACCACTGGGACTTAATAATAATAATAATAATAATAATAATAATAATAATAATAATAATATTATTATTATTAACAACAACTTGCAAATAAATAAATTCACATCAAAACACTGTAAAGAACATTGTTCATATCCCATGCACTGAATTTATCAGAGGTTTTGGAAATGAAACGGTGGAACTCCACCTTAAATAGTACAGTAGTTACAGTCTGGCGCCTGCGCGTTCTACATACAGTGTTGGCGACTGCTGCTCTATTTAAGGTGGAACTGGAAATTTGAATAAGAAAGTGCAGCTACGTGCACAAGTCCGGCAATTGAATAACAACCGATGCTGACTTAGCTTAGCTTGCAGTCAGAGTTCAGTCAGCTCTCTGCTAGCCTGCACTCCAATCATAAACATATATTCTGGACCAGTGGATCAGAAGCTAAACAGCAAGTAAGCCAGAGCTACTTAGCATGAACACATGCTACCTGCTAACCCAAATACCGAGCGATGGAGAAATCAGACCTGCGCAGTTTAACAAGGACATACAAACATGCAACTAATTTACATTTCAGCCTTTGCTAATCTGCACTATAAACATGCCCAAGATCGTTTAAACCGGTGAAGAATTAACATACTTTACCCCTTAGTAGTGATAGCGAAAACTAACTTCCTGAACATTAAGACACGCCCTAAAAGGAAACACAGCTGCTGATTGGTTACTTTGGTAACCGCCTGTACAGAATCATCAAGCCCGATTGGTAGAGTCTCATGTCACTGAGTACATGCGTGATTTGATTGGACTATAAACAAATCACGTTGTTTTTTAATTATTTATTTTATTTATGAGCTATAAACAAAATAAAAATAATATACAAATAAGAGATACATTGAAAACAAATAATAAATAAGAGAAAAAAAGAAAATATCGTTAAGATTAAAATAAACTGAAACGCTATCACACAGCGAAGCATGTTCTCCTTTGTTGAAAAGTTTCCCCGCGCGTTCTGCCTCACTCTAAAAAAGGGGCGTGTCCCACAACATGGCTCCTCTTAAAGGGGAACTCCGCCGATTTTTCAAAATTTCTGCATAATTCAATTCAGAATGTTGATGATAGGCCCACTCATCCATGCAGAACCCATCCTTGCAGATCACATACATCCCTACATGCTGATTGCCTTCCCTGGGGTCTTCCAGCAAGACAGTGCCACATGTCACTTGGCTAGAAATGTAGACCTATGTTGGATCCCCCAGACTGGAATCCCATCGAGCATCTGTGAGGTCACCTCACTCGTCATGTTTGCTCTATGGATCCTCCCCCAGCTGTGGGATGCACTGCAGCTTAGATATTGATAAATAACAGTAATAAAAACTTTTGAAAATAAATAAATGTTTACATTTCACACATTTGTGATGGTGTCAGATTATATAGGTAGTTTATAGGGGCTGAATAGAGACTGTAGAATTGCCTCTGAATGAGATGACATTGATGCAAATAGGTGATGTATAAGTTTTATTACGTAGCTATATTAGCATTATCGCTCCAAACTAATGAAGCAAACTTTAAATACGAAACATAACTCAACTGATGTACTACTTAGGAAGAGACTCTTATTTTGCTTTCTCTATTTTAAGGCAGGCTCCATTGAAAACAACACTTTATGTGTTCATTACTACACAATGTAACCGGCGTGAATTCCTTATTCTTATTTTTCTGGCATTGTATGTAGTCACAGTTCATGCTGTGGTGAGGAGACAATTCACACTTATTCACTGAAAAGAGGACTTTTATTTCTCATGCCTCCTGGACAATGTGGTGGCAGCCATCACATTTATTTGGCAGTCTGTACAGAGTTATTATCTTCACACTGTTAATGTGAGAGGTAAAAAATTAATCCTTCAAGACTTTAATAAGAATAAGTTGGAACTAGATGTTGCTCTGTGTTGTAGAGAGTTATTGCAAGTGGAAATCTGTATTGCACATGCTAAGCTATAGTGTAATGCTGTTTAGCTGGCTAGTCACTGTTATGAATGTTAAGACAAAATCTTTGGCTGTATTTAAAATGGCATACTACATACTACTCACATACTCAATCTACCGAAACGTAGTATGTAGTATCAAGTATATGACCAAACTGAAGATCTGTAGTGCACTGGAGATTGCCGGATGGTCTTCTTCTCCAGTCAGAGTTTCTATTATACAGGTGGAGCTGTCTTCATGGTGTACTGTATCCCATCATGCATCGCGGCCTGAAATCGCCTACTTGGTCAGTACGTACTAGACTGAACCCAGTGTGCACCGCTCGACCGGTGAACCTGTAGGCTCTTTCAGCACACGAGTACATAGTATTCACGCAACCTCGGACATACTACATCCGCCATCTTGCCAACGTAATTTAACGTCATGCCACCATTCATATAAACATGTAGAATGGGCTTAATATTTGCGCAAAAGTGGGTTCATAACATTGCGCGGTGTTGCATAAAATGTTGTAGATTAGTTACACCTGTACAGAGCCGACGTCCCGCTTTCCGCTATTTTTTCTTTCTCAGCCCGGAACGCCTCCACAGCTCCAGTGGACTCATGGGATAGCACAGTGTGCTGTGCTTTCATACTCGAAAATCTCACCGCAAGCAGTACATCATCCGGGGATCTTTGGCCTACTGCTTTATGACTACTGCAGGTTTGGGCACACTTCACATTCTCTCCTACTGCTTTTGCCTACTGAGTAGTACAGTAGTAGGCGGTTTCAGACACAGCCTCAGCCTGCTTCAGCCAGAGAAAATGGTGGCGGGTAACACTGGAGAGCAAAACACAGCTCACTCTGAGTATAAATGTGGGTATAGTGATTGTAGTGGGGCGTGTTTTCATCAGAATGAGCCTCAGAAAGTTAAATATACAGGTCTGAAGATCAATAAAAGATAAACTCGCATTAGAGGATCAGTTTTAGAGTGAAACAGCCCAGGGGAGCTAACGGCTAGGCTAACCGTATCTCAGGTGAACTGAGCAGCGTTAGCAGCAGCTAGCTCTAAACAGTGGGTACAGTAATATCAGCTCTGAGGTAAATGTGGGTGTAGTGATTGTAGTGGGGTGTGTGTTCATCAGAATGAGCCTCAGAAAGTTAAATATACAGGTCTGAGGATTAATAAAAGATGAACTCGCTTTAGAGAATCAGTTTTAGAGTGAAATAGCTGAGGGTAGCTAACAGCTAGGCTAACCGTATCTCAGGTGAACTGAGCAGTGTTAGCAGCAGCTAGCTCTGACAGCCTTGCGCTTGAACAGCTCCTGGATGACTTTGGCGTTACAAATGTAGGTGGCCAGCGGGTAAGATGTCAAAGATGGCCGTCTTGAGGTTTTTATTGCTGTGAGAGAACAATGACTGACAATGGACACACTCTGGACTCTGTTGTACGGTTAAAGCTTAAGGACACGAAGCTGCACTACAGAATGTAATATAACCGTAAATTATAGCTTCTGTTTAGGCCCGATTTTAACCCTTAGCTTTCCCCAGTTTCTTCACTCCATTCTTTGCTAATTTAGTGTGGGTTCACTTACCCAAAGTCTACAACGCTGGCTCCTCTGTAAACTCTCGTCTATGCCTTTGCCCATATACCAATGCAAGAAGGCCTCGCGATGGAACATGGGAGTTAACTGCTCAGAGATGCATTTGAACAGCTCTATTGTGTACTGTTGCAGATGAAGGTGACCGCCATCTTCAGGTCGTGGGGTGGGATGTTGCACACAGCCCTTTCTTTGCCCATTGTCTTCACGCCATTGTCATTCTTTGCTAATTCAGTGTAGGTTCACTTACCCAAGATCTACAACGTTAGCTTGCTTGGTATTGTTTTTGTTTGTTTTTTTTCGTGAGAAAAAAAGCACAGTAAAATAATCAACGTTTCAATTTGATTTTATTGATTTTTTTGTCCAGAGGCTCAGGTTTTTTTTTTCCCAATAGGAAATCGTATAAAATGTAAGGACACTCCTAACACTCCAATGGTGAAAGATAAAACACAAAAAATTAGTCAAAACAACTTTTAAAAAAGCTTTGGGCTCAGATACAGGACGCAAGTTCCAAGTTTCCACGGATTCCGTGCTCAAATTTGCAGCGACATTCTTCTGGACCCTCTAAAGCCAACCTTCCAGTTTCTTTTTGCATTCCAGTTTCACTAATACCGCTCTATGTCTTCCTCCTACAGACGTTGGTTGGCGTCTAGGTAGGAAGACTGAACACTTTCAGTCCGAAGCATTCCTTCAGCTCGTGCCTTCCCTCGGCCTGTCCTTCAAAGCCTTCGATACCTTGTAAACCTATTGACTTAATACTGTAATCCTCAGTGAAGGAGGACGTGTTGAATTGGCGTCTTTCTGCACAGTCGTCCCATCGTAGTGCAATGCTCACGCTAGGAGGAATTCTAACGTGTACAATCATTCTTGTATCTGCTCTAAGGGTAGAGGGTTCACATTTCTGTGACGGCCTATAAAGTAAAGCAAATACTGTAACAAAAGGAATAACAAAAAGGAAAATAATGGCTTTGAACACTCATGTCCTCTGTAGGGAACATTTCCCCCCATTTCTCTATCTCTCTATCAACTGTTCACTCGTCTGATGGCATCTAGTCTGTACCAGCCAACAGTTCTCTGCCCCTGGGGCAGCAATCTGATTGGCCAAAACCATAGGACTGGTTTCCATGAAAAAGGATCAAGCCTAGTTTTGGATGGAACTACAAGATCAATGACCTCCACCAGGACGACTAGACTTGATCCGTGTCCCGGAAAAACACAGAACCTGGGAGGAAGTGAGGACATCAGTAAACAAGAGAAATGAAAACGAAAAATGAGAATCTTCCTACAAGTGTTGAGTCCTTTCGTTTGATTTTTGTTTTCCATTCTGTGTTCAAGAACATTCGTTCAGGATTCCTCTGGTTGTTTTTGGCCCCGTTTGTCTAGTGCTAAGTTCTACTTCATCGGACACTTACGGTGGGGTTCCGTATGTGCTTTGCTACATTTTCCTCCTCCCTTACATCACAACTACTCCAGGGGTGTCGAATGTAGGTCCAGGAGGGGAAACAGCACTGCAGAGTTGATCAATCTACCTACTGTTAGTCAACTAATCTCTGCAAGGTTGTGGCCCTACAGGATTTGATTTAGGGGATGGGAGGGTTATGGGATGACACCGGTTAGCGGATAGCCATTTAAGAATGAGCTGCTGCACAAGCTACATTTTAATTCTTGCTAGTTTGTGAAAAGCATGGTGGTGGGAGTTCATAGTTTGAAAGTGCCTTGATAGCAATAATACGAGAAGTCCATCTGTGGTGAAGTTATTTCAGTGCATTTTGTCTGTGTTTTGTAAACGTGTGTAGGTGGATTTTAACAATACTGAGAAATATCGGAATCATTTTGGTCACTGATATCTTGATAGATCGTCCCATCCCTAACCCGACATCGACACCCCTGCACTACTTTTCAAACCCTGCTCCCACGACCCTCCGTCCTCCTCTCCGTTTTAGGCATCCTCCTCTGCCTCCTCCTCAAACTCGCCCTCCTCCTCGGCCGTGGCGTCCTGGTACTGCTGATACTCGGACACCAGGTCGTTCATGTTGCTCTCTGCCTCTGTGAACTCCATCTCATCCATGCCTTCGCCTGTGTACCAGTGCAAGAAGGCCTTGCGGCGGAACATGGCGGTGAACTGCTCGGAGATACGCTTGAACAGCTCCTGGATGGCTGTGCTGTTGCCAATGAATGTGACTGCCATCTTCAGGCCGCGGGGTGGGATGTCGCAGACGGCTGTCTTGACGTTGTTGGGGATCCATTCCACGAAGTAGCTGCTGTTCTTGTTCTGGACGTTGAGCATCTGCTCGTCCACCTCCTTCATGGACATGCGGCCACGGAAGACAGCGGCCACTGTCAGGTAGCGGCCGTGGCGTGGATCGCAGGCTGCCATCATGTTCTTGGCATCAAATACTTGTTGGGTAAGCTCGGGCACGGTCAGGGCACGATACTGCTGGCTTCCCCGGCTGGTCAGAGGAGCAAAACCAGGCATGAAGAAGTGGAGACGGGGGAAGGGGACCATGTTGACGGCTAATTTGCGCAAGTCAGCATTCAGCTGGCCTGGGAAGCGAAGGCAAGTGGTGACGCCGCTCATCGTGGCGGAAACAAGGTGGTTCAGGTCGCCGTAAGTGGGCGTGGTGAGCTTGAGAGTGCGGAAGCAGATGTCGTACAGGGCTTCATTGTCGATGCAGTAGGTTTCATCCGTGTTCTCTACCAGCTGGTGGACGGAGAGGGTGGCGTTGTAGGGCTCCACCACTGTATCGGACACTTTGGGAGAAGGCACCACGCTGAAGGTGTTCATGATGCGGTCGGGGTACTCTTCACGGATCTTGCTGATAAGCAGGGTGCCCATGCCGGAACCGGTGCCACCGCCCAGTGAGTGTGTGAGCTGGAAGCCCTGCAGGCAGTCACAGCTTTCAGACTCCTTACGCACTACATCCAGGACCGAGTCCACCAGCTCTGCTCCCTCTGTGTAGTGGCCTTTAGCCCAGTTATTACCAGCGCCACTCTGACCTGTAGCCAAATGTGAAGAAAGCATTATATCATCATGAGGTGATCCATTTTGGAAGTACATTCAAAGACTTGCAGCCCTGGCATTTGATCTCGACATGAGTGACTGAATGGCACCTCTAAAAACAAGTGCTGCTCATACACAGTCGAGTCACATTGTTATGACCACCTCTTACTTTGAACGGTGTAGCTCATGAACGAAGTCGCATGTTGTGAGCTGGCTTGGTAAGTATATAAGGTGTGCCATTGGGCGATACATGTTGATTGTCTTCCCTGGGGCGGACTGGGATCCTCCAGCAAGACAATGTAGCATGTCATGCAGTTAGAAATGTCTGACATCCAAATACTACCCTGGCCCCCTAATTTCCCAGACCAATTAAGCATTTGGTGGGACCAACTCAATCGTCTATGGTTCCTCCACCACCCCCCCTCCAGCAGCTGTGGGATGCACTGTGGTCAGCATGGCTCCAGATCCCTGTGACAACCTACCAGGACCCAACTGAATCGCGCCCAGCCCATCTTGTTGCTGTTCATGCTTTCACTGGTGGTCATAATAATGTGACTTGACTGTCAAAGAAAGCCTTGTAGCCTCTGCTTGCAGGCCCCCTAGTGGTAGACACTTTAAGGCACAAAAGGCCTTATGCTAGAGAAGGTACAGCATCCAACAGAAGCAGTGATAGTGAAGTCCCAGAGTTACAGCTCCACATTGCTACTTCATCCTTGTTAAGGCCATCATAAGATACTACAAGTGCCTTAACAAGTTACTTCGCTAATGTCTGGTTAGATATCGGAAAAGTATCCAAGCCAGATATCCTTGGAATTGTTTGCTCACCCCAAATTATAGATCCTAACCTCAATAACGACAGACTTTAGAGGCTCATTTAACTCGATATGCATAAACTAATACGCAAACTGAACCATTTCTTTTTTTTAGCATTGGGTTAAACGAAATTTGCACTTGATACAAAATTGAATAAAGAAACAAATTTAGCTCATGGCTAATGGCTTAAGAACCACTGAATGATCTCCAGTGTCCTCTCCCTCCGGTGACTTACCAAACACAAAGTTGTCGGGTCTGAAGATCTGTCCGAAGGGCCCAGAGCGGACAGAGTCCATGGTGCCGGGTTCCAGGTCCACTAGGATAGCTCTAGGCACATATTTACCTCCTCCAGAACACAGAGAAGGGGACGCAGGAGAGAAAAAGAATACACCAGCTTAGTACACAGAACTGCACACATTCCAGAGAGACATGAGTCTCATGTGGTCTCCTAATGAATCAGAAGAGGGGTCTTATTTGGCTGTGCTAAGCTTGTACTTATGACTCCGCCAGAGAGTATCAGCACACATTAAAAACACGCCGTCGCAGTCATAAGAAGAGAATGCAGATTTTCCTTTCCTTTTCATGGAGAGTGGACCACAGGAATGGTCTAAATGATATTTATTAGGTTTCAGAGGCAGCTTTACAGGAGTTCAGGCGTCTCCTATAAAGTTACTGTTCCATTCTGAGGTCCCTCTATAGTCCCCTATTAAGATGTTAACATAAGTGGTGCAAAATTTATTTTTGTAGGGTAGAATAATGATAGCGTAACGATTATAATTATTATTATTAGTAGTAGTATAAAAATAAATAACCACATAAAAGCGTTTTTCATTAGGATTATTATTATTATTATAAAAAAGCAATATAAAAAGGGTTTTATTTTTCTTATTATTTTTATTCTTCTTCTTCTTATTATTATTATTATAAAAGTCATACAATAGGTTTTAGAGATTCATTATTATTATTATTATTATTATTATTATTAAAACTCATAAAATGGTTTTATTAGTATTATGAAAGGTCTTATACAAGGCTTTATTATTATTATTATTATTACTACATTATTATATTTATTATTATTACAAAAAGCCATATAAAGCATTTTATTATTATTATTATTAAAACTCATAAAATGGTTTTATTAGTATTATGAAAGGTCTTATACAAGGCTTTATTATTATTATTATTATTATTATTATTATTATTATTATTATTATTACTACATTATTATATTTATTATTATTACAAAAAGCCATATAAAGCATTTTATTATTATTATTATTATTGTAAAAAGCATTTAAGCTTTAAGGTTTTCTCACAGCAGTAACAAATACGTTACAGTAAAAACATGCCTGCCCTATTTAAGCTATGGCTATACAGCACCTTCTACCCAGTATCTTGTATATGTGAGTGTCAGCCCATCTGCCTGTATATGTGTTCTAGGGCAGTACCTGTAGCCTCGTTGTAGTAGACGCTGATTCTGTCCAGCTGTAGGTCGCTGTCCCCGTGGTAGGTGCCTGTTGGGTCGATGCCATGCTCGTCACTGATCACCTCCCAGAACTAAAAAACAGATCAGGCCACAATGAAACTCATTCTTTCAATTAGATAACAGCACCCAGCATTCAGCCCATCTGCAGTTAAAACAACTCTGAGAGAGAGAGAGAGAGAGAGAGAGAGGGAGGGGGGATGGAAAATGAAAGGAACAACAGGACATTAGGTTGCCATTCAGATTCCAGTACCTATAACCAACAGGCCTGCATTGCATTTATTGATTTGCCTGCCCGGGTTCTGTGTATCCTGGCGTCTGACAATGCTGCCATTAGGTTAGTCTCTATTCATATAGATCAGGTTATTAGGTCATATTAGGTTATTCTCATTCTAATATAATTATAATTCTTATATCTCTAAAATCTGAATTTATATTGTCCTTGTGCTTGTTTTGCTATCCGGTGTGGACCAGAGGAGTATGGGCTCCCCACGTTGACTCTTGGTTCCTCTCGAGGTTTGCTTGGCTTGCTCACTACCGGGTTGGACCTGGGTTCTTTGTAAAGCTGCTGTCTGACAACACAGCTGTAACTAGACTTGGCTTAGGTTTAGATCGATACAGCTAGACGTCCTTTCAGACCTTCATATTGTTGAGGTGTCCTCTCACAGTGGAAGGATGGACAGAAGCAACAGTGCATGTTTTCAGATTTGCAGCGAGAGTGGAGTTTGATGGATTCTCCTCTCCCTCAAAGATAAAAGCTTTCATGCTGACAGTTTAAGTGGTCTACCAGGTCTTCCAGGTGGTTGTTAGCTCCAGTTTTATGTTGCCTTTGACTTTCTTTATCCTTATGTTAATAGACCATCTCATATAAAAAAATCCTTAGGAATTTCCTTAGGAATACCTCCAGAGAAATGAATTATGAATACACAATGGTTGTTTTGACTGGGAATCAAGTAAAATTGCACACTAGGGAAGCTTTAACCATGTTATTGGCCAGTGTCCGCCAATGTATATCATGCTGCTATATTAGTGTCCTGTGTTTGGAGATTATTGCTAATGTGGATTTAATCTGGAACGAAAAAGGAACATATGGAGCTATACGCAATCCGCCCAACTGCCTAAATGACCTCAATCTCAAAGATACTGAGAGCGAATCGAGAGAGAGTGTGCAAAATGAGGAAGGGATAGTCATGGAAGATGGGTCTCAAGGTATAGAGGGAGTAATTGCTTTGAAAGAATGAGGACAAACAAGCAGGGAAGTGCTGAGTGGCATGGACAACTCCCATCGCATCCATCACACCATGCCAGCAAAACCCTCACTGTCATCAGACCCATCAATTAAACCTTATATAACTGACTCGGCTTTCCACTGTCGCCACTCATGGAAGTCCATTATCGGAAAAACAGCTACCGCAAAATGTGATGGATCCTGAACTGGATGATGCATCCTAAAACGTGCTCGCAACCTGGTAGTGTTAACAGTAATGTGGAAATATATATAGCCACCATGACTAATTATGCCTCAGTATGGTATAGTATGCTTTGCTGAGCGTATTGGGAGCGCTTGTAGAAAACCGACCAGCATGCTGCATTAAAATAAGGGCCAAACTGGTTCTTTATAACTGAATAAATGTATTGCATTCACAGTTTCTGTGTGATATATTTTGTATTGCAAAAGCTTCTTTATGAATAGAGTCAATGCCATATTCTTTCCCTACCACCCATCTCTAGTTAGCCCTTTGCTAATAGCCCAGATGGCAATTACATGGTAATTAGAGAGACAGGAATTGTTGCTCGATCCAGACATCCGACGCCCTTCATGTAGACATCTGCTGATGCTGATTCACCAGCATTTCTAGAACTGAGACTAAATCTACCTAGCCTAAACTTCAGAGTGATTTCATTTGTAGAGGTGTAAAAATGGGTAACAGTAATAAAATGCAAATATTTTACATAAAGGATCCCAGTAATTATGTATTTAAGGTAATTATCTTGATACACTGGCATGGTCACATTATCATCACGCACCCCTTATGGTAATTAGGTTACCATCAAGAAAAAGGAGGGTGATTGCTAAGAGGGCTCATTTGCATATCGGTATTCCTATAGCAGTTAACAAACCCTATATTGCACTCCCCTGATCGGACTGCATTGCTAAACTGCCAGGAATTCCATGTCATCCTCCCTTGCAATCCATGCTAAATCTAGTTATAACCACGGGGCTGGCAGAAGAAGCAGCTGGGAGACCCATTAGCACATCTTCCATCTGCTGGAGCCCAACCCCTCCCTGCCCAGACCCTGGCTGGGTTCAAGACAATGACGGTGCAGTCATGTACGCCCACGCCGAATGCACTTACGGTCATTATCTAAATAATTTGTGAAACCAAGAGCATTTATTAGCCCATTTTTGGATGATGATGATTATGATGATTATGATTATATATATATATATATATAATCATAATATATATATATATATATATATATATATATATATATATATATACACACACACACACACATACACATATGTATGTATGCATGTATGTATATCATCACCATCATCCAAATATATATATATGAACCCCAGTAATAAAACTGCACATTGCTGACATTTAATCAAAGGGGGTTAATAGCAGATTACACAAACCAAAACCAGATCCTCTTATAAGCTGTGATTTGCCATAGACTGCAATTTTACAGTCTTCAATCATGGAAAGATGGGAATAATCTATAAAGAAAATGAATATATTCGTTTTAATCAAAAAGATATTTGGTAATAAATGTTAAATGAACTAATAAATCATCTATTTATGATCAATGTTGGAGATTTCTGCAGGGAGAAATAGTTTTCTTTGTCAGAAGATCCTCTCGCCCCACCCTTTCCATTCCCATTCATCTGAACGGAGACACCAAATATCGTCTGAAAAACGACGAATTGGGAGAATAAACGCGGAGTTTATAAAATACATAGGTTGTAGATTATTTAGAGTATTTATTTTCCTGAGAAATGTGTGTCTGAGTTGATTTTTTGTCTGTCAGCTTGCTTAGCGTAGCCAGTTTTGCCGTCTTGTTCGGGAATTGTCTGTTCCACCTTAAACAGTGCAGCACTTGCACACGGACGCCTCTGGCAGCTGTATGTGACTGCTGCACTATTTAAGGTGGAACGGACAATTCCGAACACGTAGCTGTTAGCTTAGCTTCAACAGCGGCCAGCTCGCGCCACGCCCGTTAGCCGGCAAGAAAAAGATGGAGAAGGAAAGAAAAAGGAAAGAAAGGAATTGCGACCGCAAGCTAGTCATTTTGTACGGGTTAATAAATAACAATAAAAGTCCCAATAAATACATGTTTTATAATGAATAAAAGTCCCATGAATATTTTTTAGACATACTGAATAAATTAAATAAATAACTGAAATGACGTTATTCATTATTTAAGAGGGGTGTAAATCTTAAATCTTACTGGTAAATTAATAAAAAATAAAATGAAGAAATAAAATTTAAAAACCCATATATTTAAACTGACCTACATGTTGATCTGTCTATCTATCAGGCATGGGGTGGCCAGGGCTGCTGCATACAATGGCTTACATATGCATATATCAGTTTCTTAAATCGAGGTTTGCAGCGAGAAGACAATGGGTTTTCTCAATATTTTTAATTTAATTAATTTATTAGCTAAATGCGGAGTAGTAAGGTTAGCAGGCCACCCCTCTGCTTTCATTGTTGCATCTTAAACTCACTCTCCAAATTGCATATGATTTTTTATTTTCTTTCTTTTATTGCTTCCAAAAAAAGAAAGAAAATAACACATAGCTCTTCTCTTACCTTGGCACCAATCTGGTTACCGCACTGGCCGGCCTGGATGTGGACAATCTCTCTCATGGTTAAAGCTGAAGTGCTGCAGTCTTCCCCGGGTATGAATCTAACGGCGTGGCTCCGCTGTAGTGAATGTGGCCGGACAAAGGCTTTATAATCCTGGACCCACTCCAGAACGAGGCTCGAGCCGTGAGTGGGCGGGGCCAGTCAGCGGTGGAACGATTTGATTGGTCTGAGGGAGACCCTGGGGGCGGGATCTAGGACAGTGAAGCAGAGCTGTTAGTATAATAGACAGCAAGCAGTATCATCATAGGGTTTACTAATAATGTATATAACATTTATACACTTATATAACATTTTTATATATATATATATATATATATATATATATATATATATATATATATATATATATATATATATATATATACACACTCACTCATCATCAAAAGAACAGCTGCACCCAGAAGGAGGTGTGGGGATGCAGTGCCGTTGGGAAGGAAGATAAAGGATACCAGGATCAATAACTGATGATAAATTTAGGCTGATATGATCAATATTTATTGAGCTACACATACAGAAGTCTGTCTGTCAGTATGGTTGCTAACGCCACATGCCAGACGGTTCGGTGCCTCCACATAAAGATTTTTTGTCTCCTCCAAGACTAAAGCGGGACTCGTCACTGAAGATGACCCACTGCCATTCTGAGTCACTCCATGACAGTCTGGTACGACACCACTGCAGTCTTTTTGTCGGTGACGTGGTGTTAAGGACAGTCATTGTAGCGGTCAGTGTGCATGTTGTCCTGCATGGTGCAGCTGTCTGTCAATGGTGCTGGCACTAAGATGAAGGCATCAGGCCTTGCTGAATGTCCTCAGTAGTAACTGTTGGGTCAGTCCGGAAGAGCAATAAGGCCATCCTTGCTTAGGTCACATGAGCAACAGAGCGTGAAACGTGAGTCATTAGCATGTCTCACAATGTCAGATCTACCCAACACGTCATTTCGTGCTACCCAACATGTATGTACATTTATGTACAGGGGTTGGACAATGAAACTGAAACACCTGTCATTTTAGTGTGGGAGGTCTCATGGCTAAATTGGACCAGCCTGGTGGCCAATCTTCATTAACTGCACATTGCACCAGTAAGAGCAGAGTGTGAAGGTTCAGTTAGCAGGTAAGAGCTCAGTTCTGCTCAAAATACTGCAATGCACACAGCATTATGGGTGACATACCAGAGTTCAAAAGAGGACAAACTGTTAGTGCACGTCTTGCTGGCGCATCTGTGACCAAGACAGCAAGTCTTTGTGATGTATCAAGAGCCACGGTATCCAGGGTAATGTCAGCATACCACCAAGAAGGACGAACCTCCACCAGCATCACGTAGTGACCTGGCCACTATCCTGCAAGAAGAATGGCTTAAACTCCCTCTGACCACTGTGCAGGACGCAGTATATGTCATTCCCAAGACCAACTGACGCTGTATTGGCCGCAAAAGGAGGCCCTACATCATACTAATAAATGATTGTGGTCTAAAACCAGGTGTTTCAGTTTCATTGTCCAACCCCTGTATATATAAGTGTGTGTATATATCAGAGTAGTTATTCTGTCTATGATGCAGGACTAGCATGCAATATATATGTAATATGTAATTTAGCTCATGCCATTGTTTTAACCTTTTGTTCCTTTGAAATATTTAGTAATGTAAAAAAGGACTGTCATATTTCATGCAGTTATAATTTCCCATATACGAAACACTGCATATTATGTAATACACTAAATTATGATTTAGATCTTATAAATACATGAATGTAAGTCAGAATTAAAGGATATATAGTCATAATTATAAGAAACTATGTGGTAATTATTACATACTAAGTCTTAATTGTAGAAAGGTATATAATAATTATAAGATGCTAAGTCATGATTTTAAAATCCCAGGCAGAATTGAGATAATTATGAAATACTAAGTCATAATTAAGAGATACCAAGTCATAATAATTAGATACTGTCATAATTCGGAGATATTATTATGAGAACGTGAGTCATAATTATAAGAAAATAAGTCACATCTATGAGATGCTAATTTAGTTATGAGATACTGTCACAATGATGTGAGATGGTAAGTAATAATTATGATATAGTAAGTTATAATTATGAGATAGTAAGTTATAATTATGAGATTATATAATATATATGTATGGATAGATAGATAGATAGATAGATAGATAGATAGATAGATAGATAGATAGATAGATAGATAGATAGATAGATAGATAGATAGATAGTTAGTTAGCTGTATGTATTTCCCCAGTCTTGGGGCTGAGGATATGGGGCAGTTTGAGGGACTGAGGAGATGGAGCAGTCTGCGGGCTGAGGAGATGGGGCAGTCTCAGGTCTGAGGAGTTTGACGCTCCTACTGAGAGGAGGCTGCAGGGGGCGCTGTTGGGTTCTGTGTGGGCGTGAACGGGCGCGGCTACAACCCTCTCGTGCGCTGTGAGTGTTTTCGGACGGCTGTTTCTGCTGAGGAGAGTTTTTCGCTCACTTTTAAGAGACTTCGCGATTACGAAACTGTGTCTTACTGCGTCCCCCAGCGGTCTACTCTCGGTAAGAAGTCAGCGAAGACTACAAGAAGTATATTATAAGCGAACAGGAGCATTAAAAAGAGAAAAGAGGCTGTAACCGTCAGTGTGTTTGTTTACGTTGTATTGGAAGCTAACAGGCTAATTCGGGACCAGCGCTGTGGCTCATTAGGGAAGCTAGCTTAGCATTACCTCACCGTGTGTGGAGCTGTTTTACAGACTTTTGTGTATTTCTACTGTTAAAAACGGACCGTTTTTTACTTAAGAGGTAAATGTAGCTGTGCTAGGGTTAACTTCTATCTAGCTGGTGTTGTGTATCACTCATATAAACCCGGAGTGGTCTGTTCTGCGTTAGCTAAATAAATCAGCTGCCTTGATTTAGAACTGAATAACCATAAAGACTAGCTTCAGTGTCGGATTGGTGCTTTTTAGCTCCAGACACTCTTTTAGTATAGCTTCCAGCAAGATGTTAATCACTAGAGATGCTCTCCGAGGGCTAAAAGTGTTTAAAGCTTGCCTCATTTTTGAGAAAGTGAGCTCCATTAAAGTGGAAGTCCTATAAAATTAATTTAATTCCACATAAATATGACGTTTAAATGTAAACAGAGTCATTCAGAGTGGTTTGGTGTGAAAGGCTCAGTCCCAGAGACACTTACTGTATGAGAATGGTTCACAGTGATCCTGAATGGAACCAGACGTTCACCTTTAAAAGCTGCCTCACAGTAAGCTAGGCTATTACTGGAGGTGGTTATGAATACACTGCTAGGTGAACCAGTAATAATCAGCCCACCATGAATGACTTTGCTTACCTCTCAGGGGCTGAAGTATTCCAATTTTTTACCCCCTATGTAATTAATTAACTAATGTCAGTGTCTGCACAGAGATCATTACAATGTGTAGTACGATGATTTATAGTTAGTATAAAATATTAATAAAAAAGGGTCTTGTTTTTACGGGTGTTCAAACATGTATGTATAATTCAGTCGCTGAGATGTAAACAGTCATTCAGAGTGTGTTTGCTGTGAAATGGTTGATTGTAGGGACTCACATGTTCTTTACAGTGGTGGTAAATGGGAACCGGGGGTCACTGTGTGATATTCAGAAACGCAGTTTTTATTTGTGATGTTAATGATGGTAAAATAATCTTGAATAGAAAATAATAATAAGCTTTCTTAGAGGACTATTTTAGCTCACAACTGCCTCCCTACATGTCAACAATAAACTTACTCCAAAAATGCCGTAAATCTATCGTCTCGGACATCAGTCAGCGTATCCAGCGTATTTACTATACGTAAAAACTTTCCGTGAGGGAGCCTTTAGAGGTGGACCACCACTGGAAAGGAAATCTGTCAATAAGTTTCTCTATAGTGAACCATCAATCTCAGGGGCTGAATTATTCTGATTTAACTAAGATGGAATTCTTCTTTAGCCCTTTAGCCTTTAGTCAATGACTGAACAACAACAATTAATTATTCAATTTATATGCCAAGTTTTTTTTTTTTTTTTTCTCAAATTTAAATCAAAAAGTTACATTTTCTACTTTCTGGCTAATTCAGAGATGTAAACAGAGTGGGTTTGGTGTGAAATGGTTGTTTCACTGCATTATCTTTTTTCCATTTTAAAACTTCATTGGCTATATTTGTGTAGACATGCTATAATGGTGTTGTAGACATGGTGACCCCATGTTTCTCTACAGTGAACCACTTATACCATGCAGAAAGATTTTTAGATTTGACCTATATTTTAAACCAATATTTGGCGTATTTATCGTACTGTGGAAGAGGATAAGGTTTAGTTGACACTGGGCTGCTGTGCTATGTTATATAAATTCTTCTTTATCTACAAATAAATAGATTTTGACTTTGGCCCAAACTTCTCCTTATTGGCACATCCTTAGGTCTACCTTTGTGATGTGTAAAGTGCTAATGTTTTAATTTTGGAGCGTTCCATTAAATTCCTCATCCAAACAATGATAAGACCGCATACAACGTTATGGTCTAATCAGAGTTCATCTGAATGACACCAGTTTAGTGCACTTCGTCTGCAGCCCTGTTATATGAGGTCGGGGTGCTGTTTGAAGACTGTGGGCTTTTTTCTACCTTGCTGAAAACGTGTTGGAGGTGTCTTGTCTACAGAGGAAACTGTGGGGAAATGATCATGCTCGCTAACCTCCCCAGATCATGTTGTGGTTTGGTTTTCACTGCAGTAGAACTGAGTTGTAGAAACAGGAAATCATGGAGAAGGAGGGAGGGGAGGATCACATAAGTGCCTATAGAGAAACAGCTGCTAGTGTGGTGAAAGAAAAGTCATGTGAGTTGGACTCAGTGTGGGCAATGAGTCCTGGCTCATATCTGACTGTGTATGTTGTATTGACTTGTCTAGTAGTAGTAAGTCAACACAGCTGGACTTGTTGTATAATAGAGAATCCTCTGCTCTCCAGGCCTGATCCAGTCTCAACATGTTCTACACATGCGGTCCCAATGAGGCGATGGTGGTCTCAGGTAAGAATGAGTCGCATTACCATATTGTTACAGGTTGGCCTTTATAAGTGTGTAATGACGCAACATACAGGTATTTATTTGATATGACATACCTTTATTTAAATACGGGAATCTTCTTTAAATGCAAAAACTGAAATTGCGAAAAACGCTGATGGGCCGGCCTAAGCCCCCCTTGTTTCTCTCCTTGAACAGTCCATAATTGAGCAGGCTGAAGCTCATCTGCAGCGAGCTGTATGTTGCCCTGATGTAAGCTGTGAATGTAACGAAAGCAAAAGCAACAGCAAAGTGGAAAGCTCCACATCTAGCACCAAATAATTTAATCAAATTAGTATACAGTAACCAGTAAATGCATTCAGTAGGCTTTCATTTTGTCCATGCAGAGACCTATAATGAAATTAATGGCTTTTTCCTACATTCTGTTTTTTGCAGATAAGATTAATGTGGTTACCTGGTTGTGTGTTAAATCATACATGCCGGATACAAAACCATTAAACACTAAGTCAGCCAAACATCCAGGTCCAGATCACTTCTTATGGCAAAGCAATACAGTAACATTAAAAATTCTTCATTTTCTTTGTTTTTGTTTTGGATAGCATAGAATATACAGCTCTGGAAAAATGTAAGGGACCACCTCCAAATGATCAGTGTCTCTAGTTCTACAGGTTCTGGGTTTGTGTTGGACCAGAATCCCTCAGTTCTGTTTGGTTCTCTACACTACTGGAACCATGTCTCCCAAACTCCAGATCAGATATTGTATTAGATCTGTTGATTTAGAAAATCACTAATGACCTCCAGAAGCCTGTTTTTAGAACCATGCTCGCTGTGCGTTTCACCCCAGCCACCGCTCGCCAGTCTCTCTGTAGGTCACTCGAGGTCATCTTACGGTGGGTAAGGGACATTAGAATGAGGCGGCGCTCATCACAGTCAGTAGAGAGTGGGTTTGGCCCTCTGCCAGTCTGTAGCTGTGTTGTCCTGTGTGTTTGCTGCTGGACCTTGTTCTTATGAACCAGACGCTCACTGTATCTGCCAGTAAAGCTAGAACCCAACCTTTGGTTCCTCACTGAGAACCTGCTGTACATTTGGAGAAGCTGATTTAAGAAGAAACTGGAGTAGCCCCTTATTTAGTTCCAGAGCTGTATATATATATTTTTTTTTAAAATTTATATTTAGTTGTTTACCCAGTGAACATTTGCACGTAATCAGTGCTTTTGGATTTGCTGACATCTTATCAGCTGCCCCGAAATGTTTGGTGGGTGGTGGTGCAAATTCCTCTCTTCTACAATGGACGTGGATAGACCCACAGACAACGTATCTCTCAACACTGCATACCACCGCCGTCCTGTTTTCATGAAACAGCAGTCGTGCCGTGGCAGGAGAGATATGCATCAGTGCGTAGGCTTCAGTTAGACCTAAACCTGTATTAGCAGTAGACATTGAGGGGAGACAAGTATTTCTACAGGTTTTTTTTTTGTTTGTTGTTTAAAATATTACCAAATTTACACTTATAATGTTTTTTGACATCTATTGTATACATATACACAAAGAATGTATGTATACATAAGTATAAAAAATAAGAAAAACTAAAAAAGTGGAAAACAAATGATTCATAATTAGTACTTTGTTACAGAGCCGTTTATAGCAGTTACAGCTTTGAGAGATCTGTTAGTAAGACGTAGTTGTTTTGGCAGCATTGTTGTTTCATTGTGGCTAATTACTCTTGGCAAGTCACCTTTGATTCCTAAGGAGAGTTTTGAGTTATAATATCTAGAACATAAGCATTTTTAAATATACTGTCAGTCACTTAAGTGTTTTTAAACGCATGACTGTGCTTGTCAGTACATACTCTTGGGTTGGATGTAGCGTTCAGATTGGTTCACTCATGAATTAAGTTTCTGTTCACCACAAAGCGTGTTATATAGTGAACTGACTGGAGAATGATGATGGAACAGCGGACTATTGAAACAGCTCTACAACACAATAGAGCACACTTCTCAAACTTCCTGTTCAGTACTGCAGAAGCTTGAATAGTAGATAGTAGAATTAATTAGTCTCTAACAACAATGCCTACACTGAACGGATGTTGCTAAATCTGCCAACAATTCAAACTCCACACGCTCATTATCAAACGAACAGCTGCACCCAGAAGGAGGTGTGGGATTGTAGTGCTGTTGGGATGGATCAGGTTACCAGGATCAGTAACTGATGATCAATATTTATTGAGCTACACATACAGAAGTAGTGTCTCTCAGTATGGGGCCAGTGCATGCTTTCTTCTATCCTTCGACTCCTCCCCAATTCTTCCAACTGCTGGAATATCTTTCAGACTCTTCTATGAAGTATACTTCACTTGTAAAGTGTACTCGCACCACAACAGCACGAGTCAGAATGTAAGGCATGCACAACAAGACGTCCTTATATAGTAATTTAGGCACAGATGATAAGACCCGTCCTTGCATGCGAGCGTGAAACTTGAATCGCTCGTATGTCTCACGATGGCAGACCTGTGTAAGTTTCCTGTCAGTTTATAAATTTTTTTTGTGTGTGTATATATGTATATGTATGTATGTATGTACGTACGTACAGGGGTTGGACAATGAAACTGAAACACCTGTCATTTTAGTGTGGGTGGTCTCATGGCTAAATTGGACCAGCCTGGTGGCCAATCTTCATTAATTGCACATTGCACCAGTAAGAGCAGAGTGTGAAGGTTCAGTTAGCAGGTAAGAGCACAGTTCTGCTCAGAATACTGCAATGCACACAGCATTATGGGTGACATACCAGAGTTTAAAAGAGGACACACTGTTGGTGCACGTCTTGCTGCCGCATCTGTGACCAAGACAGCAAGTCTTTGTGATGTATCAAGAGCCACGGTATCCAGGGTAATGTCAGCATACCACCAAGAAGGACGAACCTCCACCAGCATCACGTAGTGACCTGGCCACTATCCTGCAAGAGGAATGACTTAAACTCCCTCTGACCACTGTGCAGGACGCAGTATATGTCATTCCCAAGACCAACTGACGCTGTATTGGCCGCAAAAGGAGGCCCTACACCATACTAATAAATGATTGTGGTCTAAAACCAGGTGTTTCAGTTTCATTGTCCAACCCCTGTATATATATATATATATATGTATGTGTGTGTGTGTGTGTGTGTGTGTGTGTGTGTGTGTGTGTGTGTGTGTGTGTGTGTGTGTGTGTGTGGTAAAAAAATAATGAATCTGTGAACGGTATTATGCTAAGAATTCAACCTAGTGGACGTTTTCTCCTTTTGAAGCCTACTAAGTGCTATCTTCTGAAGTCTGTTCCTTTAGGGATGTGTGATGGGGTGTCAAACACAAACATCTGATCTGCTTGTTAGCACAGAAGTTTTACAGCTGCTTTGAAGCTAAATTCAAATGTATTATTTACAATGGGATATTAGATTTCCAAAGGGGTCTGCTGCAGCACGCTTCGTTTCCCGAGCTTGTCCCTGAGCTCCACATAGCTGAAAACGCTGTATGCTGCATGCAGGGTCCTGCGAAGTTCAGATATTTTTAACTTCACGTCAAACAAGCCTTACAACAATGTTGAAAAGATGTACCACAAATGCTAATGACTCTATTGTTAGCCATGCTGAGGCTGAAGGAAGATTTTTGGGGGAGACTGAACACTGGTGTGTCTCTCCACTGCTGCTCTGTTAATCGATAGTAGTTCTGTATGTGACAGTGCAGTAAAAGCTCACACTGGTGAGAGAGCCTGTTTAAAAGGGCATGGTGCCCCGCCTTCTGATCCCACGCACCTGTGTGCGATTAGTGGGGAACACATGCCCACTTCTGGAGGGAATGGCAGTGACTCCACCCGACCGCCACCACATCCTAAACTAAACATATCAGATGACTGAGGGGTATGTGTTTAGGTTCGCAACATGATATTGATCTTTCCAGTTTAAGCCGCTGCATAACTGAGCTGGGCTGTTTTTTTTTAGCATATTAGGCTTTAAGTGACAATTACAAATTAGCCACCCTGCCAATGTTAGTCAAATCAGTCCTGGCAGTGGCTTTTTCATGCATAACCGGTTGTAAATAACTGGCACTGTCAGCTTTGAATGATTTTGAGTACAGTTTCTTGTTACACTGAATGGGAATTTCCTCATGGTTCCAGACACAGCTTGCTCAAAGAATGCATTTGTGGGAGCAACATGAATTAATTGAATGCGCGTCACACTTTATGTTGAATTTATGCAAATAGTTTTTTACTGATTTCTAATTAGTTTTGGTTGTTTTTGGGTGTATCACAGAAATCCTAAAAAAACTGCATCCTTTTATACCTGTTCACTTTCTCTTCTCTGTGACCTTTATTATTAAGTAAGTAAAACTGCAAACTAATTTTTTCGCTCTCTTCTCAGGCTGTGGCCGCAGTCCTCCTGTCATGATTTCTGGAGGAAGAATATTCGTCTTGCCTTGTGTTCAGCAGATTCAAAGGTATTCGTCCTACATTGGTTCTGTCTATTTTTAGTTCTGTCGTGTAGGCTCAGTATCTGTTATTTGATGCTCATACCCAAAACTGCAGGACTGATGTTGAATCTGAACAGGATGCATATTAAGAAACAGCTAATTCAGCTGATAATCTAATCAATACGGTTTCTTCTTTAGCTTAAATGTCTTCAATCAGCTTCTTTAGTTTTGCCCTTAAGCTACAAGGCTAATATAACACAATGCAATTAGCCGTGTACACACCTACATCATTACACATTTGTCTCAAACCAAGCTGTGTCGTGGCTCTAATAGCTCTCTAATAGCTCTCACTGGATCATGTTTACTCTCTATCTCTCTTTCTCTTGTAGGATTTCTCTGAATACTCTGACTCTGAATGTAAAGAGTGATAAAGTCTACACCAGACATGGAGTCCCCATCTCAGTGACTGGCATTGCACAGGTCAGCAGTGTTAATTAGTTGTCAAATATTGTCTCATTGATTAAGTAGAATAAATAATTTAAGCAAATGTCACGTCAAATAAAAGCTAATCTATGCTACTTCATATCTGCGAACATGCACAGGCGTTCAGCTTAGTGTCTGCGCATGTACTTGAATGTAAAGTAACCCAGGTATAGTTTGAAGTTACTCACTTTGGAGTCAGCAAAGTTCTGTGTGCAAGTCTTATCAATGAGTTGTGTATCATTTGCTATGAGTTTGGTCATCCACAAAGTTTTAGATCCAGAACTGTTTCAGCTTCAGAAGTGTAATAAAAAACACCTCCCCCCTCCAGATGACCAGGATAGCAGGCAGTATACCTTAGTGTTTCAGTATCACCTTTCTACTGATTCTTGTTCAAATCATTCAGACCAGTGTACCGCCATCGCATTTCTCACTGCATGTTTGTTTTTAGGAGTTCTGTTGAGTTTTTCTTCCCTTGATGTAGCATGTAGAGATGATTGTGATTGGCTGTGGGGTGTGTCCGTCATAGTTTGCAAGTTATTCTGATTGTGAAGGTTTTAGGCTGATGCAATATCACTATATATCAAACTATAGTGAATCATAAGTCCAGTTTCATGATATGTATTGTATTGCCAGGATCTTGCCAACGCACAGTCCTATTGGTAGTTGCCGTCTTGAATGTACATGTGTGCTGGCTCACTCTTTCTCACCTTCTGTGCCTGCCCTGATTCTTTGATGTTCCCTGCAGGTGAAGATCCAGGGCCAGAATAAGGAGATGTTGGCCACAGCTTGTCAGATGTTCTTGGGTAAATCTGAAGCTGAGATTTCTCAGATCGCCCTAGAGACGCTGGAGGGCCACCAGAGAGCCATCATCGCTCACCTGACTGTGGAGGTACAAACCTGACTGTGGTGGTAGAATATGGTCTGTAATAAGAATCAGGAAATACCACAATGACACTAGATTGTCTTTTCCAATTAACCAGACGTAGGAAAATTCTTGTAGCATGCTGTGGATCATGAACACTTTTTAAAGTAATGTGATATTACATTTTTTGGTCTTATGGGCCACCCTCTCGTATGTGTACACTGATCACCCATAACGTTGGGTACATCTCCTTGTATCTACACTCACTGTTCATTCTATCAACTTCACTGACCATATAGTAGCACTCTATAGCAGTTCTACAGTTCCAGACTGTAGTCCATCTGTTTCTCTTAGTACTTTATTACCCTGTTCTTCAATGGTTAGGACCCCCACAGGACCACCACAGAGCAGGTATTATGTGGGTGGTGGATCAGACACAGCATTGCTGCTGGACACCTCAGTGTCACGGCGGGACTGAGAATTGTCCAGCAACATTCAGTCAACAGCATCCCGTGGGGCAGTGTCCTGTGGGCACTGATAAAGACCAACACAAACTGTGCAGCAAGTCGAGCTGATAAAATGGACAGTGAGTGTCAAACGAGGGAGTTTTAATGTTATGGCTGTTTGCTGTATATGTCACTAGACTGTTGCAGAATTTAGAGACGAGCAGTTTAAAAAATTAGCTGTTCAAAATAAACCTGTGGAGTCTGTTAAAACTCGTTTAAAACAAAAAGAAAGGCAAAAGATTTGAAGACTCGCAGAATACTGTTCTTTAGTCAGTGTTTAACAACTGTCATAAGAACTGTAAGAACTGTCATAGCGTCATAAAGAGATTATGAAATGTTTTATGATGTCTTGTCCCCATGTAATCATTCCCCCTGTTGTCCATGCGAATACAGGAGATCTATCAAGATCGTAAGAAGTTTTCAGAGCAGGTGTTCAAGGTGGCTTCTTCTGACCTGGTCAACATGGGCATCGGAGTGGTCAGCTACACACTTAAGGACGTTCATGATGACCAGGTGACTTTGCTGACACAAAACATACACATGTACACACACATACTCCCCACACTTTTTAATGTTTACTGAAGTAATTCTATCTGGTGTCTCTATAAGGGCTACCTCAACTCTCTGGGTAAAGCTCGTACCGCTCAGGTACAGAGAGATGCTCGCATCGGAGAGGCTCAGTACAAGAGAGATGCAGTCATCAGGGTAAGTCTTCTCATTACCTATTTAATTTTTTTTTTTTTACATTTCTGCATAATTTGAAAAATGACTAAATTGGACCTGTAGAAAGGCTCCAAAACAGCTTGAAGTAAAATTTCTTAAAATTTTAATTTCGTAACATTTACAGTAAAAGTAAGACATTTTTTGCCTTCTTCTGTAAATTACAATTTTGGAGGTACGTGTTTTTCTTTTGGACAGTGAAGAAATGCAACTACTTTTTACGAAGTGTTACAGGATTAAATTTCCCCAGTAATTACCCAATGTATATACATTCTGTTACACTACTGGAAGCTCGCAGACACAGGCAGAAATATAAACCCCTGGTAAATTTCCACTGTACATAATATAATATGTATATAATATCCGTGCATGTTAAAATAGAACTTCATATTAAAGTAAGCCAAATCATTAGGGAGGATAATAAAACTATCATTAGTAAATATTACTATAAACAATAAAATAGTCATTTTTAATCTAAACTTATCAGTCCAGTCATTTAACTGTAGTGTTAATTGACAGTTTGGTATTTTTTTTGCCTGGACTGTGGGACTGTGTGGCTGTATTATCTGTAACAACACAAAAATTGGTTTAGGCTTCTCATTGTGTACCTCAGTGTGGTGTATAAGTCAGAGTTTTCTATTTATACACTATAAATAATTAAAATTCATATTACTCTATGCAAAATTCCACTTTTAAACTTTTCCCAAAAACAAAAGGTTTGGGTCCCCCTGGATTAGACAGCTGGGGCACCATATAAAGAGGCAAGGGAAGAATCAGACCATTCCTAATTCAGTTCTGTCGTTATTACTGAAAAACAGTTCATCTTGTACAAACAGAACGGTCTGCAAATCTAAACCACCCCATGCTCCGCTGGCTTCTCAAGCTGATTTATAAACCCCTCCTCCACCCGAATGAGCTTGATGTACCTTTATCATTTGTAACCAACTAACAATGTAAATATATATAAAAAATAAAATAAATAAATAAATTCAAATTACACTTTTGCCTGTTATTTATTATGTGTGTTTGGGTCTGTCTTTGGGTCTTTAGGAAGCTCATGCCACGCAGGAGAAGGTATCTGCGCAGTATGTGAATGAGATTGAGATGGCGAAGGCCCAGAGAGACTACGAGCTGAAGAAAGCTGCCTACGACATAGAGGTCAACTCCAAGAAGGCTGAATCTGAGATGGCATATCAGCTTCAGGTACGGGAGATCAAATATACAGCCAGTTCCACAGCCTTAAATCTACACCAAATGAAAAACATTACAACACGGTTTTTACCAGGAGTAATTACAATGTCACATTTGAAGCAGGTAAATGCAGCTCGTGACTTTAGTGGAGTGTGGAAGGTGTAGCCTGACTTGTGCCTTCTCCCCTGTCCTCTCGTGTTAGGTGGCCAAGACAAAGCAGCGGATTGAGGAGGAGAAGATGCAGGTGCAAGTGGTGGAGCGCACGCAGCAGATTACACTGCAGGAGCAGGAAATTTCACGCAGGGAGAAAGAACTGGAGGCCAAGGTCAAGAAACCAGCCGAGGCCGAGAAATACCGCCTGGAGAAACTCGCTGAGGCTGAACGGTAACTTGTAACCACAGCATATAAATATTGATTAAGTCTAGTAGCCCGGAACTACTATCTACAGGTGCCCTGACCAGCGTACATGTCTCCTAAGTAGGGATATGCAGTGTTAACCACACATAGGCTGTACTGTATGGGTATGTTTTTGATTTTAAAACACATTTAAACATTTTTATGAATAAACAGGGGCAGCCTGCGTAACCAGAGACACAGTGTCATGTGCTTGCAATTCAACATTTATGTGGTTCATTGATTGTGCTTCGATGCAACAATGGTTTTCAATCTGATTGATTTAATTCTGATTGTAGATTCAGAAGTCTGAACTGTTTATATTCACGCTCCACTAAACAGTCTGATGAAAATCTCCATTAACATACGTACCTGTGGAGTAGAGTTTAGTGTAGGCTTTACCATGAAACGTCTGTTTTTAATTTGCTCTATAATTTGTATAAACCCACTGCTTGGTGGTTTGAGTAAATTCTAATTGTGGGCTTTACGCTAGGGATGCACCGAAATGAAGCATTTGGCCAAAGGCAGAAGGCCGAATACTGTGAACATTCTTTGTGGTGTTTTATTCATTTTGCCACTTTTTTACCAGTGCATAAATTAAATAGGCTAAATCCAAGATAGAAAGCGGGTGTGGGACACATCTGGCAAAGATATGGCACTGCTGGCCCACTGTGGGCCCTGGCAATCTGCTGTGAGCCAAAGATGGCCCACGTATTTACAACATGCATTTGTCCCACCTGTCCCAAAACAGAGCTGGTGCTCCTCTGGCACAGACACAGCAGAGTAGCCAACTTTTGACTGATGTGTGGCTCTAATGTGGTGTCATGTTAGGCGCATTGAGGAAGAGCGCCTCACTCTACACCGGCTGCTGTTTTATCAGGTTGTTGTAAAGCTGGGGTATGTCTTTCTTTAAGGAGGATGCGGGCACTGAGAAAATGAGAAAGAGAGATGCTGTCTGTCTATCTAGCTGTGGCGCTTGTTAAAGCTAGCGGCTCTGTTTTGGTCTGTCTGGAGTTCCGTTTGGCTCAAATGCTCAAAACTGAATAAAATCTGCATGCCTTAGTGTGATTGTGTGACGTGCAGTGGAAAAATAAGGCATCATTGTTCTGTATAAATGATTTGGTCGTTTCATGAACACTGAAAGTGCATCCCTACTTTATAGCCTCTCTGTCTTCTTAATAATTTTTTTAAAAAGTATTTTAAATTTTGAGTCTCTTCTGCAGAAGAGACAGAAAACTGTTCTGCAGAAAAGACTGGAAATTTAAAAGACAAGAGAGAACGCCATGTCGCACGTTATAAGACTTATAAGAGAAAATGCACATGCAGCGAACATAATTTAACTTTCTAATAGGGAACGTAATCAGGTGCAGGCACTGTTATTTCTTCTGTTTAGGGTTTTTTTCTTTCTTTATCTAACCATACATGTCACATTGAATACCTAGTTAAGTAAACTAAACCCTGAGATGATATTAATTATAATATCAAATGTTATGAGATCCACTTTGTAACTTCACAAGTGGTTTCTGTTAGTAAATCATTTGGCTTCATCTATGCTGTAGACATCTGGTCACCACCACTGTAAAGAAATCTGAGTTGCTTTCTACTACAGTTGATTGTATTACACCAAGCCAATCTTTAATACCTGTTTCAATACGCTGTAGCTGTAAATTGCTAACATGCACACGATATTGGTCACTTACAAATATAAATGTGAAGCATTAAGGCAGAAGGATGGGATGTGAGCTGACATGCCTCACAATTAAAGAAAGGGTTTGTAATATCAGTGTAATGATTGAATATGCAGGAGGCCTAAACATGTCCTGCTTCTTCCCCCTGCAGGCTCCAGTTGATCATGGAGGCTGAAGCTGAGGCCGAGTCTATTAGAGTGAGTCTGTAAATTCTGTGTGTTTAAAAAATGTGCTGTATTTTCGAAGAGGAAATGAGCAGACATAAATTCCATTCCTCTCTCATATTCCCTCTCTCAGATGAAGGGTGAGGCAGAGGCATTTGCCATGGAAGCTAAGGGGCGTGCTGAGGCCGAGCAGATGGCCAAGAAGGCAGAGGCTTTCAAGCAGTACAAGGAGGGAGCTATGGTCGACATGCTGCTGGAGAAACTGCCACTGGTCAGCGATCCTGTCGTGAAGCTAACCAAAATAAATCAGTTCTACCTGATGGTGCTGTTCTGGGACGGATGTGGTTTTAATGCCTGATATCTATCGTCTCCTTAAGATGGCAGAGGAGATCAGCAAGCCCCTCGCGAAGGCCCAGAAAGTCACCATGGTGTCCAGTGGAGGCTCAGAGGTGGGAGCAGCCAAGCTGACCGGTGAAGTTTTAGAGATCATGACCCGTCTGCCTGCAACTGTGGAGAAACTGACCGGAGTCAACATCTCTCAGGTAATTACACAAACACGGAATCCTGCTAGGTGGAATGATAGATTGTCGCTGTCCAAAGAAGAACATAAATCTCTTTATATTGCAAAAACTCATGAAGAATGATGCTTGTTTTTCTTTGGACAGCGACGGTACATTTTTCATTTTGTTTGTAATATATATTAAATATTATTTAGCTTTTTTCTGGACATTTTTACTTGTTTTAAGTCATTTTATCTAGCAAATTTGTCTTCTTCTATTATAGGGGCAAAATTATTAGCTTGATTTAGACATTGATCTAAAAATAAACTAACTAATCTTGAAATATTGATACAGACATCTAAAAATGAGGACTGTCTTGATTTCTCCTGCCATCTTTTCTTCTAGATTAAAAACATCCTTTAGACATTTGTAGTAGGGCAAAATGAGTGACACTATCAATCAGTCAGTCCCTTTAATTTTTACTATTATTATTTTAAATATATTCTTTAGTCTCGCCAGGCAAGTCATTTAGAACAAGTTCTTATTTACAGTGGCGGCCTGGCATACAGCTAAGCCAGTCACTTGAGTAGGAGAGACAGAGGAATGAAATAAACAACAGTAAGGAACACAGAAAAACACAAATCTGTACACAGAAATTTGACAGGTTGTAATTTTGAAACACTGGCAATATTATGGTAAACCTTAATTCCGTCATAACACAAAACCCTACTTAAATATACTACAGCTTAGAAGCTGACGTCACTGATCATATAAACCAATTTCTTTGAAAATGTATATTAAATGATTACAAGTTTTAAACTTGTTTGAAAAATGAAGACTTTTTTGACAATAAGTTCTACAGTAGTGAGAAGGAACCTTAGAATAACTCACAATGCTGAAATCTCACCATTTAAACAGTTATTCTTAGCAGTTTTGGGACAATTTCCACAAAAACAGACAGTTAAAACAAAGTATTTTGGTGTATTTACTTTGTTTCCCCCCCAAAAAACTGTAAATCTGTGAATCGAGTATTGGATTGGAGTTTTGGTGTGTAGTTTCTATTCTTCCAGTCTACGCTAGGTGAGTTATCGCTGAATAGCTGCTGGTATTATGGTAAGTGACCCCTAGACTGTTCAGGTCGTGATGCTGTTCAGTGTAAGGGGATACAAACGTTTATGTGTCTGTTAGCTTTTGGTGTGTTTTTGCAGTAAATAAAGATGAATAAGTTCTATATTATTACATGATTCATATTAAACTCCACTGTGTGTCCACAGGTTTCCTCCACCCGGGGCTAAACAGAACACAACTGGAGGTGGGGAACCCATATACTGAGGTTCTCTCCCACTCTTCGTATATCTATGCATATTTCTGAATGGCTGTTTTTTTGCTAGAGCCTTATGGTAACTGAGGGCTTAAATGGTGAGTCATTGTAGTCCTTCATCATTGTATGACGTTGTGTTCAGTTTGTCTTTGCTCTCTAGTTCATACACTCAGGTGATTTCTGTTAGTCGGGTATAAGGGGTCTGTATTACGCACTTCTTTCTCTGTTTGTGTTCTATATGATGTTGTTCTTGTGATAGCTTCTTTAAGTGCAGTTTAGGGGAAAAGTGAGCCTAGCTAGTGCAACGCTGCCTTACTAACTGTGCCACTAAAGCAAATACTACCTTTGGCCATACAAACGAAGTACTCGTTTAACTTGTTTATCTAGTTGAAGACAATTGAGTGAACTGTATGGAGCTGGTATTCTGTAACAATGCCCTCTGAGACAGATACAGACTGATCAATATGTCACTTGGAAAGCTTACGAAGCTAACTTCCAATCTGGAACCTCAACGTACTCCTCTCGTGTTTCGTTACATCCACTGTATGTGGGTCTGTTAGGTGTCTTCAGTAGGGTTCAGAACTCAGCTGTGAGCTTTCCTGTATTTACACTGGCAATGTGAAGTGAAGTGGGAAGCTGGTTAAATAGGGATTCAGATACGTAGAGCCTGACATGTGAATGAAAACCCAGTAACCAATGTGATTGCTTATCCTGTCTTTGTTCTGTCCACTGTCGCCACCTGTCACTGATAGGCTGGTAAACAGCTACTCGTGCTCAAACTGCACCAGAGAGACCATGCTTTGTACTTTACGGTCATATGCAATAGTTTGATTGTCTGTGGGTCATTTTCTAAACGACTTCCTGTAAAGGAAAAACTTAACGTGTTTAATTTTATGCAAAAATTGCAGCGCACAGGTTCGGTTTATTTGCGGAGCTTGACATATTGGGGATAGTGCTGTGTATATACCCAGCTGAGTCACATTATTATGCAGCAGCACATGAAGTCTTGGTAGTAAGCTGGTTTGGTGGGTATGTAAGGTGTGTGTGTCATAGGGTGTATATTTGGGTGTAAAGCCATCCTTGCAGATCACGTACACCAGTACCTGCTGATTGTGGTCTAGAAATGTCCGACATTGGGTGGAAGGGCATGACCAAGACTTCCAAGTACTACCCTGACTCCCCAGACTTAAACCAAACTGAGCTTATTAGGGGAGCACCTATATTGACTCACTCCTAGCACGTCTAGCTGCGGTTCGTGCTGCACACTGCGGTTACTCTGGATATTAGCTGGTGGTCATAATAATGTGACTCGACTAACCACATTTGATGTTGTTCTTGTCTAATATTATAAACAGGAAGTAAACAATTTTCTCAGCAAATAAACAGGAAGTGTGTATTTGCATATTGTGTGTTAACGTCACACAGCAGGTAAAAGGGAACCAGATCAGATCTTCCAGTTCACCTTATCTGTTAAATAGGATGCATGTCCACCATTAGTCTGAGCAGATCACACTCCTAATGTGACATGTGCACAAAGCACATTGCCTTACATGCAGGCTCTAGAGGTAAACAGAGATAACTGCTGAGGGATGCAGGTCCAGTCCTGGAGAGTTTGTGTTCAGTCTTGCCGTCTCCAGCATCACAGGAGCAATTATGAAGTACCAATGACTGACAGTTGGGCTCATCACCCAGAACGCATCCCAGCTCACTGTAAGAAGGGCACCTTATTTGCCCACGGCCAATCCTTTGGTTCACGTCCTTGAACTGTTCAGTCTCTGCAGCCTCAGTCTCTGGTGACCACGTTCGGACATTGCTGTTACATATACTTTTTTTTGGTTACTGAGCACTTTGGAATAAATGCCTTCTAATTTTCCGTATGCAGAAACATCAGCTCAGACTGCAGAGGTCCTGGCAGCGTGAGGTCATGACCCATCAAGCTGGATTGGAGTAAAAGTGACAAATGTAAAAGTGCCCCAGATTAGAACCGATTCAGATTCATTGTAACTGTTCACACTGCCACACATATACCGCATCTGTGCCACACAGAAAGGATCAGGCTTAGGCCTTAACCCTTTACCTGCTGTGTGAATCTGGCCTTAGGAAGTCAACTAAACATGCCCTTTAACTGGAAGTGCCCAAACGTTTGCATACGACTGTATATCATCTCAGGCAGCTAGCGACTGCCAGACTTCTCTTGTTTTTAAAAATCATTTATTTGTATGTAGGTTAGAAGAATACCTTTAGAAGACTGCAGGTTTGGTACTGGACCTCTTGATACACTCCAGTCATCATATGGACGTGTTCAATTTCAGCAGAAACTGATTTGCAGGGTCTGTATCACGGAAAACCAAGAGTCTGAGCTTTCAGCATTTACCATTCACTCCCTAAGGTCCATATGTGGAAACTCTGCCTCAAGTAAAGCCTGTTTTGAATTTATTGTTTCTGTGATGTCACAGGAACCAACTCATTTACATACATCCACCCATTCTGCTGTTTGGCTCCACCCGCTCAGATTGAAGTCCTAAGAAGTTCTTTTTCTAAACGATGCCCAACTCAGCCAATCGGAACAGAGCTCGTTTAGCTTCAGTCCCACTGTCTCATTCTAAGGGATGAAGAGAGTTTGGAAGATGGTCATGTGGAAGGAAGTGTGTTCATGTTTAGTACATCTTGTTTTGAGCAAATGAAGGGATTTCTGACGTTTGTGTTTGTGGGAAAACAGACCGCTGTGCCAGAAACGGAAAGCAGAGTTTAGCACAGCAACCACACGATGGCAAGGAAACACTGTAGGAGAGAAGCTGAAACCAACATGAACTGACGGATTTCTAGACCATGTGTGTTCATTTCTGTACTAAAGAGACTGAATTTTGAGCACAGGTTACATTTACGTCAGTCATCTTATGTGTTTTGACTGGATGCAGAGTAGAAAACCAGTTACGGCCCGACTCCTGTAGATCCCGAGTTTCCCATTATCTGATTACACAGGTGCATGTAAATGTGGTGAACCGATCGCTGACTAACTCTGATTTTCTGCAGTTATCAGATTAGGCCGATGTAGAGTTGATTATTAAGCGGGTGTGAAGTGGATTAAGTGGTTAAACTGACACGATATGACTTGACAAGACCTTTGGAGAGTACTGCATACACAGTGTGTATATTCTGATACCATAACAAAACCTCGTCCCTCCTAAACGGTAGCTGTAAAGAAGAAGGGAATAACGTAACGTCGCTGTCCAGTGGAAGAACATGTATCTCCATCATTTGAACACACCAGCTGATGTTTACACTGTGTGAAAATCTCATGATGAACAGACCAACAGAAAAGGGCCAAAACTGCTTAGAGAGACGTCTGGTTCCTTTGACTGACATAAAAGTTCATTTTTTGCTCTCTCCTGTAAAGCTGCCATGTGGTAGATACTAGCTTGTCTTTGGACAGTGATGATATGTAATGGCAGTCTGGTCCCTCTTAGAGCTGTTGGCTTCCCTTCCTTAGCACTAATAACTCTATTAGCTGGCATGGCCACTCGGGACAACAAGCCTTTCTACTGGTCTCCATTAGCTATGGAACGCACGTTCTGACGGGCAGCTGGTGTTTATGTACTGCAGAATGAAATGAGAAGCGGTTTATTGTCGACATCAGAAACCGGTTTTGTTGAGAGCAACAAACTGTATTTACAACCGCAGAGGCCAAGATCATGTGGAAACGGAACATTTGAACGCCAGTCAGACGTTGGTTTGTGCAGAAGGTGGAGGGAACCGTGTGAATGAAACTTGTTTCTTGTTTGTTCAGCTGAAGAAGGAAGCAGAAGCTTAGCAGTGGGAGTGGTTTGGTGTTGACCACATGGCAAGTACAGCTTGTTAAATTTAGGTCAGACGCTGATGTGGTGCCCGCTGCGGCTCAGAGAAGGTTTTACTTTGTAGAAGGTTGTGTTTTGACTGAGCGTGATGAGTGGTGGGGGGGTGCTCTGAGCACTGCATGGCGTTCATCCATATTCTGTGTGCGGCTGTAGTCTGTTACCACACTGCCTTATTTGATAGTTGGGATCTTAATATTAGATATTGTAATGCATCACAGAGAGCTGGAATAAGCTAATCTGGGCTGGGCTGTGAGCAACTTTAACCGTGTGACATCACACAGACTCTGTGATGCGGTATCATGATACTATCATGAGGCACAAGATCTATGAACTTAGACCCCGGTGACACCTGATCACTTCATGTGACTAGTATCTGGATTGTATCCTGATAAGATATTTACCACACTTGGTAGATAGTGTGTCTCCTGTTAGTCAGACTAAAATCCGACTGCTGTGACGGAATATGCGACAACCAGCCACCAACTGTTTATTCGATCATAGTCAATCGTGTGCAGCATGTTTAGCACAGTAGCGTCTGTCCGTGCTGCTGTTCAGTACATTGTTTGGTCTGGTTGCCAGTCATGTGAGTCCTCCATGATCATCTCCCTCACAGACTGATCATATGCCCAGTCAGGTACAGCATGGGAAGCGTTTTTGTTGTACTGAAAGGTTTAGATTATAGTGGGAGGGGTCTGAGTTGTACTGGGAGGGGTTTTGGTTGTAGTCTGGGGTCTGGGTTATGCTATAAGGAGTTTTTGGCTGTACTGGGAGGTGTCTGGGTTGTACTGAAAGGGGTTTAGATTATAGTGGGAGGGGTCGGAGTTGTACTGGGAGGGGTTTTGATTGTACTGGGAGGTGTCTGGGTTGTACTGAAAGGGGTTTAGATTACAGTGGGAGGGGTCGGAGTTGTACTGGGAGGGGTCTGGGTTGTACTGAAAGGGGTTTAGATTATAGTGGGAGGGGTCGGAGTTGTACTGGGAGGGGTTTTGATTGTACTGGGAGGTGTCTGGGTTGTACTGTAAAGGGGCTTGTGCGGGTTTGGTTGTACAGGGAGAAGTGTGGTATGTGTCCTGGAGAGACGGGTGTGTTACATTGCATGTGGCTCAAATGTCTCAGCCCAGAGACCCATTCGGCTTGACCAGATTTGGATGCACTTAGGTGTGTTTACCTTTATTGTATTTGTATGTGGTTTGGCCCTATCCAGATATAACCCTGATACTAAAGACACATGAAGTGACCAGGTGTAAACGGGGTCTTTGTTGAGCTTCTCTTGGACAAATCAGCATTAAAAAAAAAATCTGCTTCGACATACTTTAGCAGGAGCCATTCATTAAGAAATGAGTAAAACCAAAACAGGCTTTAATTAACGCAATGTGATTCATAACAGCAACATATGACTGGAATGGAACATTATCAGGGCGCTGAAGTACAGTTCCAGATGCCATCTCTAACTTTGAGGCTTCTGACAGAAGTCTTGATCTCACCCGGTAGAAATGGCGCCATCTTGTGGACGTCCAGCAGTGGTTATAATACACTGCCTGCCTGTATCGATACTAATTTATACCCATAATGTTTATTATACCGTGTCTTTACCCCTATAACCTTGTATCAATGTAAAATCTGTGATTTGTAATATCTGCTAACTATTAATACCTCATGCATGCCTACTCTCCGCCACCAAGTGCCTGATATCCTGTTTCCCAGGGCACCGATTTTGCCTGATATTTCCATTTTAATGCCGTTTTTTTTACCTCAGCTGCAGAGAAACGAACTTCTCTGCAGTTACACCAGTCGCTCGCATGAAACCTTTTCATGCCTGTTATTTATATTTTGAGAGTTTTCCTTATTATCATGTTGAACGCCGAACGCTTGCCATGTTAATATCCATGTGGAACAATATTTAGGCAAAGAATTGAACTTGACTGTAGATCTGTGCATTATTTCAATCAATAATCAAATAAATACATAAATAAATCTGGTTCTCGTCTGAAATGGTTATTAAACTTTATTAAAACAACTACAAAAATAGACAACAGGCACCAACACAGGTAGCAAAGCTCCAACAGAGACAGACCCAAGCATTCAACAACAGACACCAAATATTAGTGAAGAAAATTATGTCCCATCGACTATTTACATATCATCCTAGTTTTATCTTTTTACAGTAAAGAAATATGAACAAAAGGCATTGCTGGAGACGTAGCTGAGCATGCCTGAAATCAGATTTATAAAAATACAAGTTTTTTAGTTCAGGACTACAGTGTATCAAAAAGGTTAAAAGGTCATTCGACGAGCACATTCGACATTGCAGCATAACCATTTATCAATCACATTCTTACACCGTATACTACAGTATTCCAGGGTCACTGGAGTGGCTGCGTTGTTCTCTACACCCACTGCACATGATGCTACGTGTAGACTGTATGTGTACACGTCCTATTGGATTCATTCACTGGTAAAGGTTGGAATTCCACCGATTCCAGATTTTCCAGTGTTTGAGATGCGAGTCATTCCGAGTGGTCTGATGCAAAGTGATCTCTTTTAGACCCAGAGCTGTTCACAGTGGTGGTGAATGGAACCAGACGTCAACCTCTAAAAGCTCCCTCAGAAATACGCTGTCTTACTGCGGTATTGAGACTTATACAACTCATTCACTGTGTAGGTTTTTCAGATCTAAAACTAAAAAATTTAATGTAGCAAATTTAATGTGTGTTGTAGACATGGGCTGTATTGGAAATGGCATACCACACATACTACTCACATACTAACTCATCAGAATGAGCCTCAGAAAGTTAAATATACAGGTCTGAAGATTAATAAAAGATGAACTCGCTTTAGAGGATCAGTTTTAGAGTGAAGTAGCCGAGGGGAGCTAACAGCTAGGCTAACCGTATCTCAGGTGAACTGAGCAGTGTTAGCAGCAGCTAGCTCTAAACAGTGGATACAGTAATAACAGCTCTGAGGTAAATGTGAGGTAACTGGTCATGTGACTATTAGTATACCACACAGTAGGTCAGAACTTGTTACTGTACTGTGTAACCACACACAGGGGGCGTATACAGTGCAGTACATACTACTGGAGTCTGCAGTGTGCGGTATAGTGGTGTGCTATTTCGACTACAGCCCTAGTGAACCACTGCAAAGAACATCTGACTCTCAATCAATCAACCACTTCACACCAAACCCACCCTGAATGACTCTGTTTACATCTCGAGCTTTTAATTATGCATACTTGGTGGTAAGTCAGAGAAAGCTTTAAACAGGGAACAAACAGCTGGTAAACAATCCTGTGGATTCTTCCGCACTCATTCACACAGAACATGCTTCTGAGAAATCCTAGATTATAACGATCTGGCTGACATTAAAGTGCAACTATGTGATTATGGTCTGTGGTCACTTTTTTCACTGGGTGATTTACATATTTACACTTCACTGTTCCTTTGTTTGTCTCCTCTTTCCAATCCCACTCAGAAACCGTATCCAGAACATGGTGCAATACGTAAACAATGCTTCTGCACTGACCTGGGCGCAGATCAGAGTCGAGTGAGATTAGACTGATGGGCCGTTCGTCCGTCGAATCAAATCCAGTTGAGCCCAGTTCGTTTGTGTTTACACCAGTTCGTTACAAATTCAGTTCAGGCTAATTTACTAATCTGCTCTGGGGGACCTAAACACTCATGCTCAGACATTCACTGGTGCTGGTGGGAGGCGGGATCGATTCTGCACCGGCTGACAGTCAGGTGGCCAACCGTTGCTCAAAATAAGTGAGAGGGGCGGAGCTTCTGATTCATTCCCATATCTGAACTGCACATTAAAGGAATAATCCAGCATTTCCCAACATAATCATCATCTGGCGGATCGACATCACACTGTTACCATGACAATAATTTCAGCACTTTCCCTGAACCTGAAAATAAAAAAAGAGGACCAAACCGAGAAATCTCCAAACGTGCACCATTGTGCTTTGGTTTCCAGGTGGAATGACATGTTGGGTGCATCAGAGGTCACATATTAATCCTGTCATAGGCAGCGCATGCTACTCCTTTACAGACATGGCCGCTGCAGCTAGGTGTGCACAACAATCGAAGATCATAGAGCTTCATACTCATCCCCATTTCATCAAGGGCACCAAGAATGGCTCTCCCAGCTGCCATAGCCTTGCACAACGCTTGCCTACCCCAGCACTGTTCAAGGCGCCACAGTTCCCATTTGAATAAATGTTTTGCTGAGGCCGATTGCAGCCCAGCTGACTCACTCAACACAGAAGCAAGTGGGCAGTTGCTGAAACCTGTGGATAAACATATCGATACATCAGCATTTGACGTGATTACACTCTTAACAGCAAGTCACGCTCGTGTTTGTTTAGCGATCAGGTCATTTCCATATCCAGAGGTTGTCTTTTAGTCACTGCGGGTAATAAAGTACAAGCCCTGGAGGCCAAACAGGCTGAGTACTGGCTCTCAGGCTTCCTAGCTCTCAGTACGTCGGAGCTTCCAACTGATGACAGTAACAGCTTGACTTCAGATAAACACAAATAAACATGTGCTGGTGTGAGACCCGTGTGTAAACGCTTCTTCTGCTTTCTTCCAAGTGCATCCATTTCCCTCAAGCCAACTGCAAACAAACCAACTTCACATTCTGTTGGCTGCGGCGTAAACACATGACTGCGAACGATAACTGAGAAAAGCAGTAAGTGTGGCCACCTGCTCAGCGTCACTGCTAGACTGAGAATCCTCCACCCAAAAAAAAAAATACCTACCCAGTCCAAAGCGTTCTGTGGGCAGGGGTCCTGTGCCCACTGATGAAGGCCTAGAGGATGACCAACACTGCACTGTGCAGCAGCAGATGAGCTATCGTCTCTGACTGTCCATCTACAAGGTGGAGCAGCAAGGTAGGAGTGTCTAATAGAGTGGACAGTGAGTGGACACAGTGTCTCAACACTCCAGCAGCACTGCTGTGTCTGATCCACTCACACCAGCACCACACACACTAACACACCACCACCCACATAATACCTGCTCTGTGGTGGTCTTGTGGGGGTCCTGACCATTGAAGAACAGGGTAATACAGTATATGGAGACACAGATGGGACTACAGTCTGGAACTGTAGAACTGAGTGCTCCTATATGGTCAGTGGAGCTGATAACATGGAGATACAGGCTGGGGGAAGTGTGTGTGGTTCTATATACACGTTCTCAGTCACTCTATACAAACACAGAACCTTTAAAGCATCGAAATGGCCCTTTAAGCATTTATGGTTCCATATAAAACACTGTCTTACCTAAAGAACCCTCGAAGAACCCTCTAGTGTCTTAGCGAAACTGTCCTGTGTAAGTTTTGTCCGACCTTGAAACACAGTAACTCGGACTACTTGCTCGTTTCCTGCGTCTGCAGCTTTACACTGGAAAAGAACTTCCACCATGAACTCTTCCCACTCCTGGAAAACTAGCCCTATCCCAAAACAGATCATTATTAATATTGTTATTCCACGAGGACCTGTGTTCAGAATAAACGTGTACTGATGCAATTCCGCAACTGCCCACCGGCTTCAGGTAGAAGTGTGTTTGAGTCGATACAGGGAAGCGTGCTGAGATTACAGTCGGTGGTAACGAACTGACTGTATGCTACGACTGCAGCCAACAGAGATTAGGTTTTAGGTGGACTACAAATTGGTACAGTCTGTGTCCCCCATTAGCACAAGACTCGATCAGGAGGGCTCTACCTCTTCAGTCTGACTTTCAGTCTTTAACTGAACACTCCTTTTTCACGTCCACATGACTAATATTCACTGCTCAGCGATTCTGAACACCCACCACCACAAACTTGGGAATACTGGGATCAGTAGAGAAGATTGACTAATATCCCAGAACGTGTCGAAATGGTTATGATGCTCCATGTCTGTATTTCTACGTAATGACAAAAGTAACACCTCAAAATAATCATTTCACCCTAAACGAGAAAAGCCCTCAACCAGAGAATGTATACTGCTTATGGTGTGGTTTAAGGAAGTACTGTTACAGCTGTGTACCGCAATAAACCCCTATGAAGCCCGGATAACCCTCGTTCCCAACATGATCACCACGATTAGATAGTATTCACTAGCAGTCACCTCTATTAGCATGTAATCACTGTCTGACAGTGACAGTTCTACTATTGTTTCCCCATTAGTTCCCCATTTCTGTTCTATGGCGTTGTTATCCTAAGGAAGTTAAAATGCTGGGATCAAAACAGTAATCTGAAGATTTTGCGAGGTTCTATTCACAGTCTAGTTTGACGCTATTCAGCTAAAGAAAAGCCCGCCACCTCACTTAGCGTTAAAAAGGTTAACAGAGAGAGATTTAAGATCAAGGTAATGGGTTTAAAACTGGAATTGCGGTTAAGGGTTCAGGATGGAGGCCTTTACGCACCGAACGTGGCTCTTTTTCCATGTCACGGATCTGCTTTAGATATGGGTCGGTTGTCCTCAATTTGGTCGTGCTGTTCATACAGTTTACACACCTCCAATGAAACGTCTTCAAGTGCTGTAGCTCCTCTTTTGCTTGGCGCGGACGCCGACAGCGCGCATCCTTTCGGGTAGGAAAGTGAGCCGTAGACGTCATGAAAAGCTTTGTAACCTCAGGCAAACGGTTGGAGGTTTTCTTGGAGGTGCTAGCACCAAAGCTGGTGTAGCAGAAGACAAGCTACAGAGAGTCGGTACACGTGTCTTAGTAGAGGGCTGGACTGAACAGAGTGGGTTTGGTGTGAAGGGGTTCACAGTGGTGGTGAATGGAACCAGGGGTCTCCTCCATGTCCACACAAGACATTCTACTTCCACGACTCATTTCCAAATCCTCAACTGAACCTACAGGTGTCTACTGAGTTTATATATGTGGTGGACGTCTGGTTCCATTTACCACCACTGTGAACAGTTCTGAGCTGGCAAGTTTCTCTAGAAGGGAGCGTTTCACACCAAACCCCTCATCCTGCCCATTTAATCAAACGCATTGCAGGTTGGGCTACGGATTCTGTGTATGGAACATGATCTAGCTTCCAGATACTAAACAGAGAAATGGATACCAACGAAACAAACTCAAGTTCTCCAGGAGATAAATCATTAGTGCGCAGGGGAGTGAAT
>JAMWET010005261.1:110000-112500 GCA_024036415.1 Prochilodus magdalenae
CCTGCTCATCTGTCATGTGACTGTAAGGCTGCTCCTGACACACACTCAGCATCTCCCACAGAGTCACTCCAAACGCCCACACGTCACTGGCTGTGGTGAACTTGCCCTGTGCACATACGCCACATACACACGTCTCACAGTGAGAATAAACCTCAGAGAATATGCACCGAAAACTCTTTCAGACACAGTCACTACCGCCCAAAAGTCAGAGACCACCCCTCATTTCATTTACAATGCCAATTCCAAAAAACGTCAACACAACACAACAGCATGGCTTCGCAGAACCAGGTGCTGAACTGTCCTGCCAGCAGTCCAGACCAGTTTCACCAATAGGAAACATTTGGTGCACCATGAAACGAAAAGCCTGGCACAGAAGACCCAGAACTGTCGAGCATCCTACTTCAGGCCTCTCCCAAAACTGCAGCAGTTACATTACATTTAGACATTTTGCTGGTCACAGGTGGGCCAGTGCAGTGTTAGGAGTCTTGCCTCTTATTGGTGTAGCTCAGCATTTGCTACCTAGACTGGTATTCGAACCCCTGTCTGCCACATGGGGTGGTAGCTCTCTGGTGGGTAGTGGTGCTAACCGCTGAGCCACACCAACCAGCACCTGGTCTCCTCACTTCCTCAACGTTTACAGACTGCTGTTAAGAGAAGAGGGGAAGCTACACAATGGCAGGCACGGCCCTGTCCCAACTGTTTGGAGAGACGTTGTTCTAAATGAGTTAATAGCTTTTATGTAATGATAAAATGTCTCAGCGTCTGATATGTGTTCCATGTCGTACTGGGAATGGAATATGGGTCTATGAGATTCGGAGATGACTGTATTCTGTTTTCATCCGTCCATTTTACACAGCGTCCCATCGATTTTGGAACCGGGGTCCTATTTTCTTTCAGTCAAAACATACACAAAAACGTGTCAACCAAGCACAACCATCCTTACCATGAGGATGCATTCCCAGGCCATCCAGCGAATGGGCAGCACAGCTCTGCCCTGGATGCGGTAATAGTCTCCGGCGTACAGGTTTCGGCTCATGCCGAAGTCTGCGATTTTAATGTGCCTCTCGCCCATCCTGTCCTCGACGTCCCCCCGCTCTCCCCCCACCAGGCAGTTCCGTGTGGCCAGGTCACGATGGACGAAGTTCAGAGATGACAGAAACTTCATCCCGGATGCAATCTGACTGGCCATGGAGATCAGAGCAGGGTAGCTGAGGAACACACACATACAGGATCGCACACCATCACTTGGACATCTCAGCACAGTCTACAACACGGCACATTCTTATCCCATGTATCCGTTCTATGTCACCTAACCACCGTACGATGACCTCAAGTGACCTACAGAGAGACTGGCGGTGCTGGGGTAAGACGCACAGCGAGCATGGTTCTAAAAACAGGCTTCTGGAGGTCATTAGTGATTTTCTAAATAAACGGATCTAATACAATATCTGATCTGGAGTTTGGGAGACATGGTTCCAGTAGTGTAGAGAATCAAACAGAACTGAGGGATTCTGGTCCAACACAAGCCCAGAACCTGTACACCTAGAGACACTGAACAGTTACAGGTGGTCTCATACGTGTTTCCAGAGCTGTATAGTCATGTGTTTTACTATACCAACCCCCGCAAGTGGACCAACATGTGTCCTTAGAAGTAAAGCTGGCACAGTAATGATAAATGATTCTGGAACGGAGCACTTCAAGCCAAACCACTCCTGTACCTGATGGTGGGCGTGTTGTGCAGCGGTCCAGTCTTGTCCAGCAGCGCTCTTTGGGAGAGATACTGGTTGAGGTCTCCGCTCTCCATGTACTCGGTCACCATGCACAGTGGGTCGCTGCTTACACACACTCCGAGCAGGCGGATTATGTTGGGATCTTTCAGTCGGGACAGAATCTTCACCTCCTTCAGGAAGTCATTCCTGTGGAACAGGAGATTGAGGAACACCATGAGGCTCAGACTAAACTTCAAGATTCATGTGCTAGTAGATGAAGAAACGGTAAGCTCTCCAACCTGGCATTTTTAGAAGCGTCGGGCCGCAGGATCTTTACAGCCACCAGCAGGGGGCGACCTTTCCTCACGTTGAAGGGAAACTCCAGGTTTGCCAGGTCCTGAGGGTTTTCAATCTCGCACAGATGAACCTTAGAGGAGGCACACAGAGGCCGTGAGGTTAGGGGACACCACAGAGGTAGCAAAAAAACACAAAACTGATGTAGAAGTGTGATCAGCGGCCTAATTACTGAACACAACGTCACACTGCATGTTTTGTCAGATGTTTTCTTCTTCAGGACACGTTCGCCTGCACACCGCATTACACACTTATGAATGTGCTGACTTTATAGAAAGAAATTAATAATCTAATCTTAATTCAATCCAACATACAAATTCAGCAAATAAATAATCAAGCCCTAAAAACCTGCAGTAAAATGTCTTATTTCTAAAGAGAGGTCAGAAACAGTAAAATATTAATTTTAATAATTAAAAACAGAAATAAAGTCTCTTTCA
>JAMWET010005261.1:115000-157500 GCA_024036415.1 Prochilodus magdalenae
AGTGGAAGTACAAGGTGGGTGTTTCTAATAAAGTGGCCACAGAGTGGAAGTGCAAGGTGGGTGTTTCTAATAAAGTGGCCAGTGAGTGGAAGCACAAGGTAGGTGTTTCTAATAAAGTGGCCAGTCAGTGGAAGTACAAGGAAGGTGTTTCTAATAAAGTGGCCAGTGAGTGGAAGTACAAGGAAGGTGTTTCTAATAAAGTGGCCAGTGAGTGGAAGTACAAGGTGGGTGTTTCTAATAAAGTGGCCAGTGAGTGGAAGTACAAGGTGGGTGTTTCTAATAAAGTGGCCAGTGAGTGGAAGTACAAGGTAGGTGTTTCTAATAAAGTGGCCAGTGAGTGGAAGTACAAGGTTGGTGTTTCTAATAAAGTGGCCAGTTAGTGGAAGTACAAGGTTGGTGTTTCTAATAAAGTGGCCAGTGATAAAGTGGAAGAGTTCTAATAAAGTGGCCAGTTAGTGGAAGTACAAGGTTGGTGTTTCTAATAAAGTGGCCAGTGAGTGGAAGTACAGGGTTGGTGTTTCTAATAAAGTGGCCAGTGAGGGTGTACGGCTAATACAGACAAACTACTTGAAATTCTTTTGAACATCATGTTCTTCACACTCTCACTCACAGTGAAGTGCGTTTAAGGAAATGTCTGATAAATATTTAAACATTTTCCTCAAGATCTTCAGTCTCTTTCCCTGAGGCTGTAAGGCCTTAAAGGAAAATACTTTCAACCCCATCTCAGTCTGAGGCGTCTGTAACCCATCATTAATTACCACACACTAAACTTCCAACACGTTTCTCTTTACTTAGACAAGAGCAGGAAACACAATGACTGAAAATGTGTTTATTGAGGAGCCAACAGGCAGCTGCTGATTTCCATCAGTTATTATTTAAGGGAACAGCCTAAACAGAGCTTAGGGAGACGGTGTTGCTCCAGTGTTTAAAAGTGGGATACAACTTAACCCATAAAACCACAGACCCGTTTCCCCTTACGGGAAAATAATGAGGGGGTCAGTTATACGATCATAAAAGATCAGTCTTATTGTGACAAAGAGGTCACATGGCGTCTTCTGTAGGTATTATAGAGTCATAATACCGGTAGCGCATGTCACAACAATTTCATAACTGGTATTCCATCATGGTGTAGAATATAGAATATGGGTATATGCAATATAGAATATGGGTGTATGTGATATAGAATATGGGTATGTGTGATATAGAATATGGGTATATGCAATATAGAATATGGGTGTATGTGATATAGAATATGGGTATATGTAATATAGAATATGGGTATATGCAATATGTAATGGTTATAGATATGGGTATGTGTGATATAGAATATGGGTATATGCAATATAGAATATGGGTGTATGTGATATAGAATATGGGTATATGTAATATAGAATATGGTTATATGTAATATAGAATATGGGTGTATGTGATATAGAATATGGGTGTATGTGATATAGAATATGGGTATATGTGATATAGAATATGGGTATATGCAATATAGAATATGGTTATATGTAATATAGAATATGGGTGTATGTGATATAGAATATGGGTATATGCAATATAGAATATGGTTATATGTAATATAGAATATGGGTGTATGTGATATAGAATATGGGTATGTGTGATATAGAATATGGGTATATGTAATATAGAATATGGGTATGTGTGATATAGAATATGGGTATATGTAATATAGAATATGGGCAATATAGTGGTTATATGTAATATAGAATATGGGGTATGTGTAATATAGAATATGGGTATGTGTAATATAGAATATGGGTATGTGTAATATAGAATATGGGTATGTGAAAGCAAGATGGTGGGTATATGTAATATAGAATATGGGTATGTGTGATATAGAATATGGTTATATGTAATATAGAATATGGGTATGTGTGATATAGAATATGGGTATATGTAATATAGAATATGGGTATGTGTGATATAGAATATGGGTATATGTAATATAGAATATGGGTATGTGTGATATAGAATATGGTTATATGTAATATAGAATATGGGTATGTGTGATATAGAATATGGGTATATGTAATATAGAATATGGGTATGTGTGATATAGAATATGGGTATATGTAATATAGAATATGGGTATATGTTTAAAATGAGCTGGTTTTGTCTCTAACTGCACTAACCAAGCGCATTGCCATTTTCTAAATGAGGTCATATGTTCACCAGCCGTCATGTGACTGCATCCAGGATGTTGGGTATAGGTCACTCAGGGACTCCGTGTGTTCAGGTGAAGGGTAAAGCTGTATAAAGAACTGCACATACGTCACTGTGGGCTCTTATGGGTTAAGCAGAACAGTTTTGGGAAGACTGCACAGGTAGACTGTAAGTAGTAGTTCTAAACTTGCCAGAAAAGTGATTTCACTACCTGAATACTGACACCTTGAGCGGTTGACCGAGTACCCGCACACGTACCTACTGCTCCTTATACTCAGGATTCAGCAACGACCCAGTGAGTTTTGATTGAGCAACACTTTGAAACTATGCCCTGTGGTAACTGACCGTGCGTTACAGATGCCTCAGACGGATTCGGCTGATAACTCAATGGAGTTTTCCTTTAACTGTCCTACACTACAGACTCCCACCCGGTGTCTTTTCTCAGATGCTCGGTTACCGTGTAGAATGCCCCCCCTTCTCTTACCCTGGGGCAGATTTTGGGGCTTTTCTGGCTCTCTGGAGCAGTTTGGCAGCCTGTTGGGGCCATGCCTCAGGTCAGACAGGAGAAGGTGATAGGCTGGGTTGTTTAACAGCAAGGCTGGTCACACAAACACACGTCCACAACACCATAAAACACCGTAATGCACAACACGGGACAGAAACACGGCAAAATCCACAGCACAACATGAAGAACGATAAGTCACAACACAGCACAACACAGAAAAACACAAACAGGGTCATGGGTGGGTGTGGGGGCGTGGTCTGGGAGGGATATTACAGTTACAGATGAGATGCAGAACAGAGCAGGCAGGGTTATCATACTGCAGGCAGTTAATCAATAATTCATCAGCATGTTGAAGGAGTCAACACAAGATTACAATCAGCGCAGCAGCACACAACATCTCAATGGGTTCTCCGACGTCAGAGGAGTCTCTGGTGTACTGAGGGTGTAAAGAAGCAAATGAATGTGGACCAAATAACTGGCCGCTGGGCACGTGGGCCCCTACCTGACCTCGTCCTGATGACGCAGATCACCAGACGAGGGTCTTGAGGGGCTGAATATTTATATTTGCCTTAGGAAATGGGCGTCCTGCGCTCTGCCATAATATGAAGTACTGCCCCCCCCCCAGTCACGTCTTTTCAATGGCGTTAGGTCAGAAAACAGCTCCACCAATTCTCTCTTTCTCTCTCTATATCACTCTCTCTCTCTCTCTATACGTCTCTCTGTTGCGCTCTCTCTCCCTCTCTGTAGACAGTATGTCTTTGTGTCTGGTCAGTGGAGTGTCTAAGTGCTTTCTCTCATGTTGCTTTGGCAGCGCTATTCAGACAGTCAGTGTCTCCCGCACACGACAATAACAGACGTCTAAAACGAACATAAGGTGATGTACAGCGGCAGAGGATAAGAAGAATCTGGCTGACTAGGCACAGTGCAGGGACCCATGCGTTTCAAACCAAGGCATGATTTATAATATACCTGCTCTCAGGCCATATGTTATAACCATTAATGATGAGCATGAAAGGATAACCAATGCCTACAATCAATCAATCGCTGATTTGGGCTGTAAGTGTGCTCTCCTGTTTGTATTTGTTGGCTGAGGTTGTTTACATAGCCTGGCCAGCAGGAGTCTCCATATCCTTGCTTTTGAAAACTTTGGTTCATTCTGTAGTGTATTTCACTACAGTGTAAATAGTTTAGCACGTCCTCTGTAGAGACACACTTGAAATAAAGTATTTAAAATAAAAAAAAAAAAACATGAAATGTGGCCTTTATTTACCTTATTTTCAATGTTTTTCCATTTAAAATAAGGTGCACATATTTTCCCCCATTTAAAATAAGGTAGTGCACAATTTCAAAAGTTCAATCATTTGAAATTGTGAACTAAATTTGGTGAAAATTGGCTTAAAGTGTGTTCCCCATAGAGGATGTGTTCACTGATTTCCACCTACAAACACAACTGAGCACCTTATTCAAAAATTAGCATATATCTTTATAAGGTAAATATCCTATACTCTTTCATACAAAACATTACGACCGCGCTGATCTGACTACCTGGTCTTGCATTTTGTAAAATTTTCTAAATTTTAAAACGTGTGTGTGAGTGTCTCACCGGTGCTGTCGCGCTGCTCTCGCGGCCGCAGCACGGTGCTGGGCTCCTGGTACTCTGCGTCTCTCTCTCTTTCATCAGGGAAGGTGTGAATGCGCTGGTAGCGGCTGGAGTAGGTGTGCGTGTTGGTGTTGTTGATCACCACATTGTCTGAGGGAACCGAAAGGTGAACCCGCAGCTCGTCACTGGAGAGACTGCCCTGAGCCTGCACACATACAAACATCGAGTCAAAAGAGGGAACTGTAGCTGGCCCTGGGAATCAGCTTAGGCTCAACCATAAGACAAAGTCCAGACACCACTTTTCTATTCTATTAGAACAGCAGTTAGAGCTGACCCTGTTGATTATACGAGCAATCTAGTAATAACATTAACAACATGGACATAATTTATAAAAGCAAACACGGCACATGAAATCCTGCTGGTGTGGGTTTCCTCTCTTTCAGGGATGCTCACAAAAGGGTCTAACAGCTCCCCCTTGTGGAGGATGTTCACACTGCTAAACATGGCTTCTTTATAATGACCTGTGGACATTAATTATCACTCTAATTGGGGAAGTATTTAATTTCAAAAAGTTTCCATGTTAATAAATTCTATAAATGCATAAAGTATATTTACAAATGCATTTATTTGCCTAAAAATGTATCTGTGACATATTTATAAGAATTATTATTTTAAATGGGACACCAACTTCCTGTTAAAAATATATAATGTTATTTTGTTCATAACTGAAGTAAACTGAAAAAAAAGTTTAATTATTTTTTGTAAATTAATAAAAATAACATCATAATAACATTATATTTTGAATGAGAAAGTGGCATCTCAGTTAATATAATAAATATTTGGTGTAAACAATTGTTTATCTATATTATGATAAACAACACTAGATACTTTTTTTTGTAGATTCTGTTGGTTTAAATGAACTGGTCTGTGCATGATCTCCAGATGTTTCCAGTAGGCACTCTGTTGGCTGAAGTTACATTTCCACAGCAGATTTACAAACTGCAATGAGTTGTCTTCACTTACTGAGTTTCCTCACCTTACTAAGAAGCTTCTTCCAGTACTGTCTCCACAGAATGACAACAATGACCGCCAACAGCAGCAAGATTATGCCCACCAGGCAGCCAATCAGGATGGCAGTGTTGCTGCTATCGTCTTTAGCAACGGGTAGCCCTGCCCTTGGAGTGCCGGCAGCAAACTCTTCACCTAAAGATGAAGAACACAAAAAGGTGAATAGATAAATGGCGGCTGAAAATACTATGGTCGATCAATTCCAGTCTATGCTGTATGAATGAGTCAGAACGACTGACTGTATAGACATTAAATTCACAGACGAAGCCAATAACTTCAACGTATCAGTAATATTAAGCGGCCTCAGGTTTTGTAGTGGTATAAATTGCCAAACATTAAATCTGAGCTACTTTGACAAGGTCAAGGTCAAGGTCATGATCAAAGACCCAGGTCAGAGCACCTTTAAAAATGGTGAGGTTTGTGGGAGCTTCTGGTCACCCATAATGAATCCATACAAACAGCATCCCGAGGTGGGACAAGCTACAATCCAGCAACAGATGTTGGGCACCCAAGCCTCATCAATGTGCAAGGGCAATGAAGGCGATGCCATCTGGTCAGAACTGACAGAAGGACTACAGTAGCATGAGCACAAGCAATGTGTCACAACAAAGTGTAGCTGCTGATTGGTCAAAGAGCACAGGGTAGCCCCTGGAACACCATCAAAAGCACCAGAATACGAAAAGGTCAAGGTGTTGGCCTTCAAATTCCCCAGATCTCAGTCCTATCCAGCATATATGGAATGCGCTGGAACCAAAAGTCCAGTCTGCAGTAGCTACAGCTCGCAACCAACAGGCCTTAAAGGATCAGCTGCCAACTTCTTGGTGCCAGAAACCACAGGGCACCTTGCAGAGGTCTTGCAGAGTCCAAGCCTTGGTGAGGTAGACCTGTTTTGGCGGCACACAAAGGCCCAATGGCATACTGGGGAGGTAGTCATTATGCATTGGCTCACTGGATGGAACAATCCATGCTTTCACTGGACATTAATGATTGTAACCGGAAACCACATTCCTCCTGTGGAGATTGTGATTTTGCATCACATTCTGATGGGGCTTGTTTTATCCTTTTATATAGATTGTCTAGATGATCTTTAGCTTTGATTACACTGATTACTGATTCAATGTTGCGATGTTTATTTGCATCCAGAGTTAATTAATAATATAACTGATAGACATTAATTATTGGCTGATATTTTGTATAGACAACGTTAGAATCTAACCAGTCTGTAAAGTCACCTCCAGCACATCCCAAAGACTTGGGGGGTTAAAGGTCATGACTCTGTGGTAGTCAGTTTGTGTGTGAACATGTTCCCACTCTTTTACAATGTGGGTCTGATGAATCCCATGTTCTTCCCAATCGGTGCCGTCAAGGAGAAACAAATCCACTGACGGGATAACCTGGTCATTCAGTACATTCAGCTGGTCAGTTGACCTAATTTTATTACCTCAGCGATATGTTGCTGAGTCTCAAACTGACCAAATGAAGCAGCCCCAGATTTGCCTCCAGAGGCCTGTGCAGTGGGTCCTATGCATGACTGGTGTTCGCTTCATGTCCTTCCCTTCTTACACTGATGCTCCCACCACTCTGGGTCAATAGGGTCAAGCAGGAGTTTCAGAATTCAAATTTCTTTTCTAACCACCAGGTTTGTGCTTCCCACTGACTCTCCTTCCCAGGTGGTGGGAACGAACGCCACTGATTGGACAGGACTTCCCACATGAACCGAAATCCCCATGGTCCTTCATGGTTGGACACGACTTCCCACATGGTTGGACACGACTTCCCAGGTGGTGGGACACAATTTGCCACATGATTGGATACGACTTCCCACATGGTTGGACACGACTTCCCACGTGGTTGGATACGACCTCCCACATGATTGGACACGACCTCCCACATGATTGGACACGACTTGCCACATGATTGGACACGACTTGCCACATGATTGGACACGACATGCCACATGATTGGACACGACCTCCCACGTGGTTGGACACGACTTCCCACGTGGTTGGACACGACTTCCCAGGTGGTGGGACACGACTTCCCAGGTGGTGGGACACGACTTCCCAGGTGGTGGGACACGACTGCCCACATGATTGGACACGACTTCCCACATGGTTGGACACGACTTCCCACATGGTTGGACACGACTTCCCAGGTGGTGGGACACGACATGCCACATGATTGGACACGACTTCCCACATGATTGGATACGTCTTCCCACATGATTGGATACGACCTCCCACATGATTGGACACGACCTCCCACATGATTGGACACGACCTCCCACATGATTGGACACGACATGGTTGATTTGGACACGACTTGCCCACGTGACACGTTGCCACACGACTTGGACCACGTGGTTGGACACGACTTCCCACGTGGTTGGACACGACTTCCCACGTGGTTGGACACGACTTCCCACGTGGTGGGACACGACTTCCCAGGTGGTGGGACACTACTTCCCAGGTGGTGGGACACTACTTCCCAGGTGGTGGGACACGACTGCCCACATGATTGGACACGACTGCCCACATGATTGGACACGACTGCCCACATGATTGGACACGACATGCCACATGATTGGACACGACTTCCCAGGTGGTGGGACACGACATGCCACATGATTGGACACAACTTCCCAGGTGGTTGGACATGACTTCCCACATGGTTGGACACGACTTCCCACATGGTTGGACACGACTTCCCACATGGTTGGACACGACCTCCCACATGATTGGATACGACTTCCCACATGACTGGACTTGTAGTTGGTGTAGCTCAGCGGATAAAACTACTACAGTTCACCCACATGTGGGACTGGGGGAACAGCCTACTTCCCAGGCCCTTGGGGGACACTACACTGGCCTACCTGTAATATGATTCCCAGGTGGTCTGCTAAATGTCGTGAATGTAGACTGATGAAATGTAGACACAACTTCCCACATGATTGTTTAAGAAGCTACTCATTGTATGGGCTCATAAGGCTTTGCTTATTTAAATGTAAATAGTGGCCTTTTTTGTTGATGCAGTGTAACTGAAAAGCAAAAAATGAGCAACAAGAAAAGACTGATTTACAGTCGTATACAAAAAGGATGAAACTTCAATCATTTAAACATTAGTCCTTAGATGATTTCTTCTGACTGATGCTGTTTTCGCATAGCCAATCAGAAAGGAGTCAATGCTATCGGCTCCTGTCACTTACTGACATCTTTTCACTGCTGAATGAACTCATCAATCTGCATGCATATGTGTCTTTGTTGGCAGCCAGATCTGTAATGTGCTTTGATCAGAGTAAATGAAACCGAAATTAATAGCAGAACCAATAGCTGAGCCACTGCAGAGGGAGAACGAGAGTGTCATAAAGGAGAGCTGGGGGTTTGTGGGAGTTCATCTACTAAAGCATGAGGAGAATGTAATTAGAATAAAAAGAAACTTTATGAGCTGGACCAGATGAGTGCTCACTGAAAAACAACACTTTCAATAACATCAGCAGCACACAAACAACTCCAGAACATCAAAACAACTTCCTCAGACCACTGAAGGACACATCCATACACTGGGCTCGCTGTAGGGAGCTATTGTGTGGCATGCTAAAAGGCTTTTACAGGCCAGACCACAAGAAAGCAGTACAATCAGAAACCCCACAGGCCCGCCACAGCTATGTCATCCTGACCCCACAAACAATGCCAGCATTTGTCTTCGACTCATCTCCCTCTCCATCCTCTCTGTTCCTCCTCTCTCTCTCTCCTACGTGCGTCAAGCTGCATCAAACTCGAAAGAGGACAGAAAACTGATGTGAGGGAGGACAACAGAGAGAAAACGGAGATGATGATGCCAAGACAGACAGTGACAGACAGTGGGAGGAAGAGATGGCTGGGCAGAGATAAAGAGAGAGATAGAGAGAAGATGATAGAGAAAGACAGAGGAGCAGCGAGAGAAGAGGATAATGATGATGAATGGAGACAGTGACATGGGAAGGAGAAGACAGAAGAGAGAATGAGGAAAAGAGAAAGAGAAAAAAAACAACATGATAGATTAAAAAGTGATAGAGAGAAAAGGTAGGCTCAGAAAAACAGAAAAAGAAAGAGTAAGGAAAAAAACAGTGTGAGGAAGGATCAAAGAAGGGGGGGAAATGTATAAAAGAGAGAGAGTAAAAGAAATGAAGAGGAAGAGAAAGTGTAGGAGAGAAGGGGAGAGAACAAGGAAGGATGAGAGTGAGAAATGAAGACGGGGAAAGAAAAAGAAACAGTAAGGGGAGAAATGGAGAGGAAGAGAAAGAGGGAGAGAGAGAATGAGAGTGAGATATGAAGAGGAAGAAAGAGAAAGGGGGAAAGAAAGAGAAAGAAAGAGTGAAAGAAATGAAGAGGAAGAGAGAAAGTGGGAGAGAAAGAAAGAATGAAGGTGAGAAATTAAGAGAAAGAGAGGGGGTAGAAAAAGAGTGAGCATGAGAAATTAAGAGGATGACAGAGGGGTAGAGAGAAACAGTGAAAGAAATGAAGAGGAGAAAAGGGGAGAGAAAGAGAAAAGAGTGAGACAAATGAGAGACAGATAGACAGATACAGATAACTATATAGATAGATAGATAGATAGATAGATAGATAGATAGATAGATAGATAGATAGATAGATAGATAGATAGATAGATAGAGTAAAAGAAAAGAAGAGGAAATGAGAAAGTGGAGAGAAAGAGAAAAAATGAAGGTGAGAAATTAAGAGAAAGAACGAGGGGGTAGAGAAAGAGAAAGAGTGAGACAAATGACAGACAGACAGGTAGATAGGTATATAGGTAGATAGATAGATAGATAGATAGATAGATAGATAGACAGACAGATAGACAAAGTAAAAGAAAAGAAGAGGAAATAAGAAGTAGAGAAAGAAAAGAATGTGTGAGAAATTCAAAGAAAGATAGAGAGGGGGAGAGAAAGAGAAATGAGAGAAGGACTTCCTTCATTACTTTAAACTCAAGGAAAAGCTCGAGTCGGCTCTTACCAGTGCTTCGGCCAGTGGAGCTGTTGGCGCTGGGCGAGAAGGAGGATGCTGGAGGGGAGGAGGTGAAGAAGCGAGAGCGAGGAGTTGACGAGGGAGAAGGGGCCTCCATAGAGGGAAACGGTAAAGCTCCTTCAAACGGCTCTGAAAGACGAGGAGAGACATTCACACAGTAATTCACACATACGATCCGCATCCAATCTAAATCAGCGTGTGCCGTTCGGAAGCTGGCGCGAGGCCAAGTCCGGGTTACTCCTGTCTTCTCTATGGGAAAAATGAATGTTGTTTCACAATGTGGTGATACATATGGTCCATAGCCAATGTGTGATGTCATTTCCTCCTGAATATCACTGGACCCTCTGAATTAAGGCTGTTAAAGGGGAATTCTATTCTAGAGAAATGAAGAGAGTCAGAATTGTTTACAGTGGTGGTGAATGGAACCAGATGTCTGAGGCTAAAAGCCCCCGCACAGAAAGTTACTGCAGATGTTCTGCTTGATGTCGGGGTGGCGGAGTGGTACATGCAGGGTGTGGCGAGGCGAGGTAAAACTATATATAACTTTATCATATATGTAACTTCATCCTTCGGGGTCGCAGGGGGTGCTAGAGCCTATCCCAGCACTCATTAGGGGGAATGAGGGAAACACACTAGACAGACCGCCAGTCCTTCACAGGGCAGCTCTGAAATGAGCTGGAAAATAAAAAATCTACTACATTATTACTATATCGTCCCAGGACATGCCCGGCCTCTGTTACTCAGACAGTATAATATAACCTGGACCCAAACATCTCACGGTTTTCACTGGTGACCCGGTAAGCTCAATCGCCTCTTGTGCAGTAGGCAGCGGCAACATGCAAGTCTGCCCAGGCGCCTCAATGACGTGAAGCGTGTGGTGCAAATAACCGTCCTGTATGTAGAGGCTGCTTAGAAAGTCTGTTATGAACGTTCTGTAGGGAGCATAAAGCAAGACCACCAACACCACAGGGAGGGTCCACACATTACTACTTCTCCCACCATTAGTGTTAAGCATACTGTAAAATGTACTACATTTAAAATGATTATATTAAATATTATTATTAAATAACTATAAATATTAAACTTGTATTAAGGTTTTGCTGTTGTTATTATTAATGATACTATTATTACACTGCTGGGGGCTTTTAATACAGAGGAGTTTCTATTTTAAGCATTACAGTGCAGTGTTGAAGCTGTATCTCCTCATGTTCTGTACGGTCACTGAGCTTGTTAATCGACTGAGAGAAGTCTGTCTCTGTAGAGGACAGGGATAGAAGTGAACAGAGAGCTTCTTTCCAGAAGGTTCTGGCTTCTACACTGAAACACTAGTCCAGTATGGAATTGTGCACACATGGCTGATTCCTGAATGGCTGTGTATCAGACATATGCACTGCACTGCAGCAGCCATGCAGTGCACTAACTACTGAGCAGGGAGAGATATGGGATTCAGCCAGTGTGTCTGTATGTGCACATGTGGTTTTAAATGAAACAGCTTTATTGGAAATGGGCCGTAGACGGAGCTGAACTGTCTGAATGTGAGCCGTGTCATGCGAGTTGGACAGAGCGTTTTCGTACACTGCAGGTTTTCCCCGTGCACGGTGAGTGATAAGAATGTGTAGTGTGAGTTGTGAGCAATGGTGTAGGCCTGGCTTACTGGTCCAGCTACAAGACCAGCTACTCAACCCGTTGGGTACTAGAGCCGAAGCCAAATTAACTAGCACATTTGATAAAGCTTGCTGATTATTTCGACAAGGTTGCCAGTCTTATGATGCAGCAGTGATGGCTCACACGCATCAACATTCTTCGCTGACTCTTAAGTAGCTTCGTAACTCAGAGGATGCAGTGACATCCGGGGGAAAATGTTCCCAGGACAAAATATATAGAACCGTTTTATTTCTCTGCATGCTATTTCGGCATGTACATGTCAATTTTATTTTTTCTCTCTCTATTTTAATTGCAGAGCTGACCAATGAATGAGCACGGCAGACCTAGGCTAGGTAGGTGTGTCCAGATGTTAGGAATAGCACTTCACAACAGAATATCTACTGTCCTGACAGAATGCATGCAAGATGTAGCCACAGCTGCATCAGAAACACACAGCATAAACACCGGGGCACTAGAACGGGGCTACTGCAGGCTGATGGACAGGACAGAAAGACTTGAGGAGATCTCTGAACCTTAATAACACAATCTGTGTAACAGTGTACCGGAGTAGAAGCTGATTTCACTGATGAGCAGCCAGCGGTCTGCAAAGGAGAATCGGCAGCGGAGGATCTGTGCGGGTTGGCCTCCCAGCGGTAGGGCGACGGGGCGGGAGGACGGGTCCTTCAGGTCCTCCAGCGGGACGGGCAGCTTTAGCGGAGGCTCTGTCCACCGGCTCAGAAGACTCGCCTTGAACTCGCACAGCACCTCGGAGAAGACGCGAACCCCCTGAGTGTGCCTGTTATTACTGTGGACCTGAAACACACACGCACACAATCAGGGTTGGAACTAAATGCAGCCCAGGGGTTTTGTCTAGACTAGCCTGCTTCAATCACAGGTACAATCTCGCCCCCCAGCATGACCCCTGAAAGAAAAACTCCCCCTGTGACGAGACTAAGCTTGCCGTCAGAGTTACAGTAACTGGACACATTTTTCATACATCGGTAAAGACATGTTATCACTCTTAAGAGTACATGACCATGAAAACATTAACACGCCTGTAGCTCGGCTTGGAATGGGAGTGACCGCTAGACAGCTAGCTAGTTAATTAGCCAGTGTGTGATAGCACATTAGCATCACGTTAGAAACAGACTGAACGAACTGGGTAACTTCTCAGCCCTGCTGTTCTTCGTGCTGACCTCACAGCAGACCATGTACCTTCATTTCTTCTCTTTCATGGTCGTCATAATTACGCTTTCTGCTTGGGCCAGCTGTATTTGTGTGATTGGTTGTTAGCCGCACACAAAGAATGCAATGGCCCATTAACATGGGTGTCTTGGTTCTGCTGATATCCAGTCCATGCCAAGCTCAACTCAACTTCGGTAGGAACTCAAATACAGCACTGAGAACTTTCAGAACTTGTCGAGCCTAACTAGACCCAACACACAACATCACAAGCCTGAAGCTGATGAGCCTGGGCTACACTTCGTCTGAGCCCACCCAACCAGAGCCACATCAAGCTTTGCGTCCGAAACTGATCACAGCTCACTTAAAAGTGTTGCACAAAGCCTGACAGGAAATGATCCACTTCTGTGCAATGACAATAACAGCCGGCATTAGATCATGGATCGATCATAACTTATATTAATATTGCCATGTTATAATTATAGTCAGGGTACTGAGTTCATGAAGGTTTCAGATCGTTTGGAAACAGTTTTAGAAAATCAGAATCCGTTATAATACAATCCAGTAAGTATATCCGCTCATCCTTCGGCCAGGCTGTCTACACACTAATTTGCCAAGGTCTAAGCATTTCTCGTCAAACGATAGGACTTGTTAAAGTGAATTAACAGAACCTCTATAGAGACCTCACTTCTGCAGGCTAATTACAGTAAACACAATTACTGTTTATCTGTTGATCGGAAGATATCACAACACCAAGCAAGTTGAAACGGTGCAGTACAATCAGCAGAAGAATGCCCTATTCAAGGCTGCGCCATGTCGAGCGCGTTCTCACTTATTTGAAAATCTACAACACGTGTCATTTGAGCTGGGTGTATATGACTGCATGTAAACGGTTCCTCCAGTCAAAGAATCTCCCAAAGAATCGTAACTGAATCTGTTTATTTTAGTAGAATACAGGTTTGAGGAAGAAGTGACGACAGGGAGAAGGGGAATAAATAAAACCAGATGTTCTCACTTCAGAGACACACATGCAGAGAGGACAAGAGAGAGGAAAAGTGAGAGGGTATAAGAGTAATCAGCGTGACAGGTTAGTGATTAACCAGACCTGTAAGCTCAACATCTAAATAAACACAGTGAAACACGCGCGCACATACACACACACACACACACACACACGCGCACACATACATACACACACAGTGAAACACACACACACACAGAGCGCCCGCACACACACACACACGCACACACACACAGCGCGCACGTACACACACACACACAGACACACACAGCGCACACACACGTTAAGGAGTAACACACCTCCTAAGTCACACACACACGCACACACACACACAGAGCGCCCACACACACACACACACACACACAGACACACGCACACATACACACACAGAGCGCCCACACACACACACACAGACACGCACAAACACAGCACGCACGTACACACACACACACAGTGAAACGCGCGCGCACACACACACACACACGCACGCGCACGCACGCACGCACACATACACACACACACACCACGCACACACACAAAGACAGTGCGCACACACACACACACAGACACGCACACACACACACAGCGCGCACGTACACACACAAACACAGTGCGCACACACACACAGCGCACACACACACACGTTAAGAAGTAACACACCTCCTAAGTTACACACACACACAGACACACAGCGCACACACACGTTAAGGAGTAACACACCTCCTCCTAACACACCACACAGCGCGCACACAGCCCGCACACACACACACACACACACACACACACACAAATACATATGCACAGATACACATACACACACAGCGCGCACACACACACACACGTTAAGGAGTAACACACCTCCTAAGTCGCGCACACGCGCACACACACAGCGTGCACACACACATCGCGTACACACATACGTTAAGGAGTAACACACCTCCCAACTCACCACACGCACGCATAAACATATGAAGGCTTGTTTTTAATAATCATACACGGTATTGTTAGATGTGTAAATATTCAGATCTATATATAATAATGATCTGTCTGGCAGCCAGAGTTTGGTTTGCCACTGTCTGAGAGACGGTGAGATGGTCTGAGTGAGGAAGCAGGGGATGGTAAGCATGTGCACCTGTGGAAAAGACCTTCTCTTTCTCCCCCTACTTCAATACAAAACCTTCTTCTAGCTCATTGTTCATCAGCCTCACTGACCATCTAGGAGCAGTCTGTAGTTCTACAGGTACAGACTGTAGTCCATCTGTTTCTCTATATACTGTATTACCCTGTTCTTCAATGGTCAGGACCCCCACAGGACCACTACAGAACAGGTACTAGGATCATTCTCAGCACTGCAGTGACACTGACGTGGTGGTGGTGTCTTGGTGCTGATGTTAGTGGATCAGATACAGCAGTGCTGAGAATCGTCCACCAACCAAAAGTATCCAGCCAAAAGTGTCCTGTGGGGCAGCGTCCTGTGGGGCAGCGTCCTGTGGGGCAGCGTCCTGTGGGGCAGCGTCCTGTGGGGCAGCGTCCTGTGGGGCAGCGTCCTGTGCCCACTGATGAAGGACTAGAGGATGACCAACACTGCACTGTGCAGCAGCAGATGAGCTATCATCTCTGACTGTCCATCTACAAGGTGGACCAGCAAGGTAGGAGTGCCTGAATCCTAATCTTAACCTCAAGGAACCAACAATGAAAACACACACACACACACACACACACACACACACACAGCTGAGTAAATGAAACCTGCTCGTTCCTCAGGGGCCTGTAGACGTTTTTTCGAAGTTGTTAGAGCTTGAGCAGGGGAAGGTTTTTAAGAGGTGTTTGGGAGCGGGCAATGAAACAACAGGCACGAACCTGTGGAGGGGGTTTAGTTTCAGGACAAAAGTCTGGAACTGGCAGGGTGAGGGTTATAAATCAGTTTCTGGAATTAAAGAGCTGAGCCTCTCTTGCTTGGTTAGGCCCTTGGCCAACATCCTGCGGTCAAGTGGAATATTCCTTGAAGCTCCAGGGAATGTGGCCATGCGTCGACCACGGAACTTAACATGACAGAGGGACAACAAAGGTGTGAGGCAAGAGAACGAGACGGGGATGAAAAGAGGAGGAATGTGCGGACTGTGTGAACAGAATAGGAGCGCTGGAGGAATGTAGAGAATGCAGAGTCAAAGACAGAGACTGCTCAGATCATCAAAACAAAGCCAGGGCTGCGACAGATACGCGGAAAAACAGTTACTAAGCTTCGTGTGTACAAGACAGACATACAGTCAAAAAGTTAAAAAGACGAGAGGCAGATTTACAACATGCTTAAGCTCGCAGGTTATGGAGGCTGGAGTGAGGAATGGTGAGAAGCCCAGCTGAAGCAAACCTGAGAGTACCAGTGGGTTTATGGGGACAAGGGAGATCTGACAGATCAGAGCTCCAGCAGATCAGACTCCTAAGGCAATAGGTGAACAGGGTAAACAGTTTAACTACCAGACATAATTATATAATAGAGAATAATAATTTTTTGTATTATTATGTTCTGAAATGTTATTTTTAACTATGCAAATGAGGTATTATACACTTGTGTATGGCGGCGCGTGTCTCACGCAGCGGCTTCCCCTGTCCTCCTGTCCTGTTATGGATAGGCCGATGGCTAATTTCGCCGGTTCTTGTGACTGTGTGACAATAAAGGTGATTCTGATTCTGATTCTTGTGTATATGCATTTTCATTTCATGGTCAAGAACCTCCAATTGTCACCATGTTTTAAATAAAAACATAAAATATAAAATGTCATATAACTACAAGTGTAACTACGTGGCTACAAGTGATATATACTTAATCCGCATTGTAAAAAAAAAAAAACACTTGTGTGTGATGGTCAGGTGTTTCCATACTTTTGTTCCCCCACTGGGATGTACGTTGGAATTAATTTTCCCACATGCAGGGGTTGGACAATGAAACTGAAACACCTGTCATTTTAGTGTGGGGGGTCTCATGGCTAAATTGGACCAGCCTGGTGGCCAATCTTCATTAATTGCACATTGCACCAGTAAGAGCAGAGTGTGAAGGTTCAGTTAGCAGGTAAGAGCACAGTTCTGCTCAAAATACTGCAATGCACACAACATTATGGGACATACCAGAGTTCAAAAGAGGACACACTGTTGGTGCACGTCTTGCTGGCGCATCTGTGACCAAGACAGCAAGTCTTTGTGATGCATCAAGAGCCACGGTATCCAGGGTAATGTCAGCATACCACCAAGAAGGACGAACCTCCACCAGCATCACGTAGTGACCTGGCCACTATCCTGCAAGAAGAATGGCTTAGAATCCCTCTGACCACTGTGCAGGACGCAGTATATGTCATTCCCAAGACCAACTGACGCTGTATTGGCCGCAAAAGGAGGCCCTACACCATACTAATAAATGACTGTGGTCTAAAACCAGGTGTTTCAGTTTCATTGTCCAACGCCTGTGTATATATATATATATATATATTATATATATATATATATATATATTATATATTTATATATATATTAAATATATACATATATATAATAATATGACAGTGAAAATATGGTGTTTGCAGGTTCTATTGGGGTGGAGATTTCTGTCTCAGAGTTTAACAGATGTGTTAGAAAATGTGTTACATTTGTATAGGAAACACTTATTTACAGGAACAATGTCAGGTCATCTTAGCTACAGCAATATACACCTGTAGCAATAATAATTAATGAATAATAAACGCTGCAATGTGTATTCTGTATGTTTACTTCCATATAGTCTGAAAGAAGAGATGTTACAGGAGCAAATTGCCCAAAATGTCAAAATTTTATCAGTGCGTGATAAAGCGATACTTTGCCTGCCATGTCTCGCCTTAAGGGCTTCGTGAGAAGTCTGAAATGTATGTGGAACTTCATGGAATGCGTTGCAGATTTTGGAAAATGGATGTAATGTGACGTGGTTAACTGGCATAAATGAGAGGATGAGCAGCGTAGTTCTGGAACATCTGGAACTTGTGAAGAGAAGAAGAGCAAATGCAGGCAAGCAGAGAGCTGCAACAGTCCAGGCGGCTGGAGATGAGTAAGAGTTTCAGCAGCAGATTAAGAGAGGCATGGTCTGACTTTTGTGAGGAAAAATGAAATCCTAACAACAGCTCCGACATGGGCATCTGATAAAAGAGCAGAGTCAAGGACGATACTCATATTTCAACCCAGAGGGAACGGGGACACAATTACACTGTCAATGAGGTGAGCAAGGGTGCCAGTTATATCGAGGGTTGATTTAGAGCCAACGAGGAAGACTTCAGTCTGGCCTGTTTCATCCAGTTTTTGATTTCCTTACAGTGGTTATACGCAAAAGGGTTTAATCCCAAAGCAGATCTGGGTGTCATCCACATTACAGTGAAAATCCAGTGACGTGTAATCTAACTGAGATGGGGAATTTAAATAAAGAAGGGGGTCCAAGCACTGAACCTTGTGGAACTCCTCGGCAGAGGTACAGGAAGTACACCCACACCTCTTTTCCAGTGCTTGTGCCTGTGCTGGTTCCCAGGCTCTAGTGAACCTGTAAGAAACGGGCCCAGTTAGAGAGCTTTTCCAGTTTGAGAGCCCAGCGCTTACGTATCTGGAGGTCGCATAAAAACCAACATAGCGGAACATGTTCTCCAAGTGCAAACTGTACTTCCTGCTTCGAGGTCATATATCCTATAACCCAGAACCAACTCTTTCAGCATCACTCAGCTCAGAGGGATTATCATAGACAGCGATTACGTCATAGATGGACGACGCAGAGTTTTGTTTCCTCTCTGTTATGAAGGTGCACCATAAGTGTCTTACCTATCTGTAGCGTTTCCCACATTACAGATCTCCTGCACGTATTAAACACACAATGTTTAGAATTTTTTAAATTTCAGCTCAACAGAAGAGGAACGCCTTCTGCTGAATGCGCTCCTCCATGAGCACATCACCGGGGGGATACGATTGTTCCCGAGTTCAGCTCTGCACAGTTTATCAACCAGTGCCATGCTCCTTTGCCGCTTGCGTCACGGGTTCCACTGGTCCAGACCGAAGACCTAATGGTGCTGGAACGCCACAGATTTTTCCAGCCGCAAACCTGCTTTTCTGGAGTGGAAAATCCCAGAATGGTTCAAGATTGGAACCGGGACCATGTGGAAAAGGGCAACCAGAGAGCACCATGAAGAGCAACTTTGTGATTTCAACTTTGTGACACATTCCTGGCTCAATATAGCCACATGTTTAGCTCACATGCTCTTTGCATAGAAACCTGTTTCCACCAGAGAGGAGAAAAATATTTTTAAATTTTAAATGGGATTCAATACATCACGTGAGGACACTTTTTTAAATTGTGTCAAATTCAAGATGAATGGACCAGTAGAAATAGCCCCAAATTTGTTATTGAGGCAAAAGCACAAGACAGCAGCAGCCAGGCTGTTATATATTTCTTATACGAGCTACAGGGCATATATGATGAAGCGCGAGATCATGGATAATATCACAATACGTCAAGAGTTAAGGTCAAGAGCTGATGGCTGATATCTGAAAGGTCAAAACAGACCAAATAAAGCCAAAACACAAAAACAAAAACAAACAGGGCTAAATGTGGGCTCTATGTATTAAATTACGATACATACTGCTCAGACGCCATCAGGCCTAGTTAGTACATCATGACAGCTAACTGTTCAACAACAGAACTGTCTCAATAAGTCTAATGAAGTGTTGGGCCAACACAAGCTAGCAGAAGTCTCTGGAAATGTTCAAGAGTGAGGGACAACAGCTTGAGTAATTTTAAGATGTTGGAAGGACCCTCAAGCTCCTACACTGAATTCATGGAAGACTCTAATGATGGCATGTGAGAAGATGCTGAGGAGACTGAACTGGACAGGTGATAATGTCATGGAACAAGGGGATCATTTCAGTAAATGCACTTGTCTGGAAGACACAGCCATATGTAGTAAAGTCGTGGATGAACAGACATAACTATAATAGAGACAAGGTACATTTGTCAGTTTTGTGTGGATGTGACTAGCAGATGCTCTATTTTTTTTTTTTATGTTTCTGTTTCAGTCATCAATGCCTGTATACCTGCCTGATAAAGTAATATAAAATAAATTTGCTATTTTAAATTATTATTTAACTATTTTATTTAGTTCTTCCATTTGTTTAATACCAAACAATGTTAAAATTTAATAAAAAACGTAAATGATTAAAAAAAAAGAGTGAGGGACAACATTGAAAACATGTTTCCTCGATTGGTGTTTTAAGTGTCACTATGGAAGGACGTCAGATTTTAGTCTTTCTCAACAATCTTCCTTCGGCTGAGTCCCAGAACTGTCCCAACAAATCCAGTGAAGTGTTGGGCCAACCCAAGCTAGCAGAAGTCTCTGCACATGTTTAAGAGGGAGGGACAACATTAAAAACATCTTTCCTCAATTGGTGCTATAATATAGTCACAATGGGAGGAAGTCAGATTTCAGTCTTCTTTCGGCTAAGTGCCCCTATCGTGCCTATTCCAGGGGTTCCCTCCAATATGGATGAAAGACTAGCTTAACTTGGCCAAGGCGTGTGGAACCGAACTTCAAATTTAAACTTTGAACTTTAAACTTTCTATACTTCGCATATGAAAAAAAGGGTGATAGCAGGTGCATTCAAAAATCCAAAATCCAAAATTCAAAAACCAAAAATCCACTGGAAATTGTGAAAACGTTTAACAAAGCAGAGAAGGGGCAGAGCTTTATGGCAGTGTTAAGTGTCAGCAAGCTCAACACTGTACATTAAAAGGGCAAACATTTTCAGCATGATTGAGAGAATGAACTGTTGGCGCATTTATGAACGCAGCATTTATTCCGGGCAGCCGTCTCAGTCATCATTAAGAACGAGACCAGAAGTAATTTGGCGGCATTAATCACGATTCTGCATAAACGAACACGGAAGTGTGAGAACGGTCTAGACATCTGCCCTAAATCTCTCACAGGAGTTCAGCTGGGTTTATATCAGGTGACTGAACGTCATACGATGATTGACCTTACTTTCATACTCATCCACCTATTCAGTGACCCATCAAGCGCTGTGGACATTAACCTGGAAGAGTCGCCTCCCATCATCACTAAATAAATCCGCTGATAAGAGTAACATGGTACCCATGAAAACCACCGAGAGCACACCGGTGCCTCACCTCACACCACCCATACCAGGGAAACCCGGTTTTCATTACCTTTAAATCCAGGTAATTGTGTTCTCAGTTCCTGTCCTCACTCGGAACTTGAGTTTGTGATTCCTTATAAACGTTTGAAAGAGATGGAACAGGATCCCGAAGAAACTACATCTGCACAGGAATCAGAAACCCTGTTCCAAACCACAGTAAAGCAAATTCTGGACATCATGATGGTTGATTAAGAGTGCGCGCAATGTGATTAGCACGTTCATCTGTTCTCGCAGTTACTGGAGCTCTAATTTCAATCCAATCAAACCAAACATGTAGATTCAGACAGATCAGAAGCTTTGGATTCCCCAATTCCCCTGAAAATCTGAACTGAATGGTCAGGTGCTGAACTGACAGGCACTGAATGTCCATTTCATCACTGGTGAGAGTAAAATCGATCAGCATGTGTAACACAGGAGCATTCATTGTACACAAGCACAATGCCTTTACTGTTGGACGCACTGCCACAGTTCCTGAGCAGACAGAGTGCTGATCGGATCAGCTGCTCCGACTGCATTTCTTTTTCTTGCCTAAAAAGATCTACAAAATTTTCAAGTTTACCATCAAATAATTAGAGTAATTCAGTGTAATCAAGTTTGCCGATGACACACCAGTAATCGGCAACATCACCAATGATGATGAGGGCCCATACAGAGAGGAGGTCAAGCTCCTCACAGAATGGTGTGCCGCCAACAACCTCTCCCTTAATGTCAGCAAAACCAAAGAGCTGATCATTGACTTCAGGAAGGAGGGAAGAACGCACGCACCACTGAACACTGGAGGCACGTTGGTGGAAAGAGTGAGGATCTTACTTGGACAATCAACACATCACACCTTGTCAGAAAGGCCCAACAACGCCTCCACTTTTCACGAAGGCTGAGGAGAGTCAACCTGCCACAGCAGCTCCTCTGCAACTTCTACAGATCCACCGTGGAGAGCATCCTGACAAGCTGCATCACTGCGTGGTATGGCAGTGCCACCTCTGCTGAGGTCAAGGCCCTGCAGAGGGTGGTAAAGACTGCACAGCACATCACTGCATTTACCCTCCCACCCATACAGGACATCTACGACAAGAGATGTCTGAGGAAAGCAGTCCACATATCCTCAGACCCCACACACCCAAGCCATCCCCTCTTCCAACCTCTGCCCTCCGGATAAAGACTGCTACTGATTTGTAGTTCCTCTACCTCACAGGACTGTCTGCACCGCACTTTAACTCAACCTGTATACTTGAACATCCAGTTTTTTTTTATTTTGTTATTTATCTATATTTATTTATCTATACTGAACATCTGTACAAAGCAACTTGGCTGTTACTGAACATTAAGCTGCTGTTCTCCCACCTGCACTGTACACTTTATATCCATACTGTTTAAACCACATACTTACTGATACTGCGCTACTCTTTCGCTACACATACTGTACTGTACTGTACGCACACATTGTTTTTGTATATTGTCTTTGCACTACACTATTTATATATATATATATATATATATATATATATATATATATATATATATATATATATATATATATATATATATACACACACACACACACACACACACACACACACACACACACACACACACATACACACACATACACATACACACACACATACACATACACACACACACACACACACACATTATCTAACTGCACTGGAGAAGGAGCCTGACCGTGTTTCGTTATACTGTACAACCCTGTATTGGTATTGGTATTGAATTGAATTGAATTGAATTAAATTGAATTAATTGAGCAATAAGAAATTACGTGTTTAAATGGAGAAGTTAAAAAAGTGCTTTTCAAACCGCTACATGAAAGATATCCACACCAAACCGCGCATGTATGCATGTGCATGTGTTTACCTGCATGCTGTGAAAGATGCGAGTTTTCTCAAAATGGAACTCAATGTCGACAGTAGGCTGACCCAGCGCTTCACGGCTCCAGCCCACATAATCGTATCCGGGCCACACCCTCAGCTCCTTGCTCTCCGCAAAATCATCCCCGCCCAGCACTCCATCACACAGCTGACCCAGACCTCCAAACAGCATCCTGCAGACACAGCGAGAAAGAGACATGAATTAATTCATTTAGGCTCATGTCACTGGTGTTCAACACTGTGTGTTAACGGATTTGTGTCGGCTACGTTAAGGCTGATCACATGTCCGGCATGTGGAACCGTGTTAAAGGGAAAACAGAAACAACATACAGAGGAATGTGTCTATCACCAAGTCATTCCAAAGCATCTTAAATATCAACCATATGCTGTGTATATGATTTCAGGTTGCTTTAATAGGTACACTGAACCCAAACTCTGATCAAATCAAAGAACTAAACGGCGCTCAGTAGTAAATATGATTAACGAGTGTGAGACATAAAACACTACTGAAACGGTCCAAAATATCGAACGACTTTTTTATTATAAGAAGAATACAAAAATGAATTTAAAGGCAAAGAATAGGCTTTTTCTTACCACGGGTCATCAAAAAGGCTGTTTGACCATACGGCCATTTGTTCGCCTAACAAACAAACAAAAAGCTCAAAAGTGTAACTACAACTAAAATTCATTAACTTGGACAACCACCATTTTCTGATCGTGAAGGTGCAGGTTCTGTAAGTACAGCCTGTAATAACTGAAGCAATTTTGTTTCGTCAGTTCAGCTTAATTTTAGATTTTGACTTATATAAATATTTTTATAGTAAGCTGTAGTTAAAAATTATAGTGTAAAAAAAGCTATTAAAATAATAATAAAACTTTTGGTCAAGACAAAGACAACAAAAAATTTGGTCTTGGCAAAGAAATTACATTTCAGTGGATTTACATGCAGGTCTGCCTGTTGTTGGAACAAAACCTTGTGTCCATGGTTGTGGTTTTTCAGTTTTGAACATGCCTGTTGAAAAATGCATGTTGCCCTTTGAGTTGTGTGTAAATCTCAAGATGAATGGCTCAAAAGAAATGGAAAAAATGTGCTTGGGAAAAAAGTCTTTTTCTGGAACCACGAGGTAGACAATCTTAAGGTCACAGCACAGTGGACGGGCAGGGTTGCACAGCTATGGGCCAAGTAGCGTTGTGTAGTGTCACGTACTGTAACACAGCAGAGAGCAGTTATAGAACAATGGCAATGGGAATATTACCTGAGGTAACAGGCCAGTAGAATTTGTGTGTTTATATAATGACTGTCTGTCTTTCTCTGTTTACACTGCAAGTCACAAGTGATCTGCTGAGGCTTTCTGTGGTTGTGGCTCGATGTGGCTTTAATTTAAATGTACTAACTGCAGAATACCATGTGGCGAGCTGTGGAACCAAACAGGGCTTGAAGTCGCTGTGCTACCGCAATTAGAAACACTGGTGTCTACTATTTGGACACTTCATGAGACGGGCCTTTATTCAGCGCAACTTTCAAACAGGTAACATAGCTTAATCCGGTAACAGAGGTTAGAGAGTCTTAGCCAGTTACTTAAATTAGTAAGTTTATTATTTTTGAACAGCCTTTCACTTCGCCATATGGAATCACTGATTAAAAAGTTTGGTGAAATTGTCATAAAACAAGAAGTACAGAAAATACAGCAGAATATTTGGAGCCTTATACACTCATCATCCAAAAAACAGCCGCACCCAGAAGGAGGTGTGGGAGTGCGGTGCTGCTGGGAAGGAAGATAAAGGTGACCAGGATCAATAACTGATGATGCATTTAGGCTGATATGATCAATATTTACTGAGCTACACATACAGAAGTCTGTCTCTCAGTATGGCTAATGAAACATGCCAGACGTCTCGGTATGGAGCTGTAGAGGTTCCTAATGGTGTCCTGTGATAATCCATCCCATGCAGCTTGAACATCCTCACACAGTTCCTGCAGATGGTGCAGATGTAGTCCTGCCTATCGCGCAGCCATCTGCCAATGATGCTGGTACTAACAGGATGAGTCATGGAGGGCATCACTGTTTGCTGAATGTCGGCAGCTGTGGCTATTCATTCACTCTGAACGAGTCGGACAATTCGCAGGTTCTCTGTTTTCGTAGCTCTGGTTTCGTCACTGCTGCATGCCGCCTTCTATCCACTGCCTCCAACAGCGTGCTGTGGTAGTATCCACAACCGGTATGGCATGCGATATGTTGATAAGACCATCCCGCTCCTGCATACCTACCATGCAACCCCTGTCTAACTGTTCCAACCGCTCAAACTGCTGTTGAACTCTTTAAGACATACTTCACTCACAAAGGAGAACACCAACACCACAGCACGAATCAGAACGGAAAGCATCCACAACAGGACAACCTGATTTAGTCAGATACATCCTTGCTTACGTCACATGCCCAATTAGCATATCAAACCCGCCCCCCAAGTTTCACTCCTGCTGGTCGATTCCTTCTGCGTGCAGCTATTTTCTAATGAGTGTATAACGTAACTAGCTCAGTGCCGCCACCACCGCGTCAGTGTCAGCACCACTTGTGCGTCAGACTTTGTGAGAAAAAACTTGTAAAAACTGTGTTTCTGTATTTTACTGTATTTTTACTGGGATTTAAAAAAAAATAAAAAATGATGTAATGTCAAATGTCAGTGGGCACGACATGGCTTCCCATGTTGTATGACTTATAATGTGCAGCATCTCCTATTGAGTTTTGAGAGCTAACATACAACATAAAGCATGTAACCTATATTAAATATACTACATATATTTAACAGAAGAAACATATTATACAGACGGTTCTCATTAAGCACACACACACACACACACACACACACACACACACAGCTGCAGCAATCCTGTCTGGCCTGTGTCAAATATCCTTAGCTCAGCTAATGCAAACATATCTGGCCCATTAAAAGCACATCTGGGAGTGCTTACTGACACACAACAAGTACCAGCTCTAACACCCACACTCACTCAGTGTATGACAACCACTCCTGATGATGGCTGAGAAAACTTAAACGGCCGCAAACACAGCTGACACAGAGACAAAAACAAACATGAGTCTAGCGTATAATACAGATTAGTTCCAGCGATCATTCACAGTTCACTACAGTCGAATCGCAGGTTTCAATGATGCATCCTGTTCCACGTCCCAAGTCTGAAATGTTGCAGGTTAAGGTCGTGGGGGTGGCCCCTGGAGAACAGTCCGACTATGACGTGACCTTCATATCGCATATTTAAAGTCAGAAGCAAACCTCAATGGATGGTCCAAATCCATCCAACAGTCTATGTGTAGGTGGAGCACGGATAGGGCATGAGACGGCGGTTCCTTACCCTGCTTCGATGCTGCCATCGTAGATGGAGTCGTTGAGGTAAACTGGGGAGCTTGACAGGTTCATCACATGACCCATGGGTGCAGTGTAGGCCTTCAGCCCATCTGAAAGAAACAAACACACCAATGGCACCAAAATACTCCACACTCAGAGGTGTTAGGCGAATTGCTGAGGGGCTCACCGTTCCACAGACAGCCGTATAGCTCCACCCTCAGACATACGCTCATCACTCTGTCTGCCAGGGGGTAGAAGCGGACCATGCGGGCGATGATGGGGGGGCCCAGGTCCTTCAGAACCACGTCATACGTGTTTTCATTGCCTGAGATCACCTGAAACACGCAAACACAACCATAAAATGCAAAATGGTATGTCACAATATGAACTACACGTCACTTTCTTGTTTAAGTACATCAGTTATGATATACCTTGCAACAGACACAAGACATAATGTGGAACAGTCAAATGATGAATGTTATTTCCTTGTGTCTCATTTCACTTTCTCGCTGAGCACTTCTCTGGACAGCTACTGGGGCTGTGCGACTTCAGCTTTGTTTTAAATTGACACATGATGAGAATTAATGTGGACTGGTCGCTGACGCGGTCATGAATTACACCACAGGAGAAGGGAATGCTTTGCAAACATTGACTTTGGAAGGTTCTGAAGGTTTTCAGTCAGAAGACTAAATTATTCTGCCCACCTCCTGACCCCAGCGGTCCTTCCAGGTGATCCATTGGCGGCCATCACGAGAGTAACGAAGCCTGTAGCTCCGCGCAAACTCGCGCCCGTGCCCGTCGGCATGACGACCCTGCGTGCCCACCAGAGACAAGAAGTGTAGCGTGTGAAGATCCACCTGCAGGTACTCTGAACCGCTGGGAAAGACCGAGCCTGCTGGACACCACGCACCATCTCCCTCACCTGTACTCAACCTGAGAGACAGAGAGAAAGGGAGTGGGGAGAGAAAGGGAGTGGGGAGAGAGAGAAAGAGAGAGAAAGAAAGAAAGAAAGAAAGAAAAAAAGAAAGAGAGAGAGAGAGAGAGAGAGATAGACAGACAGACAGACAGAGAGAGAGTGTGTGAGAGAGAGAGAGAAAAAGAAAGAGAGAGAGAGAGAAAGAGAGAAAGAGAAAGAGAGAAAGACAGAGAAAGAAAGAAAGAGAGAGAGAGAGAGAGAGAGAGAGAGAGAGAGAGAAAAAGAAAGAGAGAGAGAGAGAGAGAGAGAGAGAAAGAGAGAAAGAGAAAGAGAGAAAGACAGAGAAAGAAAGAAAGAAAGAAAGAAAGAAAGAGAGAGAGAGAGAGAGAGAGAGAGAGACAGAGACAGACAGGCAGACACAAATAGAGGCAGAGAGAGAAAGACAGGGAGAGAAAGAGAGACAGACAGACAGACAGACAGACAGACATCACATACACACACGCAGTGAAAGAAATAGAGAAAGAGAAACAGACACAGGGGCAGAGAGAGACAGAAATAACAAAAGCAGGGGGAGACAGAGATAGATAGAGAAAGATAGATAGATAGATAGAGAGAGAAAGATAGATAGATAGATAGATAGATAGATAGATAGATAGATAGATAGACACACACAGGCGCAGAGAGAGAAGGAGAAGGTGAGAGGAGAGAGAGCGAGAGAGAGAGAGTAATAGAGAGAGAGTGTGATTGTGAGAGAGAGAGTGTGATTGTGAGAGAGAGAGAGTAATAGAGAGAGAGTGATTGTGAGAGAGAGAGAGAGAGAGAGAGAGAGAGAGAGAGAGAGTGTGATTGTGAGAGAGAGAGAGTGAGTGAGTGAGTGAGTGAGTGAGTGAGTGAGTGAGTGAGTGAGTGAGAGAGAGAGAGACAGAGACACATACACAGGCGCAGAGAGAGAAGGAGAAGGTGAGAGGGAGGAAGAGAGGGAGGAAGGGAGAGGGGTAGGGAGTTGGCGTATGCCATTGTTGTTATAACAAAACCTCCAAAGTCAGAACTGGTAATTTAATACGAGTAGAAAAACACAGTTAACTTTAATATCTGTGAATGGAACAAAGTTCTTTCCAGGTACTCTGGGAACATTCTATTGGTCTAATCATCATGACATGTTTACACAATCTAAAGGACAGCTTGTACTTTCAAACAGAGGGGTATAAATAAGCTTTTTAAATGACTGTAATGAGACGCATGCTGCAACACTTGCACGTGTGTATGTGATGCACACTCAGATTCCAACATCCCGGATTCTCACAGACTCTCAGGATCGGTAAAGAATCTCCTCAGCTGCTGCTGACCTTGACAGCAGTGGGCAGCGCTACTCTAACGCTCATGATGCATTACGTACATACTACCATGACCTCTCTCACACGTTCACTCACACACACACACACACACACACACACACACACACACACACACACACAATAATGTCACACATACACACATGCTGTGAAGGTCTAGGTCTGCTAGCACTCGAGACCATTACAGAGCAGATGCAGAATGTGTTAGCACAGCGCTAACTCATTAACAAACTGAAGACGTTTAACTGAAACCTAACTGAGGCTTCACAGATCCTTCTCAGATCTCAGATCCTGTACACACACACACACACAGCATCCGAATAAGTACTGAATAAGTATCAAAGGCTTCATGAATCGGGTTTCCGTGGTCCAGCATCTTTACACAAGCGTATGATCACTATGCAAAATGCCACTGGGCTATGGAAAAGTGGAAGCCTCTGTAGTGATGAATCAATTATTCTAGGTTTGGAGAATGAGTCCAGGAGAACGTTACCTACTGGAATGCATAGTGCCAACAGCACAGTTTGGTGGGAGGAGAGATAATGATCTGGGGCTGCTGTTAATGCTACAGATTACAACTTTGAGGCTACAGATTAAGGAAGGCACTCAAAGAACAATGGACTGACCACCCCAGAGCCCATAATAAGTTTGGGTTATGGTGACAGGAAGCAGAAAATGCTAACCCAACGTCCAAGACTGAACTTCGGACACACTCAAACACCTGATAATATATTTACCTGTAATTGTTTTGTCTGTTTAATATGTTAGACACTTTGTTTGTGAAATTTAAAATGAATAACATACTTGCAAGCACTTCTGTAAGGAAATTATATAAATGAAGGGTGGTCCCTGACTTTTGCATAGTACTGATTGGATGTAAGCGTGTGTGTGTGTGTGTGTGTGTGTGTGTGTGTGTGTGTGTGTGTGTGTGTGTGTGTGTGTGCATACGTTCTGTATGGAGGTGGGGTTTAGTCTGTACAGACAGTGCTGTAATGTTATTACCTAATGCTCTATATCAGGAACAGTACATTATTAACATCTCCTGTAATATAATACTGTCTCTACATCTGATTTATACACACACACAGACACACACACACAGACACACAGAGACACACACAGACACACACACACACACACAGACACACACACACACACACAGAGACACACACACACACACACACACACAGACACACACACACACAGAGACACACACACACACAGAGACACACACACACACAGACACACACACACACACACACACACACACAGAGACACACAGAGACACACACACACACACAGAGACACACACAGAGACACACACACAGAGACACACACACAGAGACACACACACAGAGACACACACACACACAGACACACAGACAGAGAGAGAGAGAGAGAGAGAGAGAGAGAGAGAGAGAGAGAGACACACACAGAGACACACACAGAGAGACACATGCACACAGAGACACACAGACACACACAGACACAGACACACACACACACACAGAGACACACACACACAGAGACACACACACTACTCGCCCTCTCTCTCTCTCTCAGATTCTTTCTCACCTGCCGTGCTTGGCCTCAGTGGAGTCCGACCAGGCACTGGATGCTGTTATGTCAGAATCTGGGATCGTTCTGTCCTCCATCCCCAGAGCATAGCGACACTTAGCTGTGTGGAGAGAGGAGGGGGAGGTTCAGTTAGTGCTCTCCAACTGCCTATAAAAACTTGAAGCAATTTTCCTGTCCCCTGTTACCAGTACTAAAAACCTCCAAAACACTATATAAATGAAAAATCGCTTTTGACTCATTTAAACAGACCCAATCGTGATCTGCAGCATCAATATCGTACATCCGGTTACCATAGAAACAAGTGTATACGGGAAGGAACAGAAAACCTGTTAACTAGAAATCATTCATAATAGAAGCTAATGTGACCAATACCCCAAACCGAGAGCCACTGTGCAGCTTAAGCATTTCCCAGGTGGCTGCTAGGGTGTCGCCAGATGCTCTCTATGGCATTCAGGTGGTTTGTTACGGTATGGTATGGCCAGTAGAGTGCCGCCACGTGTCTTTAATCTATGAATTAAAAGGGGGAGCACTTCCAGTTTCATGCATCTTGACCATGATAGCTGTTATTTTAACTATGGTAAAGCCAGACAGGAAACGTCTACCTGAAACATTTCAGTGTTTGTCTGAGCTCAAGATTAATGTTAATATTAAATATTTTGGCAGTAAAAAGAGACTGCGAGATGGCTAAAACCCAATATCCAGACATCAATAACACCCCTGGGCTAGTTCCATTTAGCTCAGCACATTGTATGCCCTATACAAAACAGCCTGTTCACCTGGTAGAACGAGCTTTTAAGCTTCACCACAAACGTCTTTTCAAGATGCCAGGTAAACCCAGGGATTATAAGCAGGGCTGTCCTAGAATCCCTTGGTTTACCTCGCATCTTGAAGAGACGTTTGTGGTGAAGATGTGGACTCGCTTGCTAGCTTCTGGTTAAGCTTCACACAGCAGTGACTAGGCCAGCAAGTTAATGAAGTGATTAGTAGGTAGCGGCAGCAGCTGCCCCCCCTGCTGGCCCAAACAGGCACAATGCAAGATGCCTGTCTGTTTGCTCTGCTGGAGGTTCATCTTAGGACATCTTAGGACTCCAAAGACGGTAACCAGCTAGCAGCAACCTTAGCAGCACACTTAGCATTACCGTTTTCCAGGGACAGTGATATCGGGTCACCCCATGCTAAGTGTACTGCTAAGGGTACTGCTAGCTAGATGCTTTGATATTACTAGTGGCTGTTGCTCTGTGGAAACGAAGCCTGAGCTCACCATTCCAGGTAAGACAGAACATCACAGAGTTGGTTTAGTACCTCGGTAGCTTAGCGTCAAATTAGCGTATAAAAAACAAACCAAAAAAAGAAAAAGACTATAAAACGGATGACAATAAATCACTAATTACAAAAAAAGACCAGTGGCCAGTAACAGAACAAGCTTTTAGAATTAGTCTAACCATCTAAACAACGGATGGATCACTGACATGGATTACTGAAAGGAGAGCTGCACCTCTAACAGACGCGCAGCATACAGCATGTACGTATTCTGAAAATGCTCGCCATGTAATTTAATACAAGAAAAGTTAAGCAGTGTCTCTGCGCAGGCACAGCGAGAGAGGGGACTCAGTTGCTGTCCATGAGTCACAGGAGAAGAATGTTAAGGCTGGAAGACAAACCGTGCCCTTCTGCCAGCATCACACATACACACACACTCATGGACAGGTGCCTGTTTCATTACATCATCACTCCACTGCCAATAAAATCCTCTCTCTGTCTCTTATTCCCTCTCTCTTTCTTTCCACCACTCTAGCCTCTCTCGCCCTTCGCGGCCCTCTCTCTGGAAGTCGTTTGCTTCAGTTCAGCAGATAAAGAGGCATCGCGACCAGCATTTTCCACCTAATCTTGATCTGATGTGTCTGTAGAGCACAATCAATTACCATGAACCACAGCCTTAAGTGGGTCTTCCTGCAACGAGAAAGGAACAGGATGTGTGTCATTGGGGAGTTGATTCAGCATTACGTCCATTCTGTTGTCAGTGTAGGGACATTATTGTCGATGGACACCACTGGAAGCTACAGATGCACCAGGCAAGGTGAACAATGTTTAGAATTCGTTTTGGTTATTGTTATGTCTATGTTACCTCCATCATTCCAGTAACTATGCCTGTGGCATACCTCCATCGGTCCACTAACCCAACCCATGATGCACCTCCATCGGCCCACTAACCCAACCCATGATGCACCTCCATCGGTCCACTCACCCATCCTGTGATGTGCCTCCATTGGTCTACTAACGCTACTGGTGGTGCTCCTTCATTGGTTTACTAACCTCATGTGTGGTGCACCACCATCAGTCCGCTAACCACACCAGTGGTACTCCCCCACTGGTCCACTAACCCACCCCAATGAAGCACCTCCATCAGTCCACTAACCCAACCTGTGATGCGCCTCCATCGGCCCACTAACCCAACCCATGATGCACCTCCATCGGTCCACTAACCCAACCTATGATGCACCCCCATCGGTCCACTAACCCAACCCATGATGCGCCTCCATCGGTCCACTAACCCAAACCATGACGCACCTCCATCGGTCCACTAACCCAACCCATGATGCGCCTCCATCGGTCCAATAACCCAACCTGTGATGTGCCTCCATTGGCCCACTAACCCTACTGGTGGTGCTCCTCCATCGGCCCACTAACCTCATGTGTGGTGCACCACCATCGGTCCGCTAACCACACCAGTGGTACTCCCCCACTGGTCCACTAACCCACCCCAATGAAGCACCTCCATCAGTCCACTAACCCCATTTGTTGTGTGCCTCCATCTGCCCACTAACCCTGCTGATGGTGCGCCTCCATTAGTCTACTAACCCCACCAGTGGTGCTCCTTCATCGGTCCACTAACCTCATGTGTGGTGCACCACCATCGATCCACTAACCATACCAGTGGTGCCCGGCCACTGGTCCACCAACCCCACCTGTGATGCACCTTCATCGCTCCACTAACCCAACCTGTGATGTGCCTCCATTAGTCCACTAACCCAACCTGTGATGCGCCTCCATCGGCCCACTAACCCTGCTGATGGTGCGCCTCCATTAGTCTACTAACCCCACCAGTGGTGCTCCTTCATCGGTCCACTAACCTCATGTGTGGTGCGCCACCATCGATCCACTAACCATACCAGTGGTGCCCGGCCACTGGTCCATCAACCCCACCTGTGATGCACCTTCATCGCTCCACTAACCCAACCTGTGATGTGCCTCCATCGGCCCACTAACCCCATTTGTTGTGTGCCTCAATCTGTCTACAAATCCACTAGGGGTGCTCCTTCATCGCTCCACTAACCTCATGTGTCATACGCCTCCATCGGCCCACTAACCCCATTTGTTGTGTGCCTCCATTTGTCTAATAACCCCACCAGGGCTGCTCCTCCATCACCCCACTAACCCCATTTGTTGTGTGCCTCCATCGGCCCACTAACTCTGCCGGTGGTGCGCCTCCATTTATCTACTAACTCCACCAGTGGTCCTTCTTCATCGGTCCACTAATCTCATGTGTGGTGCGCCACCATCGGTCCACTAACCACATCAGTGGTGCTCCCCTACTGGTCCACCAACCCCACCTGTGATGCACCTTCATCGCTCCACTAACTCCACCTGCGGTGGACCTCCATCGCTCCCCTAACCCCGCCTGCGGTGAGACGTTGCTTCAACAAAGCCATAAGACACTGAAAGTTGCTGATGCTGTAACACATGGCACGTGTACATGAACAAGTGGGTGAAGTGCAAGTACAACAAGATGCTCATAAGTAGAAAATCCATCTCAGCTCCAGTTTTCTAAAGTCACACACCTTTCCGTGAAAATATATTCCACGTATGTTACTAAGGGGAAAAACGGAATGGTTGAAATGACTAATTTCTGCATAATGACTGAATTATGCAGAAAACTGGAGAACTCTGAAATTCCTCTGTAAACCTCAGCTCAGACAGTATCTGCCTTCATTAAAACTGATTCAGACAGCTTCCTCTCTGCACATTCATCCTTTTCTTCTGACACTCCAAGGACAAGTAAAATCTCACCGCTTCCTTCCAAGACACGCACGCGTACGTGCACACATACTCATTCACGTAGCTCAGACGCGGTCTGTTTTACTATCTCTCTCTCGCTCTCTTTCCCAACCACTCTCTACTCTAAAGGGGCTGCCAAGTTAAATTGAATATCAGCCTCTAGGAGGTTTAGCATGCAAAGGTAAGAAGAGAAAGCACTCAGGATTAGAAGCCGAGGGATGGTACCCAGCTTCCATGAAAAATACCAAAACTACTTCCCTGTCTTCTCCCTTGTGGTCTTTGTTTGCTTCTTTATCTTTCTGGCAGCCAAAGTAAATATAATAGTATAAACAAAACCCAACAACACAAAGCATATGGCAGGACTGCTTTTCCAACGCTAATGGGGCTATTTAATGTCTAACTCTCTCAAAAACGAAACACGCTTTCCTTAGGTACCACCTAAATTGAGCACCTGTATAAAGGAGCTAAACAGCACGGCTGCACCATTTAAGGTAGAACAGGAAATTCATTCAGACACCACTGGAAGCCAGCTGGAAACCAGCTGGTACGTGGCTTGCTTTGTTTACAAGTGCCCGGCCACAGAATCATCCGATACAGCTGACTCAGGTTTAATCCTGTATGTCCACGGCTTTGAAAACAAAGTAAGACACTTCAGGTGCAGTGGACTGGACAGTGTGCGGTGGTCGAGGGTCAGGTTAAAAACATCCTCAAAACAGCCACGCAGCAAAACGTGATGAAATTAACCCTGTCTGTGGCGCGCCTCCATCTGTCAACTAACCCCGTCAGTGCCTTGCCTCCATCGGTCCACTAACCGCATCAGTGGCGGGCCTCCATCAGTTCACTTACCCAATCAGTGGCATGCCTCCATTGGCCCACTAACCCAACCAGTGGTGCATCTCCATCGATCCACTAACCCCGTCAGTGGCGTGCCTCCATCAAATCCACTAACCTCGTCAGTGGCATGCCTCCATTGGCCCACTTACAATGTCTGTGGCAAGCCTGCATTGATCTACTAACCCAGCCAGTGGTGCATCTCCACCGATCCACTAACCTCCATCAGTGGTGCACCTGCATCTATCCACTAACCTCATCAGTGCCTTGCCTCCAACGGTCCACTAACCACATCAGTGGCGTGCCTCCATCAGTTCACTAACCCAATCAGTGGCATGCCTCCATTGGCCCACTTACAATGTCTGTGGCGAGCCTGCATTGATCTACTAACCCAACCAGTGGTGCATCTCCATCGATCCACTAACCCCGTCCGTGGCGTGCCTCCATCGATCCACTAGCCTCCATCAGTGGTGCACCTGCATCGGTCCACTAACCACATCAGTGGCACACCTCCATCGGTCCACTAACCCGTCAGTGGTGCGCCCTCCATTGGTCCACTAACCCCGTCAGTGGCGCACCTTCATCAGTTCGCTAACCCTGTCAGTGGCGCACCTCCATCAGTCCACAAACCCCCTCACTGGTGCACCTTCATCGGGCCACAAACCTCGTCAGTAGCGTGCCTCCATTAGTTAGTGGCGTGGCTCCATCGATTCACTAACCCTGTCTGTGGTAAGCCTCTATCGTTCAGCCATACCACTTGGGCTTTCAGGGGCCGTTGCTTCAACGAAGTTGGAAAAACATTGAAATTTACTGATACTGTCATCCGATACAGACTCAGGTTTAATCCTGTATGTCCACTGCCTTGAAAACAAAGTGAACAACTTCAGGTGCAGTGGTCTGGACAGTGTGCGGTGGTCAAGCATCTGCCACGTTTTCATGTTCACTTAAAAACTTTTCTGAAACATCCTCAAAACAGCCTCGCAACAAAACGTGAAGACGTTAGCTTGGTTTGCACTGTTTCTTTGCTGCATAGGGGCATAATGGTTATTATGAAAACTCATACCTCAGGAAGAGATTTAGCCACATGCTACTAGAAAGAGTCTGAATATTAGAACTCTCTGGATTGTCCTGAAAGTGTAAACGGAGTGATATCACAAGTTTGATATTCAAACGAGTTTTTAAATCTGAGAGCTGCCCGGGTCTGAACTCCACCAGAGGGCAGGGGAGAGTCAACAGTCTATGTTTTTGAGTTTGTGGTCTGTTTAAAGGCTTCCCATTGTATGTCATACTCCCTGACCCAATAACCCAATCAGTGGTGTGCCTCCACCAGTTCACTAACCCCACTCGTGGTGTGCCTCCACCAGTTCACTAACCCCACTCGTGGTGTGCCTCCATCAGTCCACTAACCCCGTCTGCTGTGCAGGATGTCTAAACTGGTTTTCTACAGGGAAAATGAACAGCAGCTGTCGTGTCCCTGTCGTGTCCCTCGGACACTGTGCACTGCAATAATACTAAATGAATATGAGGTTTTCTGATATCAGCTCAGCGTGCAGCAGTGCAGCCTCACATGAAGCTTTATTTGTATTTTAGCCCCGTAACGACCTTGTGATCCAGCGATATTCTGAGGACTAACGTCCGTATGCCGGAGTGTATCTGATTTGGAGCATCTTAGTTTACTGATGTGCATGACATCATTTATTTTTCCCCAATAGAGAAAACCAGTCGTGACTTGGGGTTCTTAATACGGGCATAATGCCCACTACAGAATGGAGACACCACAAGGGCACCGACTTGCATTATGGGCCGTTTCCACTCCGCTCCCTCCCTCCCCAGCCCACCCAGACAATCGACTGGGTCCTGAAAGTAACCATAATTTAATTTTAGCTGCATTAGCGCGAGTGCCTTTCTTTCTTACCCGAGTCAAAATGCCACTCGTGGTCCTGCGCTGTGGTCGAGGAGACCAGGAGGGTGACAAGGAGAAGAGGCAACATTGGCAGCATCCGTGTTGCCATAGCAACAGCGATACACCCGGTTACCTGTCTGGAGTGACTGCAGCAGACATACCTGAGAGAGAGGAGAGAGAGGAGACCTTTTAACTTTGCAACACCACATGTTTTTATTACCACATACTCATCATCCAAAGAACAGCTGCACCCAGAAGGAGGTGTGGGAGTGCGGTGGTGTTGGGAAGGAAGATAAAGGTGACCAGGATCAATAACTGATGATACATTTAGACTGATGTGATCAATATTTATTGAGCTACACATACAGAAGTCTGTCTCTCTGTATGGCGTCGGGCCGCCGTGTTTGCTAACCCAACGTGCCAGACGTCTCGGTATGGAGCTGTAGAGGTTCCTAATGGTGTCCTGTGATAATCCATCCCATGCAGCTTGAACATCCTCACACAGTTCCTGCAGATGGTGCGGTAGGGGTGGAGGTGGAGTCACGCATCACACGTCACTGAAGATGACCCGCTGACAGTCTGAGTCACTCTATGACAGCCTGGCACAATATCATTGCAGTCTGTTGACGTGGTGTTACGGGCAGTCCTTGTAGCGGTCTGGGTGCACGTAGTCCTGGGTTGTGCAGCCGTCTGCCAATGGTGCTGGACTAATGGAGGGCATCATTGCTCACTGAATGTCAGCTTTCGTGGCTGTAAGGTCAGTCAGCTACAGCAATAAGGCCCGTCCTGGCTATTGTCACATGTGGGGGCGAAAATGAAACTTTTGCATGTCTCATGATGTCAAACCTACCCCCATTTCCATCCTGTGGGTTCACTCTTCGGGGTGCAGCTATTTGTGCATCTATGCTTTTGATGATAAGCGTATACACACATGACATTTTGAACAAACATTAAAGGAGCAGCTGAGTGAATAATTTGATTTACTAAGTTTACCCGTTTTCCTTAAGGGTAGCAAAGACGTTCGGTGTCTGAAGTAGGTATGAAGCTAAAGTAGCTAACGAGTAACTGATGCTCAAAACCATAAATTTGCCTATAATTAATAATGTAATTCAACATGTTTTGAACTGTGTAGCCTTGTCCGGGGAGGCTGGGAAACCTGCGCACACACACACACACACACACACACACACACACACACACACACACACACACACACACACACACACACATATACACACACACACACACACACACAAATATACATATACACACACACACAGACACACACACACACACACACACACCTACCTACATACACACACACACACACCTACACACACACACACACCTACCTACACACACACACACACACATGTACACACACACACACACACACACACACCTACCTACATGTACACACACACACACACACACACACACACCTACATATACACACACACACACACACACACACACACACACACACACACCTACATACACACACACACACACGCGAACTTTAATCAAAAGTCCTCCATCCTCTCTCATAAATCGCTCACTCCACTGTGTGGTTTGCTGGCCAATGTCCTCCCCCTACAGTCTAGAGGGAGCCCACTTCTAAAGAGACCAACGCACCTGCTCATCATCAGAGGAGACGCACGTGCCACGCATTGGAGGGAAAGGCAGCGACTCCACCCCCCCACCACAGCTGTTACGGGGAATTTTCATGGAAATATTTTTCTGATGTTCTGCAAACCGTACGCCCTGAGATGTAAACAAAGTCATTCGGAGTGGTTTGATGTATCATGGCTTCTTTACAGTGGTGGTGACAGTCATGATGTCATAAAAGCAAACTGGCAGTCAGTAGTGACAGTCATGATGTCCAAAATACAGACTACCAGTCAGTTGTAATGGTCATGATGTCACATAGACAGACTACCAGTCAGTTGTGACAGTCATGATGTCAAGTATACAGACTTCCAGGCAGTAGTGACAGTCATGATGTCCAAAATGCAGACTACCAGTCAGTTGTAATGGTTATGACGTCACACAGACAGACTACCAGTCAGTTGTGACAGTCATGATGTCATAAATACAGCCTACCAGTCAGTTGTGACAGTCATGATGTCAAGTATACAGACTACCAGTCAGTTGTGACAGTCATGATGTCATAAATGCAGACTGGCAGTCAGTAGCGACAGTCATGATGTCCAAAATGCAGACTGGCAGTCAGTTGTGACAGTCATGATGTCACATACACAGACTAGCAGAGACTACCAGTCACTTGTGACGATCATGATGTCACAGATAGAGACTACCAGTCACATGTGACGATCATGACGTCACAGATACAGACTACCAGTCACTTGTGACGATCATGACGTCACAGATACAGACTACCAGTCAGTTGTGACTGTCATGACGTCACGTATACAGACTACCAGTCAGTTGTGACTCATCACGTCACGTATACAGACTACCAGTCAGTTGTGACTGTCATGACGTCACGTATACAGACTACCAGTCAGTTGTGACTGTCATGACGTCACGTATACAGACTACCAGTCAGTTGTGACTGTCATGACGTCACGTATACAGACTACCAGTCAGTTGTGACTGTCATCACGTCACGTATACAGACTACCAGTCAGTTGTGACTGTCATGACGTCACGTATACAGATTACCAGTCAGTTGTGACTCATCACGTCACGTATACAGACTACCAGTCAGTTGTGACTGTCATGACGTCACGTATACAGACTACCAGTCAGTTGTGACTGTCATGACGTCACGTATACAGACTACCAGTCAGTTGTGACTGTCATGACGTCACGTATACAGATTACCAGTCAGTTGTGACTGCCATCATGTCACGTATACAGATTACCAGTACCAGTTTAGTTGCTTTTGACAGGTCCAATTTATCGACAGGCAGTTACAAGGTTGATTTTCTCCAAATTAAAAATCATTAAAAACTTATAAAGTCTATAATGTAAACTGCAGCTCTTGAGGTTTGGAAATGAGACTATATACATTAAAATTCAGTACAAAAACAATTAATCTTTCAGCTCTATCACAAAGGCATTCTGACGTCTGGTTCCATTAAACACCACTGGGACTCAGTGAGCTTCTCTAGTACAGAGCACATCACATCAAACCACTCAGACTCACTTTGTTTACAACCCAACTGTGTAAAATCATGGAATTAATTTTTCAGTGAACTCTAATAGACTTGTTTATGCAGTCTGACACTTATCTACAAAAACAGACAGAAGCAAAGACAAATGTACTACTGTTTCTGCTATGCACATGCATTCGTCCATTTTCATAGATAACAGTAAGTTTGGACACCAGATGCGTCTTGGCTGATTGGATACATTTATAAAAACTGTCATTCTGACCTCTCCTTTCAGGATAGCAGCTGTTTCATTGGCCGCGGCCGATTAGCATACTGCGCTAGAAGCCGAATGGGAGTTGAATGGCCACAAACAAGTGGAACTATCTCAGGCTCTAAAACGCTGTCTGATCAATGCTCCTTGCATCCGAAGCCTGCTCATGAATGTGAAATAAGCTGGTCCTGCTGCGCTTCTGAAAAACGCTCAACAGGCACAAGGCAATTACTGCGAGGTGGCTCCTGACAGAGCCTTTAAACCCCGGCTGTCAAAGTACAGTCAGCGGAGCGGAACTTTCTGGATGATTTGTGATCTGAGCGAGTGGCACTAGGGTGAAAATGAAAACCCTCTTTATGTGTGTGCGGGTACGCATTAGCGCACGGCCGTGATGGCGGTTCATTAGAGCAGCTGGAACAGGTGAGGCTGGCAGGCTGCATTAAATCTGCCGACTTTCGGCCTTTTTATTTAAAGCCCCTTTAATTCGCCCGAGCGACACGCCCTGCCTACCATTAGCGCGACATTAGAGCACAATCACCCTGCTGCAGAATAAACACAGACATTACCCTGTAATTAAGCAGCATGTGATGTTCTCTCCGCCTCTATCCTGACTCGCAGCGCCGATAAACAGCAAAGGACACTTCATAAATCCACTGATGGAGGGCATAAGGAACTGGGGAACAAAGTTCATTCGCCTCCAACTTCGTTGATTCCGGGAAAATGGTTGTGAGGCGTGGTCAGTGGCAATTCTATGACCTTTTTTGTGGGGTCAAAATGGGGCCACAACTTTCAGAGGCCAGATAAATGCTTTTAGTTTTCAAAGAGCTTCTTAATGACCTCATGATATCTAGAAATGCTGGTATTATAAGGAGAACACCATTATTAAGCATCAACCAAGGTGCAAAGTTCACCCTCATCATATCATGTTCGTATAAACTTGTGTTAGCTAGTTGCTAGCAGGAGTTAGCATTATGAGGCTTTTTGTTTTGGCATCTAAGGCCCACATTCATGGCCTAGCTCATCTAGTCATGGTTCTCCACTGTCAACTACAAGGCTAATCATTTTGAACACTCCATCAGTTTGAGAAGAAGGGATATAAGGGCATCACCACTTACAGTCCTTAACATTATTAAAGGACTCGGAGGATCCTTTGTGCCCAAACATCATGGCCAAAAACCAATGATAAATGCTTGTTCCCTCTGAGACAGCACAGCATTAAGACCCAACATGCTCCTGTCATAACCAAAAATGTGCAAAAGACAGTATTTCAACAACAGAACACTTCACGCTCAGCCCTCTCAGAACGGCCGTATTTACTTCTTAACCATTTAATTATACAGGAATTTTAAGAAATGGGTGGAATTCCCCTTTAAGGAGAGACGGTGACAGCTGTCGCCGGGAGAATGACACAGTTTGTTGTGAAGTGTCCTAAAGAGACAGCTGATACACAGCTGTGCAGACACAGGACCTAAGACCTGAGGTGGGGGGTTGGGGGGGGTGAGAGAGAGGGAGAGAGAGAGACAGAGAGAGAGAGCGCAAACAGAACAAAAGTATAGAGAGAGAAAATATTGAGGGACAAAACCAAAGTGAAAAATAGAAAAAGAGAAAAGAAATGAGTAAAAGATAGAGAGATAAACAACACCGAGCAAAATAAAGAGCCAGAGTGAATGAGAAGAGAGAGAGAGAGAAAAAAACAGACTGAAAAAGAGAGAGAAAGAGGGCAGGGCACTGAAGGAGGTGTGGAAAAGACGTGTAGATTAGTGTTATGAGATATGCTGAGAAGGAAAGCGTGTAATGGACTCT
>JAMWET010005261.1:160000-192500 GCA_024036415.1 Prochilodus magdalenae
CCGCACTTTCATGGAACATGGAAATGTTGTACACTACTGGGTTAAAACGGAATTCAACGATGAGATGTTTGGCACCCATGTTTCACAAAAACAACATCTGGCTTACTCTACCGCTGTGGTCGACAGCTCACGACGTAACATTTCGCTTACCACTGCGGGTCTGTAAACGCTGCTGCTGGAGGTGGTGTCGTAAATTTCAGTTGCAGCTCCTCTGAAAACACTGGAGTAACGGTTTCGCCCAAGTCTGGCTACTGACAACATGTAAACACAGCATTAGACACCCAGTTAGCATAATGCTAAGGGTTACTTCCAGGTCAACCCCCAACTCATTACAAAGACTCAACTACTCATACCTTTCATTTCACCTCTATCTAGCTATCAGAATTGCTACCTGAATAGCGACCTGTGTAAACTACTGACATAATAGCGGAACATGAAAACAGGCAGCACATGTCTTTGTTTAAGGCTCCAAAACTTCTTTTCATCTCAAATTCTATTTCTCTCAAGTGTATTTGAATAAACAAATCAAATAACAGTTTAAAACAGATTCACAGCATTCCCCAATATTAAATAGCCAATATCTTTTCTTCAAGAGGATGCCATCATCTCTCTGTGAACATACAATCTTAAATAAATGTAAGAGAGAAATTTTACAATAAGAATTTAATTTAGATTCAAATAAATCAGTGCATCTCCCACTGGCTAGTAAACGTAATCACAATGCCAGTCTTTCTTGCCTTGTAAACAGACTTACTGCCTGATTTATGTGTTCTGCAAATCTGACCAGATAATTACAGAATAGCTGTCCCTGTCTAAAAGTTCTAAAGGCGACCAGACTTTAGACTTCTTCTGAGATCTGGGTACAGCTAGACTACCTTACCAATCACTCCACCTTAGGCTTCAGCTTCTCTCATCACTAGATAAGCCCCAGGGCATGTTGTCACATGGATTAGCCCTGCTAGAATAGAAAAATTTGTATACACTGTGTCAGAGGAGGTGTGGGATTGCAGTGCTGTTGGGAAGGAAGATAAAGGTGACCAGGATCAATAACTGATGATACATTTAGACTGATATGATCAATATTTATTGAGCTACACATACAGAAGTCTGTCTCTCAGTATGGCGCTGGGCCACTGTGTTTGCTAACCCAACATGCCAGACGTCTCGGTATGGAGCTGTAGAGGTTCCTAATGGTGTCCTGTGATAATCCATCCCATGCAGATCGAATATTCTCACACAGTTCCTGCAGATGGTGCGGTAGGGGTGGAGGTGGCACCAGGCCTTCTGGACGTGTGATATGTAACAACAGACCGTTCATCTTGGTGCTGACCACGGTGCCTCCACACACGGATTCATTGGTCGTCACCACCAAGACTAAAGAGTGGCTCGTCACTGAAGATGACCCGCTGCCATTCTAAATCACTCCATGACTGTCTGGTACGACACCACTGCAGTCTTTGGTGACCATCTTGTAGTGTTCAGTGTTTTTACACCGCCTTTGGTTACCGGTTCAGATCTCATGGAACCTCAATACCAAGACCAGAGGGTGCCAGGTTTGTCTAATGGCGTCTCCTTTTTTCAGTGAGCAGCTTCTATAACAGCTACGCATCCTTTCAGACCTCCTCAGCACTGAGGCGTCTTCTAACAGTGGAAGGATGGAGAGAAACAACCGGTGGATGTCCTCAGATTTGAAGCGAGAGTGGAGCTTGATGTTGTTCTCCTAAAGATGAAAGCTTTAAGGCCTGTTTATCTGATCGGAGCCATGTTGGTGGTCTACCAGGTCCTCCAAGTTTAATTGCTGTCTTTGAAGTCTAGTATTGGAAGTCATCTTTTGTCTGATCTGCTCAGACAGAAGTACCGCCTGAAACAACAAATAACTAGTACTCATTTCAACTGTAATAGTTAAAGGAAGGACGGGCTCAGCCTTTCAGAGCAGGGCTTTCATACTGTGCATGCATATATATAAAAAAAATGAAGCTTAAATAAATAAATCAATAACTACATTTTCAAAATCCCTCCAACATCCCAGATGTCTCCTTAAGAGCTGCTTAAGAGAAGGCCAAGAGTGTAAAGTTGCAACAAGGGGGTGGGGGGGCCGAGGGGCTACTTTGAAGAATCTAAAATAGACGAGGGGAATTTCACAGCGCAGCTTTATCTGCTCGTCTGAAACTGCTTTACAAAACAAACAAACAAACAAACAAACAAAACAGAAAACGCTGGAAAAGCCCAGAATGCAGCTGCGAGATGGTGTGTACACGTGCAACACAACACGCGCACACACAGACCTCCCCACAGGCTGCAACTCGAACCTGCCGATGAAGCAAATTCTAACGAGAGCTGTTAGTCAGTGTGTGTACAGAGATGACGTCGCAGTTAACAGTGGCCTGCTAAACAGGGCAGACACTCCTTCACTTCAAAACACACACAGCAATGTCTCTCAAGCCCAAAATACACCAGCAGAATGTAAGACCTCCAGGACCACCAGTGCCAATCAAGCCACTAATCTGTAACAGGGAGGAAGAAAACCATGTACACAGCACTAGCCACGCCAACGCCACCAAAGTCTGCAATGTTGCCGTGCCAGACTGTCATGGAGTGGGTCCCACTTTGGTCTTGGTAGAGACGACCAACTGATCCGTGTGTGGAGGCACCGTGGTCAGCACCAAGATGAACGGTGTGCTGTCACACATTACGAAGGCCTGGTGTCACTCCACTTCCACCCCTACCGCACCATCTGCAGGAACTGTGTGAGGATATTCAAGCTGCATGGGATGGATTATCACAGGACACCATTAGGAACCTCTACAGCTCCATACCGAGACGTCTGGTGTGTTGGGTAAGCAAACATGGCGGCCCGATGCCATACTGAGAGACAGACTTCTGTATGTGTATCTCAACAAATATTGATCATATCAGTCTTAATTTATCATCAGTTATTGATCCCGGTCACCTTTATCTTCTCTCCCAACAGCACTGCACTCCCATACCAAGTGTCTTAGTACTGTTTTGGCAGCGCCCCGTGGGTAGCGTCCCGTGGGCAGCGTCCCATGCCCACTGATAAAGGACTAGAGGATGACCAGCACTGCATTGTGCAGCAGCAGATGAGCTATCGTCTCTAACTGTCCATCTACAAGGTGGACCAGCAAGGTAGGAGTGTCTAATAGAGTGGACAGTGAGTGGACACAGTGTCTCAACACTCCAGCAGCACTGCTGTGTCTGATCCACTCACACCAGCACCACACACACTAACACACCACCACCACGTCAGTGTCACTGTAGTGCTGGGAATGATCCCCCACCCACATCATACCTGCTCTGTGCTGGTCCTGCGGGGGGGAACAGGGTAATAAGGTATACAGAGAAACAGATAGACTACAGTGTGGAACTGTAGAACAGAGTGTCCTATGTGGTCAGAGGAGCAGATTGAATGAACAGCGGGTGTGGATACACGGCTTTCTGAAGTGGATCAAGGGACGCATTAAGGTGGTCATCACCAGCAAGTCGTCGTCTCAGTGCTGCTGGGTGAGTAATGACCATCCAACCCACCCGCACCTCTATTGTTGTTCGGCTGTTTCCTTTCCAGAATGCCCAGACCTTAAAAGGAAGACTCTCTGACCTTCATATCCTGGAGCTCCTCATACTCTCAGCCCTCCATTCCACCAGGGTTTTACTCACCCTCAATACACCCCTGTGGTGTATAAACCCATGTCAGTTCACTCTACATTCGTGTTTGTGAGCAGAAGAGGTACTGCATTAAAACGTGTTGTGGTTTATGTGAACGTCATTAATACATCCGCCATAGAAAATGAGTTTTGGGTAGCAACACGGCAGCTCACTCCTCTTTTATGTAAGACCACGCGATTTTAGTGCCAGCGTGTGAGTCAGGTGTGCGTCACTTCTCAAGCTGTGATTCAAACGTCCGGATGAGCTGACCATCACGGCTTAAGAATTCACGTGACTAGTAGGAAAACTAACCGTTACTCATGTGGGGTCAGGGAGGGAGAGAACGAGAGAGAAAGGGGGGATAATGAGGGGAAAGGGGGGATAATGGGAGGAAGACTTAGTCACTTTTCAGGAGAGTGAATGAAAGAGGCCTAAAGGAAAGCGCAGAAAAGAAAATCAAACCGCATGTTTTAGAGGAATGATCTGGATGAGGAGGAGTCATTAAAGCTCTGGCTCTCGTCTTAAATCGCATCGTCAGAGCTCCGGCTACACCCCGGTTCAACTTAGCCTCGCAGGAGCAGAACATGCGGCGGAAACCTCCTCAAAATATCCCCCAAAGTAATCAGTGTGCATAAACCAAGTAATGTAATAACCCCATGTGAGTGAATAGCATGATGACGCTAATAGCACCAGCCAACCGGCACTTCACACATCTTGACCTGTCAGTGTGAACCTGCTGATCTGTACACGACCTGGACCACCACACTAAACAAGAAACCGGTGCAAAATCATCACCACAATAACTCCAACTCCAAACTGCTCCAAACTGATAATGAGTCGGTCCTTCTATTGGTCAGAAATGGTTGGTAGACTGGCTCAAGAACAACAGCTACTGAAAGTGCTGAAAAACTACAGTGATTTTTGTAACGAGTAATGTTATGTGTTAGCCAGCTACCAATGAGTTCATTTAGCTATCTACAAAAGTGCATTTCCTGAAGGAAACGTGGAATGGTTGCGCAGTGTGCTAAGAGAGGAACAAGGGATGAGTAACCGAGTGCGGGTCGCTATGACTGTGGATTAGCGTTTAGGGACCTGCCTTTAGTGAGTATGTGAAGTTTGGTGGCTCTCGGTCGAACAAAAGCATTGCTGCTTGGTTTGGGTCAAAAATTACTGGGACTCTATGGGAGGAATGAAGGATGAATAAAGGACAGATAGACGAGTGCGGGTCAGTATGGCTGTGAGTTAATGCTTGGGGACCTGCCCTTAGTGTGTATGTGAAGTTTCGTGCCTCTCAGGTGAAGGAAACAGCCGGCTTTGGGTGGGTCAAAAAATGACTGGGACTCTATGGGAGGAACGAGGGATGAATAAACGACAGATAGACAAGTTCGGGTCATTATGGCTGTGGGTTACTGCTTGGGGACCTGCCCTTAGTGAGCATGTGAAGTCTGGTGGCTCTCGGGCGAAGGAAACAACTGCGCTTCGGTGGGTCAAAAAATGACTGGGACTTTATGGGAGGAACGAGGGATGCGAAACAAAAAGGTGAAACGAACGAGTGCGGGTCAATCAAACACTTTATTCCTGCTGCGCCCCGAGCTAGTGTATCCGATTTTGTGTCTCTAGGTCGAGCGGAAGTAGGTTAGATAGGCAAGTTTTTCGATCCTATTCATTCTCCAAGGGAAAAAATCCGGAAAAATTTCTTCCTACTCTGATTCCGTGCATCCGATCAAAAAGCTGTATACAAGCCCACATCAACAAATCATACTGGACAATCTGGAGTTGGAACGGAGTCGGTATCTCAAAAGCTGCGGGACAAGTTAGTCGCCGATGAAACGGGAGAAAAATAAGAAAAAGATAAATCGAATAACTGTATAGCTTTGCAATGCACGACCATAATTAACATAGGTTTAATTACATGAGCCAACAACAAGTTAATTTAGCTAGGTTCTTGTTCCAATATTTACATCTACATCTCATCTATTTAGCCAACACAGAACTCATTTAGCTTACTGCCACTGTGTTCAGTTAATTTGCTAGTAGGTTAATTTAGCAAGCTACCAACTCTCTAGCAAACAATGCATAAATAACAATAAATAACAAACTAAATAACAATGGGTTAGTGTACCAAGCTAACAACGTGCTAATTTAGCTAGCCATCAACAGGTTAATTTAGCTAGGTTCTAGAGTCAATATTTAGCTAACACAGGATTCATTTAGTGAATTGCTTAGTTAGCTAACAGTAGGTTAGCTAGCTATCAATGTATTCATTTAGCCAACTGCAATGGATTCATCTCTCTAGCTAACAAAGGATTAACTAAACTAATGAACAATAGGTTAATGTAGCAAGCTAACAACATGCTACTTTAGCTAGCTATCAATAGGGTAATTTAGCTAGCCAACAAGGGGTTAATTTAGCTAGTAAAATGACTAACAACAGTTAAACAATGTATACATTTAGCTAGTCCGTTATTTTAGCTTGGTAGCAATGTGGTAATTTAGCTACCCAACAATGAGACAATGTCTGGCAAACATATTTTCTATTGAAACTTATTCGTATTCTAATTAAGGAAAAATGTAATTATATACATATAAAATATTTTTTGCATTTTGGAAAACAACCCATTTATTTATAAATTAATTACCCCCAATTTTAGTCAATTTCAGTAAAGGTAAAAATACTGTAGTTTCCTAAAACTATTTCTACCCTGATCACATACCGTTTTCATTTTCTAGATAACCAAACCTTATTTTGATAAGGGTCTCACCAAGATATGATATGACCAATAAACTCAGCTGATGGCATCAGCAGAAATGCTGCAGAACGGAAGAGCCATTAGAGTGAAGACAAAACCCATGTGGATGTATTTCTTAGATTTAAAAAAAAATCATCACGCTAAAAAAGTGATACGACCTGAGCGCAAAACCAAGCAGTAAAAATGACATATGACTGCAGAGCTTGGCTCTGACTGCACCGCTCCCGAGTTCAGCTCAGGTCATGCATAAGCCATTTCTGCTCACACAGCGAGCAAGAGCTGCTCCTCATTTTGAGGAGAAACTGTGTAGAGAGCCACAGATCTTGAGAGATTGACTCTCTGGCATCAGCCAGCTCTGTGAATTGAGCAGTCAGTATCTGTATCCGCTGAGGGGGACAAAAAAGAAACAGCTCTGGGGTGTTTACAGGCCTGCGCTTGCCTCGGTTGTCTGCACTGGTAGCAGGCCCCCACCTGCCTATTGACAGTTCCCACTGCGCACCTGTCCCATTTGTTATGGAAAGCCCAATTCCCCGGCTTTCCCACACAGCCGCTGCTCCGACTGAACCTCGCACCATTTTGCCTTCTTCGTCTTCAAGTCTTAACATGGCATCACGGCTAAAACGGCGCTCGCATTCTCACACATTAAAAGGGGTGCAGCTCAAACTCCAAACTGACTCATTCCCAGCCCTGCTTCTGACAGTTTCATGGCAGATGATCTGTACCAGCTTTAACAGGGTCACTTTAAAATGGTTAAAACAATAAACAGATGTAATAACTTTTATTAGTATTCCATACGGAACAACAGGAAAACGCTGGTTAAATAATACAATGATGTCACAATGGGCTGACATCCAATCAGCTATTTGTTACCATGCAGTGAGTGTACACAGTAAAGGTGAAGTCATATTGGGCCGACATCCAATCAGCTTCATGTTACAACTAAAAATGGCACATACAGCGTTTATTCCACATTTAAAACTGGTCTGTGATGTCTACCCAGAAGGAATGTGACTTTGGTCATGCCCATGTCCATTTACGCCCTGTGATTTGGCCCTAGAATGAAGTTAGGACTTGAAGATACACATACTTCATCTGTTATCCATAACTGCTAATACAACTTCGCTTTATTCAGCTAACTGTCTGGTTAGCATGGTCAAGGCTACATGGCTCCATACTGAAGATTACAGCCAGAGAAGGCAATTGCTTGCACTCATCCTCAAAAGAACAGCTGCACCCAGAAAGAGGTGTGGGGTTGCGGTGGTGTTGGGAAGGAAGATAAAGGTGACCAGGATCAATAACTGATGATAGATTTAGACTGATATGATCGATATTTATTGAGCTACACATACAGAAGTCTGTCTCTCAGTATGGTGTCAGGCAGCCATGTTTGCTAACTCAACATGCCAGACGTCTCGGGATAGAGCTGTAGAGGTTCCTTATGGTGTGGTCGGTGTGGCGAGGTGGATAACACCACTACCACTACCCACCAGAAACTACCGCCCCATGTGGGGGACTGGGGTTCGAATCTATGCTGAGCTACACCAATAAGAGTCCTTGGGCAAGGCTCCTAACACTACTTTGACCTACCTGTAATATGATTAATCTGTAAGTCACTCTGGATAAGATTACCATAATGCAAAATGTAAAAACAAATTACGGAATCCTGTGATAATCCATCCCATGCAGCTTATAATATTCTTACGCTGTTCCTGCAGATGGTGCGGTAGGAGTGAAGGTGGAGTGACACCAGGCCTTCTGGACGTGTGACGCGTGACATACCGTTCATCTACACACACGGATTCGTTGGGCGTCTCCACCAAGACAAAAGCGGGACTCGTCACTGAAGATGACCGGCTGCCATTCTGAGTCACTCCATGACAGTCTGGTAGACATCACTGCAGTCTTTGGTGACCGTGACGTGGTGTTAAGGACAGTCGTCGTAACGGTCTGGTGCATGTAATTACACACCATGTAGCCGTCTACCAGTGGTGCTGGTTCTAAGAGGATTGCTCCTTGTTCTGATCCTTACTGTGATCATTCGCACAACATAAAGATGAGGGGAGAGTAGAGTTTAGCGAATCAGGGCCCTAGTCTTTGTTAGCAATGTTAGCCTCGTAGTTATAGCCCTAATCGACTATCTGATCGACTATATCCAGACTAAATGGAAATCTGTGTATATCCATATTTTTGGAAAAGTATTCATCTAATTTAACACAATTACACGTAAGTGTGTGATGATTAGAACTGGCAGTTAGCGTGACGCTAAATGCCTTACGATGAACTGGCGGCCTATCCAGGGTGTTACCTGCCTTCCGCCCACTATATGCTGGGATAGGCTCCAGATGGAGAAAGTGGTTCAGAAGACGAGCGAGTGATTTTTTTTTTCCCCACCAAACTTTAACAGCTGCCACTCAAAGTATGGACAAACATGCTGTACCGGTAGATGGATTATGAACTCTCCAGGTGCAGAAAGACACGTTTACTGATGGCCTTTGCTGAATAGGGCTGTAGCTGTTGACGAAGTACATATTTCACGGTCTTATAATAACGGTGCCGCCTACACAGGACAGTTAAACCTTGAGGGAGTTAGAGAGCGATTGAAGTATGTGACAGGACTGTGCAATTTTCACAAAGAGAAGTGAGAAAACAGCACAAATCAGTCTCTCTTTCTCTCCCTCACACAGATCATATCACTGTAACTTAAGCAAGGTTGGGGGGTGGAGGAGAGACAGACAGGCAGACAGACGGTGAATAAAAGTTAAAAGAGCACATCAGTTTACAGCCTTGGGCTTGACTGATGATGAAGAGAGGAGTACATTTGGCCCTGAGGGGAAAGCAACAGGAGTTAACACATGAAAGCCATACAAATCAACAGTGTGGGAACATGGAAGGAAAAGCATGACTCGAAAAAGAGAGGAAAAGTGAGAGAGGTGGAAGAACAGGTGAAGGCACGGTGTGTTCTGCAGCATCTTGGCTCAAGGGCGAAAAAAGTGAGACGTCCAAACAAACATGGTGAAGAAGAGTTGGGATTTATCAGGGCATAAACCCCTCAGCTAATAATGTTATTAACGCTATTACATTAAATGCTAGCTTTGAGGGTCCGGTCCTTGGTCTCGGTGGGGACGACCCACGAAACCGTGTGTGGAGGCACCGTGGTCAGCGCCAAGATGAAACATTATACGTCCAGAAGACATATGAGGATATTCAAGTCGCATGGGACGGATTACCACAGGACACCTTTAGGAACCTCTACAAGTCCATGCCGAGACGTCTGGCATGTTGGGTTAGCAAACATGGCTGCCCAACACCATACTGAGAGACGGAGAGTGGGGTTAACCAGAACATGCGCACGGAAAGCCTTATAAATTTAAACCTTATAAATTGTGTAGAAATTGTATTTAAATGTACATTTACAAAAAATTGAATTACACACACACACAGACAAATACAATGTTATTCAATCTGCACTGTATTACATCCATTCAAAATAACCCAATTATGCCCACTTTGTAATTAAATATGCAGTTAATTAGTGTTATGCAAGTACTATGGTACGTTAAAATATCATCATACTGCTCAGCCCTACTTGCCCTCTCTCAGGGTTTAACGAACGGACAGCAAGACATATGCCCGGTATGTGGATTTGATCACCCACTCGAGCCCTCGGCGGGTGAGCAGAGTAATTCGTTTCAAAGCCTGCGAACTGTGAACCCCTTAATTCCTGCTGAACACAAATTGCTCTCTGGCTCTGGAATATTTTGCGAACACTTGGTTGCCCAATGCCATTAACTCTGATGAAGCCTTGTTTTCATCATGAGCATGTGCGTTTGATCTGCCAAAAGTTCAGACAAAAAATGAAAAGGGATAAAAGCTGAAAGAACACAGAAGTGTGGAGAGGAGATCTGCACACAGCCTGCAGCATTAACCCGAGAAACTCCTTCACACACACAGAGCAGGAGCGAGGAGCACTTCGGTGTCTTTTAACTTCGTCCCCAGCCTGTAGTATACAGTCCACTCCCACAGACATCACTGTGTATATGTGTATAAGTATGTCTATGTATGAATGTATGTATGTGTTTTTATATATGTCTGTCCACACACACACACACGTATGCGCATACTGATGCCAACTGTCTGTAAAGCATTTTGAGCTGCCAACTGTATTAATTAATCAATTAATCATTTAATATTACTGATATTTAAAGCATGCTTCTGTGTAAGAACAGAAAACTCCCAACTTCAATCTCACCAACACAAGTCAACAGGCAGCTGTTGAAACTACAACCACTACCCCTAATCACACAGGTGTTAGAATGAGTCCATCCAGTGAGTCCTACCAAACCTGCTCTTACTGAGTTATAACGTTCACACACCAGAGAAAAGGCGGTTCAGATGACAGCTGCTTTCCCTAGGGCGTCCGGGATTCGAGGCAGTCAAGAGAACCCTATGAAGACTCAGCCACAAGATAACAGATTACCACCAAGCCCTTCCTCCAAAACACTAAACCCTTCTTACAGCTTACACTACAAACACGTCTGATTGAGGAGTTCATTAAAAGTGTTCTGCATGAAAGAAAAAGGGGAATTCCACCACCTTTTCAAAATTCACCAATGCATTTTTTTACTTTCTAAAAACCGGCCGAAACTGAACACTCGTACAATACTAAAGCTATCTAACCTGGTGAACCTGTATGGGAACACTGAACACCTGAACGGTATTTACTTTTTGCATTATATACATTTATTCTCAAGAAATCCTACATATATTTCATTTCTATTGTTTTATAATTAGTAATAAGCACCATGTTTAACAGCGTGAGGTCAAGGACTCAGTAAGGTAATTCACAGTTGGGATCCGAGGTTCTTTCTGTGTACAGTTTGCATGTTCCCTCAGCGCGCTCTGGTTTCCTCCCCCAGTTCAAAGCAGTGCAGTCAGGTGAACTGAAGATCCCAGATAAAATGTAAGTTTACTTTAATGTACTAGAAGTATACTTTAATACCAGCAATTACATTTCAAGCACATTGCTGGTTTGTGTGTACTTAGTATATTAAATAAGAAGTATATATATACATATATACACACACACACACATACACACACACATATACATACATACATACATACATACATATATTAGAAGGTCATAGACATTGTAATCAATCTGTGGTGTCTCAAAATAGTTAAGTACAGTTCATTCTATTTAAGTATATATTTGATGGCACTACTATGATGACACACTTTCAGTACATTAAGTATAAGTTCCAGGAGGTATATTAAGTACACTTAAATTAAGTATACTTCAGGGTACCTTTTTTCTATGCTAAACTGCCCACTTGTGTTTCAGTGTAACCCTCTACTTTCAACCTGGTAGCAAGGGGTAGTGGTTGAAATCTTTCCCCTGTGCAATAGGACAACCTTGAGGACCCGGATACGTCATCAGTTGTCGTCTTTTATGTAAACAGATGAAAAAACGATCCATTCACAACTTTAGTTATACAAATCAGTCAATCTAATCTAATCTGAGGCTGCTGGCTGTGCTCTGTAGACAACCCTGCCAGTCTGCAGTGAAAACAGAGGAGGGTGAAGACCATTATTTCTTATCACCACCAAGAATTTGTTGCTTGTGCAGCCATCTTGCCGATAATTCTGAGTGTAATTTTCTTTACCACTCCGTTTGGAGTGAGCCTATGAAAAATCCTGTTCGAGGGCCATGACACTTTACCCTACCCGTCCATCTCAACAACAGTCGGGACAACTTCCCTACCCATAGACGTGAACAAGCAAAACTAAAGGGTAGGGCTAAGTGTTAGGGGCCAGGGATGAAATGGGATTGGACCTGTGTCTGTCTGAGCGATGGACTGGCGGCCTGTGTAGGGTTTGAGAGATGGGATGTGCTGGGATAGGCTCCAGCACCCCTGTGACCCAATACGATTAAGCAGGTTAGATGATGAGTAACTGAGAGAGTGTGGTTACTGACGGAAGTCATCTTCTGCCAGCTTCTATTCTACTCTACTGTCAATGAATAGCTAACCATACACGGACAGACGCAGCAGATGGAGGCCTTGGAGTCTTCCTTTAATGCTTCTTTTATAGCAGCCTAAAGGGAGGAAGCAGAGTTTGCACCTTTCCTCAGCGAGTGCGGCCAATTGTTAAGGGTTTTCAGAAAGGGAAGGAAAAGCGGCTGCTTTGATGTGGATCGCTGTCGTTTTCATGAAAAAGCTTTTCCTAAGCTTGTCAGAATTTGCCAGCAGCCTTGAGCAATTACTTTAATGATTCTGTCAGCGTTAGCTTTGAAATAGAGGGTCCGCTTGTGTCTATGTATTTATGTATGTATGAATGAATGTATATGAGCCATTCCTGGCTCTCAGGCTAGCTGTGACAGATTCGGATCAATACATGAGCCGTGTCTATTGTCAGTACCACTGAGATTTGTAGCAACATGTAAGATGGATGGCTTTAGCTGTTATTTAGAGTTGGGAATGCTACGCATCTCTAGACTATACACAACGTGGAAGGAGCGGCACAATATAAAAGCACACAATAAGAGCAAACCAAAGCAAAGCTGTGGGGCTCGATAATTATTTTACGTGAGCTGCCAAACAATAAACCTCATTCTGTTCTTCCAATTTTCGTGCTCCGTGCTGAGGGCCTCAGAAGTGAGCTCAGCCAGAGCCAACCTGTCAGCATGATGAATGAAAGCGGAGCTGGGATCCGTCCAATATCCTCTGCACTACAACTGGAGAATACGCAAGAGTGCTAAAAGGCCTGCATGGTCCTAAATCACTAACACAAACCCGTGTTTCATGTGGTCACAGCATGGATGGAACACAAAGTGACCAAACCCTCAAAACTGGTGGACGGAGTCAGCAGCGGGGTTCTGAAATGTGTTCTGGATTCTGTAGGTTTCTGAGGCAGTTAACAACCGATGACATCAAGTAAGAGACTGGACCTCTGCACTGTGTTCTGGCACAACATCAGTGCCGGGCTCAGTATGAGGGTTCCCGCGCTATTTTGAAAGTTTCCGGCCCAATTAAGACTTCAGTTCCACCTGCTAGCTAATTCTCCTCCCATCACATGATAGCAGTATGGGGTTTAGTAGGGCATGAAGATGGAAACTGCCCAATTAAGTGACCCACTCACATCTCATAATAACACGAACATCAATGGATAGCTCAACATGCTTGGAGGAGAACACTAACTGCCAATTCGGTTAGCTAACAGGCTCCTATGTTGCCTAGCATCGTGCTGAATGACTGAGGAGAGAGAGAAAGACAGTGGAAAGGAGAGACTGTCCTTCCCACCTGAAGTGAGGACACTCATGATCCCTTGAACATCAGTGGGGATCAAAATTACAGTCTACCGGTCAGCGCTCACATCTGTGCCACTCCAAACTCAAATTAGAATCCTGGAGCTGCTTGTTGTACAATGCAGAGGTTAACCAAAAACAGATCGAGAGAGAGAGCGAGAGAGAGAGAAGAAATAAAAATCTTCACTCTCTTCCTATTTTCTTTTCCATTTTCTTCCTGCCTATAGCTCTCTTTCTCTCGCCATCTCTACTTCGCTTTCTTCGAAAGAGATGCAAAGACTGAAGAGGTCCTGGGGATTGAGTCACATTCACACAAACACTCACACCTAGGGGAGCAGTGGGGTGAAGAGAGAAGGGGACCAAGGAGAGAGAAAGAGAAAGCCAGAGAGAGAGAGAGAAAGAGAGAAAAAGAGTGAAACAGAAAGAGAGAAAGAGAGAGGGGGGGATAGTTCAGCAGTTTTAAAACTCTCTCAGATAGCCGCTAGGTGAGCTAACAGGTGAGCAAGTCTCGGGCTTATCACTAATAGCTGCACCAAAGACTGCAGTGGTGTCACTCCAGACTGTAATGGAGTGACTCAAAACGACAGCGGGTCATCTTCAGTGACGCGTCTCGCTTTTGCTATGTGTGGAGGCACCGCAGTCAACACCAAGAAGAACTGTATGAAGCTAATCAAGCTGCATGGGATGGATTACCACGTCTGAAAAGCCACACAGAGAAAGTTTCTATATAGCAACTACGTTGTTTAAACTACAGCTCGCTGTCTTCTTTAGCTGACAGGTCGTTTCAGTTGTTTGCATAAACCCTTTTCTTTATGGTGATGAAGATTACAGTACTACTGTCACACGACCTCAGCAGGAAACCAATAACTACAAAACCTAGCTAGGACTTCAAAACGTGCCCATGACATAAGAACGAAACCCAATAATGCTAATATCTATTAGCATCCCTATGGGCTTCTAGCAGTATGTCAGTGCTAAACTAAGTGCTAATTCTAACCAGTCAGCATCCAGCAGCACTCATGCCAACCAATTAGTACTCAGCAGCAGTAATGCTTACCAATCAGCACCCAGTAGTAGTAGTCATGCTAACGAATCCGCACCCGGTAGTAGTAGTAATGCTAACGAATCCGCACCCGGTAGTAGTAGTAGTAATGCTATCCAATCAGCACCCAGTAGTAGTAGTAGTAGTAATGCTATCCAATCAGCACCCGGTAGTAGTAGTAGTAATGCTATCCAATCAGCACTCAGTACCAATATTAATGTTAACCAATCATCACTCAGTAGCAATAATGCTTACCCATCAGCACCGAGCAGCAGTAAAGTTAACAAATCAGCACCCAGTACCAGTAATGCTAACCAGTCAGTACTCAGCAGTAGCAACGCTAACTCTTCAGCACTAAGCAGCAGTAATGCTAACAAATGAGCACTCAGTAGAAGTAATGCTAACCAGTCAGCATTCAGTAGTTATCAGCACTTGTGCTTAAGTATGCAAGTATGTGCTTAAGTAAACAGTGTCTGAGAAACAGAACTGAGAGGAAGAGCCATTTGTCAGTGAGTTTCTCATTAAAGCTGAGTTATGGACTGTGAACTACAAGTCTCCACTGAGTTTTTGAGAACCCTCTCATTACAGTTCTTTTAACGCTGGTGACATTTTCTGATAAGGACGTTCGCCAGCTTCTTGATTGAATCTTCCCGTTCAGAATTTGATTTTGAGGTCCATTAGAAGAGATTTACATGCTTCAGTTTTCACAAAACACAGTATTTCTCTCTGTACGGTAAACCTGTATGTGTGTTCTGATTGGTCTGCTCGTCTACTGCTCGTACACCACCAGACCAGCACCCTGCTCAGCCCAGACCTGTTTCAACTTCAGGGATGAACACACATTTACACCTTCACTAAGTTTACTTGTTCTAACGTACCGGCCCCACTGCTCTCACTGCACATTCGTTTTGAGGAGTTCAGTTGAGCCTCCGTAAAGGTATACAGGGATAGATGAGTGTGACCGGCTGAGAGGTGCAGCAGTCTAAGTGGTCTTCAATTACACTGATGAACCACTGTACAGTCTCCGCTACAGCATAGCGCTCTGTGACCATGCAGGATTCACATGCAGTGTTCATCGTTGTACTGGAGAGGAGGACAGAGAGATGCAGTGATCAAGGAATGATTTATGGCCACATAACAGAGAGAGGGCAGAGTGGAAGGGAGAGGGGGAGTGTCAGGAGGAGGAGAAAAGATGGACAGAATGAGCTATGATGAGCGAGAGATTACCTCTGTGTGATCGATTACTGCAGCAACAGCACATATACTAATGAGGGAGGGTGACAGAGAGAGAGATTGAGAGAGAGAGAGAGAGAGTGAGTGAGTAAGAGACAGAGAGAGAGAAATAAGAAGTAAGGAGAGAAAGCATGCATGAGGAAGACAAAAGAAAGAACAGAGAATGATAAAAAGAGAATAAGACAGAATGGGAAGGAATGGACGGAAAGAGAAGAGAAGAGAAGAGAAGAGAAAAGAAAAGAAAAGAAAAGAGAAGAGAAGAGAAGAGAAGAGAAGAGAAGAGAAGAGAAGAGAAAGAAAAGAAAGAAAGAACTAGGGCTTTGCAAAGAAGAAATGTGGGATATAGAGATTGAGAAAGAGTAAGAAAAGATAAAAGAAAGGGAGAAGAGAGGACAATAGAAAACAGAAAATATTAGAATAGAAAGAGGGAAAAAGAGTGACAGAAGAAAATAACCAAACAGAGAGGGGGTAATAGAGAGAGAGAGAGGGGTAATGAGTGGTAAAGAGAGAATGTGAGAGAGAGAAAAAGAAAGATTAACACGTGTGCGAGTTGAAAAGAGTGAATCATGTAAAGGTGAAGAGGTAGGGAGAGAAAGAGAAAGTGAGACTGAGAAATAAACAAACAGAGAGAGTGAGAGAGATGTGTATTTCACTTCTGTCTAGATCACCGCTGTATTAGCTTGTTGTAATCATGTAATAAACATGTAATAAACTGTCTTATTGATAACGTCAGTGAGCCTGCACCAATTCCTCAGCCTCAGTGATCACTGTTCTATTAACTCACTATTAGGCCTTGTTCAGACCGCCAGCCCGAATCTGGTTTTGGCACATCCAGATTATATGCAGATAGACTGGTGATGTCTGGACACACAAACCTGATCTGATCATTTGAAAAATGGTTTGGTGTGAAATGATTCCTTCTAGATAATCAGATCAGAATGGTTCACTGTGGTGGTGATAGGAAGCAGAGGAGTTTAGGATCCCTCGCAGGAAGTTATTACACAAAGCAGTTATGGATATACTGCCTGATAGGTTGCTGTGGGGCGAAAGAGTCTGTGTGGCTATATCAGCATCACCAGCATACTCAGAGGACGTGTGTAGGGTCACTGGTGGTTTGCCATAGTAAATAAAACGGCTATTTACACTCACCATCAAAAGAACAGCTGCCCCCAAAAGGAAGTGCTGTTGGGAAGGAAGATAAAGGTGACCAGGATCAATAACTGATGATACATTTAGACTGATATGATCAATATTTATTGAGCTACACATACAGAAGTCTGTCTCTCAGTATGGCGTCGGGCCGCCGTGTTTGCTAACCCAACATGCCAGACGTCTCGGTATGGAGCTGTAGAGGTTCTTAATGGTGTCCTGTGATGATCCATCCCATGCAGCTTGAATATCCTCACACAGTCCCTGCACATGGTGCGGTAGGGGCGGAGACTGAGTGACACCAGGCCTTCTGGACGTATGACATGTGACAACAAACCATTCATCTGACCACGGTGCCTCCACACACAGATTCGTTGGTCGTCTCCACCAAGGCTAAAGCGGGACTCGTCACTGAAGATGACCCGCTGTCATTCTGAGTCACTCCATGACAGTCTGGTACGACACCACTGCAGTTTTATGTGATGGTGACGTGGTGTTAACGGCACTCGACACAACGGTCTGTGTGCATGCAGTCCTGCCAATGGTGCTGGCTCTAGCAGGATGACTCATGGAGGGCATCACTGCTGAATGTACGCCATCGTGGCTGTTGGGTCAGTCGGGTACAGAGATAAAGACCGTCCTTGTTTACGCCACATGCGCTGCGAGTCTGAAACCTGAATCATTAGCATGTCTCACAATGTCAAACCTACCCACCAAGTTTCAGTGTCATAAAGAACCCTGGGTCAGAGATACTAACATTGACTCTCATGGTAACCCACTCCAAATTACTGTTTAATAGTGGAGGAGTTCCTCTTTAAGTCAGCCAGGACAACAAATCTCTTCCACACCACATGCTGGACAGGCGTGTAAAATGTGCATTACATTTGCTGCCATGCGCTGGATGATGAGCTCAGTAAAACCTCCAGTGTTTACGATCCGCTCCCGAGCTCCAGGTGGCCGCTGTGCTCCATTACTGACCCTCTGACCTCCAGAGTTTGCACTACTCTGACAGAAAAGAGCGTGTGTGTGTGTGTGTGGCCATAAAGTGAGATGACTAAACTCAACACACTGTTCCACCACAGATCACTTCCTTTATGCTGAAGTAGAGCTTTCCTTTATTTATTACCACACTAGACCAGCTACCCAGACAAATCTTAAATGTCACCTTCCCTCCTTCCCTTTACTCCAGTTCTCTGCAGTCTTAATGAAAAGTCGGTGACATGCTTCGATGAAAATACCACAAGGATGAAGCGGCACAGCTTCCTTCTCTCTCTCTCTCTCTCAACAGCCCTGTTTGAGTGTCTGTTCCTCTGAATAATAAGCCACTGCTCACCCCACTCTTCTCCTCCACAGGGCGTTCCCTCTCTCCCAGTTCACTCTCACCTTTATTCACCTGTGGTTCAGACGAAGTTCATTTTACAAACATCCAGTGTTAACGTTATTGTGGATCCTGCAGCACCAATGACAAGAAGATATCTAGAATATTAACCTCCATTAATATCTTACCTCAGCTTTAGCTAGTGCCAAGAGACATAGAGAGGTGTTTTTAAATAAATACTTTTCCGTGGTCTGAAGGTTTGCAGATGATATTGATTCCTCCTTTAGGAAAGATTTCAGTGCCTCTCCTGCACTGTACTGACCCAGGCTGGAAAAATCAGTCACATGGCACATGTCTAAAGTCGCCTTCTCGTTCGCCATCTTCTCGTTCGCCATCTTCTCGTTCGCCATCTTCTCGTTCGTATTTCCTGTTACACCTTAAATGGTGCACCAGCTAAGGTGAAACAGGAAACTGTAACAAGAAACAGGGAATACAAGAGAGCAAAAAGGAGCATGTAACAAGGAATGGGCGAACAGGAGGGCGAACAAGGACCGGGCAACGGTTCAGTTGACAACAGGGCAGTGCCAGTAGCTTCCACATAATGCAAAAGGTGCCAACCTTTGCTAGAAATTAAATGGCACCCTCGGCCGAGGCGTTTCTGATATACGTGTGAATAGGGACGGTACTATTCTAATAAGTCACCTCTTTACATAAGAACCTAATGGGAACAGCTGTTTTCTGATCTAGGCATCCCAAAAAAAAAAAAAAAAAATACTGACCGGGTTATCTTTTATCACAGTTTGTAGATCGGCAGACCTTTTTGTAATGACGTTTTTATTGATGCTGTGACCTTTGACTAGTTCCCAGATGTAGATGGGAACCAGAGTGGGACTTTCACTCCTTAGCTCCAGGACTAGAGCCAACTGCTCTCGGCTAATACCCACCTAGCACCTTATTTCTCCACAGTGAGTCACACTGGAGCATGCTGACGCATCCCAGCTCTTATTCAGCTTCAAGCATTCGAGCCAAGCGGAGCTCCAGACAGATTAAAGACCAGAACAGAGCCGCTACAGCGAGAGGGCAGCTTCTCAACACAGGCAGCATAAGATGCTAGCATTGGGCCAGAACACCCCTTTAAACCAGCCCAGTAAACATACAGCATGAAAACTAACCAGTCCTCATAGTGGCACACTTCCCCCTGTGGGCGAGAGGGCCCTGACAATGCTTTCACTTCTTCTCCAACAGGCCATAGTCATATGAGAAGATGGTATATCTAGTTTATACCAAGTTTCACTTTACACATTCATATTTAGCTCCCAAATCTGCTTATAGGTTCACAGCTGGAGCAGCCACACAAGAGCCTATGGTCAGGGTGAAGGGTATGAACACCCCACAGCAGTGGAGTTGTGTTCTCTGGAGTGATAGAGCTAGGCTACATCCAACACTTTAGGATGAGTCAGAGTGATCCAGAACTCACTAATGCCCAATCAAATCCTCACAGCAAATGTGTAAAGCCTTCCCAGAAGAATAGAGGCTGTTACCGCAGCAAAGACGGACAAACTCCCCATCAACAGCCTTCAACAAAAATGAGTCAAAAACAAAATTCCCAGTTGTGATTCATCACTGGAACTGAAATTTACTCCAAGACCAGGCGTAATCCGCATCCAGGAAACGTTCCACAGCAAACTTTTACTTCTGCCTCAGTCATTATTTCATGGAGGTTTTATTTGAGGATGGGCGTAGGCTGCTCTACTCACTTCTACTTGGCCATGAAGTCAAGCTACACCAAAGGCCCGGGATACAGGTGCACAAACAGTGAACTAGAGAGAATCTGGAACATGGAACGGTGGTTCCTGAAAAGGTGGATTCATGAATCCAGGCACGGATTAGGAGGGTACTTCCCAGGACAGATAGACAGATGTACATACAGTGCTGTTCGCCACGCTGTGGCTGGTCTCCAGGCTTTCTACACACACACACACACACCCGCACCCGCACACACACAGACGCACACACGAGACAATCTGGCGCTGTTTCCCAGACTGGGATCTAATAAAGACCACACTAAAATCACAAACAAATCCAGTTCCTGCTTCTTTAAAGGGTAATTTTAAATCTTAATTCTAAATTATCTGCATTTTTGTTTAATTACAATGTTGAGACATTTAGAGACAGAGTGTCTGATGTGGTTCACTGGAGAGAAGCTTATTGATCTCTGTACAGTGGTGGTGATAGGAACCCAGAGTAAATAGTAAAGTGAAGAGTTCTATTTAAAGGAAAGGGAATGGTGGTTCTCATGGTGAAACGGTTCTACAGATAGTTGGAGAACGTGTTATATGGGGTTCTATATGGATAAGTCTATATCAAAAAAGTGTTCATTTGTTATGGGCTTGACATCAGAACCCTTTTGGTGTTAGTTTCTTCAGACTGACAGAGAACCTGTTGTATGTGGTTCTATATAGATAGTTCAGTATAAAAGGGTTCTTCTATTTCTAACAGCTTAACATCAGTAGAACCCTTTTTGGTGTTAGGTTCTTCAGACTGATAGAGAATGTCCTGCTTGTGGTTATATATATATATATATATATATATATATATATATATATATATATATATATATATATATATATATATATATTCTTCTGTTGTTATATGCTTGGCATCTTGACAGCAATAGAACCATTTTTGGTCTTCTTGGTTCTATAGACTGACAGAGAATGTGTTAGATGTGGTTCTATATAAACAGTTCTATATGAATAAAAGGTTTCTCTGTTATAGGCTTGGCATCTTGTAAGCAGCAGAACCATTTTTGGTGCCTGGTGCCTATTGAGAATGTTCTGTATATGGTTCTATAAAGCTATGTCTATATAAAAAAGGGGTTCTATTGTTAAAGCCTTGACATTTTGACAACAGCAGAACCTCTTTTTTGGCACTTGGTTCTTCAGACTGAGGGAGCATGCGTTATATGTGGTTCTATATAGACGGTTCCATAGAAAAAAAGGTTTTTGTTAAAGGTTTGACAGCAACAGAACCTTTTTTGGTGGCTGGTTCTTCATACTGATGGATAATGCATCGTATGTGGTTCTATATATAGGAAGTTCTACACAAAAAAGGTTCTTCTAGGCTTCTTGACAACACCAGAACCTTTAATCTGGATGGAGAGTGCTGTATAAGATTGTACATAAAATGGAACCACTGCTTTTACTAAAGAACCCATCTTAATTTCAGCACATATGATAAACACAACGTCTTAGCCATCACGTAGAGTACTCATAACCACATTAGGGTCCTGTGAGGGTTAGCTTTTAGAGGAAAGACGTCTGGTTCCCATCACCGCCATTGTGAAGGTTCCTGACTGGATACGGTTCGACAGAATGGAGGCTTTCACTTCAAATCTCTCCAGATAACTTTGTTTACATCCTATTAATTTAATTATCCGGATTTTTCTGAAGTAAAGGTGGAATTACCCTTTAAAGCACACCTAATTTCGTTCGGTGAAGTTGGTTTCCCCATTCGCCAGCCACTTGTTCGAATGTGCCAGTTCCACCTTAAACGGCGCAGCAAACTCAGGCGCCACAATGTAACTGCTGCGACATTTAAGGTGGACCGGGTAAAAACATGCCCTGCAGCTAGGCAGAAAGCCGGCCTGAAGCACTTTTAATCTCAAAAATACCCGCATTATCCAGCTCTCCGCGCATGACCGGTTAAAAATAGTTAGCCTGTGTTGTCGTTACTCACCGAGAAGCCAAGCCGGAGCCTCCGGAGTCGTGACACCGGAGCAGAAAACTTTCAGAGTCCCGTGTTAATCCACAGCTCTTCGGTTAGCAGTGAAGCGAAGGAGGCGGGGGGCGCGTGCAGGTAGCTACAAAATCCAACGGTCTCCCAGCGCAGCTTTAACCCCGGCTAACCTTTCAGAACACAGTAACTAGAGCTACGGCGACTGAACCGAAACTTTTAAGACCGGAGCTTCTACCGTTCGTCCAACCGAAAACTATCCCGACTGAGCGAAAACAGCTACTCTCTTTCCCCCTCCGGTAAACTCGGTAAACTCAGCTCCGCCGCTCTCCTTATTTCTCAATCAGAGCTCGAGCTCGGAATCTTTCTTGTCCCCACCCCTACCAGGTGCTCCTTTGCTTAACGCTCACGGGCCGCTTCCAATCCCCGCGCTCTGATTTGAATATTCAGCGGGCGTCCCACCAATCGCTGACGGGCATGGGGCGGGCCCAGCGTGCACTGGCAATGGCTCGGCTCGGTAAAGGATACTCGACGCTGAGAGAGAAAGGGTCGTATTGAAGTCAGGGTGTCGGTAACAGGACATGTCTGACAGGAAACAGCAGCTTCACCCATTTAACACACTTTCTGTGTGAATGTGTGTGGTTTCCACGGAAATGTCTATTTAATTACATCGTTTCAGGTGTAAACAAAGTCTATCAGAGTTGTTCAAAGACTATCCAAAACTGCACACGGCTATACTGCACACTGTGCACGCCCCCTGTGTGTGGTATACAGTACAGTAACAAGTTCTGACATACAGTGTAGTATACTAATACAGTCACATGACCAGTTACCTCACATTTACCTCAGAGCTGTTATTACTGTATCCACTGTTTAGAGCTAGCTGCTGCTAACGCTGCTCAGTTCACCTGAGATACGGTTAGCCTAGCTGTTAGCTCCCCTCGGCTATTTCACTCTAAAACTGATCCTCTAAAGCGAGTTCATCTTTTATTAATCTTCAGACCTGTATATTTAACTTTCTGAGGCTCATTCTGATGAACACACAACCCACTACGGTCACTACACCCACATTTACCTCAGAGCTGTTATTACTGTATCCACTGTTTAGAGCTAGCTGCTGCTAACGCCGCTCAGTTCACCTGAGATGCGGTTGGCCTAGCTGTTAGCTCCCCTCGGCTATTTCACTCTAAAACTGATCCTCTAAAGCGAGTTCATCTTTTATTCATCTTCAGACCTGTATATTTAACTTTCTGAGGCTCATTCTGATAAAAACACATCCTACTACAATCACTACACACACGTTTATACTCGGAGAGGGCTGTGTTTTGCTCCCCAGTGTTACCCAAAGCCATTTTCTCTGGCTGAAGCAGGCTGACAGCTGGTGAGGCCGCAGTGCATGATGGGATACAGTACACCATAAAGATGGCTCCCCTTGTGTACTAGAAACTCTGACTGGAGTAGAACACCATCCAGGATCTTCAGTGCACTACAGATCTTCCGTTTGGTCACATACTCCATACTACATACTGCTATTAGGTAGATTTAGTATGTGAGTAGTATGTAGTAGGCCATTTCGACTACAGCCATTGGTTTATGATGAAGTTTTGGCCTAAAACATGTGCTAATTTTTTTATCTATTCAGGGCATTCTTGTTCATGTTTATCACTACTTTAGCATTATCAACATTAGCAAAGGAAATCTTGCGCCATAGACATCGCTACCCCTGGTTTTCATCAGGCTGGTCGGATTGATATCCCTAAATCAGATTTGGGCTGGCAGTCTGAACAAGACCAAAGGCAAATCAGATTTGTTTCTTAAATCTGATCTTTGGAGCTGACTGTTCACACTGTTATTTCCAAGTGATCAGATCATAATTGCACATTCATCCAATTGTGCTACCTACCTGCACTCGAACGATTTGACGTTGCTGACACTTTGACTGCGTTCTGACTGTCAGACCATATCAGATTTGTGCCAGAAATCCATAATGTATCCAGATTTATTTGAGACAGTCTGGAACCCACATGACATCTGATATATTCATATTATATTCCAACCACAGTCAGAGGCGGTTTGGAATGCGATTCCAATCAGATTTATACAGACGTGTCTTAGTTGGAAAGCTTTGGCCTCTCAAATGTAATTAAGAAGTGTTTTTTTTTCATAATTCAATGCAACAAATAACAACAAGGTCAAATTCAGAGTGGCAGATGAGTTGGGATTCAAGAAGAACGAAAAAGAGCTGTGAGCGTGACATAACAGAGCTTTTGTGTGGAGGGCGAAATGATGCATCTCCATTTCTCCTGCATCTGCATATGAAAGATACGTTCCTGATATGCAAAAAAATGTTTTAAGTGTCATTTGGTTGTCCTGACAAAAATCAGTTTACAATCAGATATAAACTGGATATGGCAAAAATCATATTTTGGCTAGCAGTCGTAACATAGCCTAAGACACATCTGTTAAAATTCGTTTGGAATCACATTTTAAACCCTCTCTGAATACAGATCCAATTTGCAAAAAATTAATTTCATGTGGCAGTTTCTGTCCAGACTATCAAAATCAGTCTGCATACAAACTGGATATGCCAAAAATCAGATTTAGATTGGCAGTCTGATTACATCTGTTCTAATCTATTAGGGACTGCATATTTTTTTTTGTTCAGGGTTTTTTATTATGTTTTCACATTATATCACAAAGAAAGGAAAAAGAAAAAAAATTGCCACGAAACAAAACACATTCGTTCTGAGCTGAACTGCTGCTCTGAGCTGAACTGCTGCCCATCCTGTGTGGCCTGATGCTGTTGCTACATCTGCTCCGTCTGGGAGCCACTGGGAGCCTTTTACCACCACGGAGCTCCTGGCTGTCCTGCACTGTGGAAGCTTAGCCTGCGCCTGCTGACCCGTCTGATGACCCACCAACATCATTACAGACTAATCAGACACTACACTCTCCTTTCTTGTGCTGTCTTGTATTTGGTGTTGACAACATCTGTTGTCACAAAGCAGCAATTGATTGATTGATTGACATTCCCCATCCCCTAACCGTTACAATACCAGACAGAACAACATAAACAATATAACTAAAATAATCAAAATAATCAAAAAGACCCTGCTACATTGTCACACTGCCCGCGTTCGCATTCTCGACAAAGGTCAAAAAAGGCTGCCAGGTATCATAAAACTTCGTAGTGGACCCCTTTAAAGTATATCTAATCGTTTCCAACCTAAGATGGCGCAGAACCTCTCTGATCCAGTGACAGTATGTCGGGGGGCTAACAGCCAGTTTAACTCGCCTTCAAATGTGAATCAGATTTGCAAAAAAACAGATGTCATATGGCAATTTCTGTCCAGACTATCAAAAATCAGCTAGATATGCCTGGATTTGGCATTTAGGTGGTTTACAATGAGATTCCAATTGGATTTTAACAGACGTGTGTTCAGACTGCTACAAAGAAGATTTGGATTCTCAGATCAGGTCTATTGAGATGTTTGTTCACACTGTTACTTGGAAGCGATCAGATTGGATTGTGAATTGTGAATTTAGGCACCACCAACCTATCTGCATGCACATCCAGGCAACGTCCGTCATTGGATTTGACATTGTCACTGTCGCATTGTCAGTGATGCCAAAGACCAGAGGGCCAAAGTGTAGAGTCTAATATGGATGTGAAAATCCAACTGGAATCGCATCTAAATTGGATTTTTTTTTTTTTTTTTTGCTGTCAAAACTGTCCAACATCATTCCGGCTTCCAACTGGATGAGCCAAAAATCTGTTTCAGGCTTGCACACTGAATGAGGCTTGAGTTCCCCGCTGAAATAAACAGCTGGTCTAACTGGGTTTACATCTCGACAATCCAACCATGCAGAGATCTCGGAAAACAAAACCCTTCCCCGCAAATTAGCAGCAGGTTTGCTGCAAGTGAGCAAGTAATCTAAGTTAGCCCAGCCTATTCACATGAGTGACGTTCTGTATTTATGCAGTCTGGGAAAAAGGTAAACCAAAGTGAAGCCTACCTGGAGATTTGGCCTTTGTTGTTAAAGAGAAAGAGCAGCTTATTACAGAGCCAGCTTCTGTAACTGTATACAATTACCTCCCCGAGGCAGTAAAGACAGTGATTTAGGAGCTTCAGTGCTAACAGATAGCCTTGAGCTTTCAGCAGCAGTCGGAGGGGCTAGCACTCATGTGGGCTTCGGTGGAATAGGAGACAAAGAAAAGTCAATGCTTCAAATGAAGTAAGCCTGAACTAGACCATGTTTCACAACCAAGAGAGGGGGAAAACAGGGTGTGGCAGCCATGTGTGGAAGTCAAAGAAGAAGCTGATGGATGAAGGGGCAGGTAGAGGGCAAAGCCAGAGCCTTGTTTCAATACATCATTAACCACGCCCTATTCGCTGGACAAGGGAGGACGCTCAGCAGGGGGCAGATTTTGCAGGCCGAGCTTGGTTAGCTTAGCCTCGTTGAGCTAGTCTGTAGGCCGAGTGTTTTTGAGAAGACTGTACTTACATTACTTGTGGTTAACTTTGTTTGACTGTAAGCTTTGTGGTAGAGGCGGCTTACTGCGGCCGGATTTCATTCATTTTCAAAGAGAGCGGAGGGATTTCCAGCAACAGGTGTCAGGAGTTGCACAAACAGTTGCACCCAGAAGGAATCAGCCGACAGGAATGAAACTTGGTGGGCAGATGTGACATTGTGAGACATGTGAATGATTCAAGTTTCATGCAACCCATACATAGCAAATCAGTGTTGAGCAAATAGTTTTGGAACATGAAGCATTTTTAACGGTGGTGTTGCTATGCTAATGAAGCTCATCATCCATTTTGGGTTTGAGAAAGGGGAAAGCACTGGAATGATTTCTGGTCTGGTCCTATTTGAGCTGCATTAGTCCGGGAATGCGGTTTTCAGATGACATTAGTGGACGATCCATATGGGATTTGGTGATCATTGCGGGGATGTTTAATTAGCTAGCTAATTAATTGGGTCAATTGGCCAGCATAACAGAAATCCCACTGTTTTGCCAGAAGGGCTTTCCAGTTCAGTTTCCTTCTCCTTGTAATCTGGACTTCACCAAATGAATTATGGATCATAGTCGCCATGAGCTCCAATTTATATTAGCCAGTTTTGCATCACTGATACATTGATTCAAGCAGGACTGCTATTACTGAGGGATCTCTGGGTTCAGTGAACCCTACAAGATAATTTGCTCAGATTAGTACATTTACATTTATGGCATTTAGCTGACGCTCTTATCCAGAGCAACTTACAGGTGGGCCAGTGCAGTGTTAGGAGTCTAGCCCAAGGACTCTTATTGATGTAGCACAGCATAGTCACCCAGACTGGGATTTGAACCCCAATCTCCCACATGCGGTGGTGGCTCCCTGGCGGGCAGTGGTGTTATCCGCTGAGCTACACCAACCACGTAACAGACAGTAAGATCTACGGACATGGCGGATGGGTACTGGATGAAATCCGTGGATATGGTCAGTTATCCCCAACCCAACAAACTTCACCTGTGCTAATAAAGCGATGGAGCGACCCATAAGATGGCATCAGGGAGCCCCCCTTGAAAAAATAATAAGGCCAGGTCTGCAAGAGGTGGAAAGAGAGAGAGAGTGTTCACAGGGTATGTGTTGATACTTGCCCAGGTGTTGTGAGGGGAGAGCAAACTGGGCTTGGTAGCCGGGATAAGCCAAAGGAGGCAGCAGTTGCTTGCCAACACATACACACCTCTGGCTTCAGTCTCACATGACCGTGCTTGTGTGTTATGCTGGGCACAGTAGTGCACCAACCGGGGTAAAATGTAACCTGGTCATTCTGTGTAGATAAACAAGTTCAACCAGTTGCCCCCAGGCACGGCAGGCAATGGCAGGCCTGGCCCGAAAGACTCTGGATCATTTTGCACTCATAGAATGCGCTCGTATGTGTGTAAGTACACTATGTGGCCAAAAGTATTCACTCCCCCATCCAAGTGCATTCAGGGGTTCCAGTCACTTCTATGGTCACAGGGGTATAAAACCAAGCACCTAGGCATGCAGACTGCTTCTACAGACGTTAGTGAGAGAATGGGTCGCTCTCAGGAGCTCTGTGAACTCAAGCGTGGTATCGTGATAGGATGCAACAAGTACAACAAGTCCAGTCGTGAAATTTTCTCACTTCCTAATATTTTACAGTCCCCTGCCAGTGGGATTATAACACAGTGGAAGTGATGTGGAACCACACCAAGACCACGTACAATGACAGAGCGGGGTCATAGTGGGGGTATAGTGCGCAGAGGTTGCAAACTTTCTGCAGAGTCCATCACTACAGACCTCCAAACTCAGATCAGGAACAGTGTGTAGAGCCTCATGGAATGGGTTTCCATGGCGAGCAGCTGCATCCCAGCCTTACATCAACAAGCGCAATGCACAGTGTCGAATGCAGGGGTGTAAAGTGCTGCCACTGGACTGTAGAGCTTCGGAGACGTGTTCTCTGAAGTGATCAATCACGCTTCTCCATCTGGCAATCTGATGGACGAGTCTGGGTTTGGCGGTTGCCAGGAAAAGGGTACTTGTCTGACTGCACTGTGCCAAGTGTAAAGTTTGGTGGAGGCGGCGTTAGGTGTGGGGTTGGTGTTCAGGAGTTGGGCTCGGACCCTTAGTTCCAGTGAAGGGAACTGTTCATGCTTCAGCAGACCAAGAGACTCTGGACCATTCCATGCTCCCATCTTTGTGGGGACAGTTTGAGGACGGCCTCTTCCTGTTCCAACATGACCGCACACCAGTGCACAAAGAAAGCTCCATAAAGACATGGACGAGCGAGTCTGGTGTGGAGGAACTGGACTGGCCTGCACAGAATCCTGACCTCAACCCGATAGAACACCTTTGGGATGAATTAGAGTGGAGACTGCGAGCCAGGCCTTCTCGTCCAACATCAGTGTCTCACCTCACAAATGGGCTGCTGAAGGAATGATCAATTATTCCTATGAACACATTCCTTGTGGAAAAAATTCCCAGAAGAGCTGAAGCTGTTGGATGATGATTGTCACACCCCCATCAATACCTCCTGAGCTCTTGCTGTTTCTCCTTATACCTGAAACACAGTGGACTGTAATCCGAGATTTTGATCTGTGCCTGAGCACGCCTTATACTGTGACTGGGATAGTCAATCATTACAATAACCCACATTCATAAGCAGGAAGAACGTCAAAGAGAACAGGAGTTTCCATAAATGATTAGAAGCTACAAAGATAACTGGGTTCCTAACAACCACCCGAAATACCTGGCAGACCCACCAACACTGCCCATTCAAATAAACAGCACCTAAAACTTGCATGTCTGAGAGAGTGGAGCATCTGCTTCAGATCTGATAACATCCACTAGTGCTCTGTCCTCCTTCCACTGTGAGAAGACACCATGGAGGTCTGAAAGGATGTGTAGCTTCTAAGATCAAACAAAAAAGCTGCAGAGTCCAGAACCTCAACACCACTGAATGTGTTTGGGGTTATTTGGATGGCGAGCAGAAGCAAAAAAAGTTCAACCAACTTTTAAGACTGAACGTTGGGTCATTCCCGGTTGGAACCGTGGCGCCATCTATGGTCGAGATCATCAATTGTTGAGGAATAAGAACACAGCAATGGCGACGCCCCTTGAAGAGTGTGCAGTGGTCTGCTGAAGAACCTCTTCTACGTCTTCTTGTTTCCAGTAGCTGATCCCTCCTTGCTGTCCGGATATCAACAAGGATCTGGAGTAACAGCACAAGCACTCACAGGTACCCTGCACGGTCCGCCATCTTGGTACTACTGCTTACTGCCATCGTCAATACTAGTGTATCAGTAATGATGACGTATACTTGGACGTTCCTTGGTTCCAATAAAAGCTAGTGCAAACACAGACCACTGTTCTGGATAGCCTGAACAGAACCAGTGCCAGAACCAGGGTTCTTGTAGCTAGGGTTGCAACTTCGGAAATAAAAATAAAGGACGGGGGAGTGGTCATGTGTGAGTGACGTGTTCAAAATCGCGTCCCTTATGAGATCTGATTTCGCTGGGGGGGGGTTAGTGGGGGATGTTGTTTGGAGGAGAGTGCGATCAATCATGTAGGACAAGCGTGTTTATCGGACATTTACGGTAACACGGGTGGGAGATCATTTCATGTGTGTGTGACAGACATGTATATATGACATTTACGAAAATACGGAACAAATTAACGGACATTTACGGAAATACGGAACAAATTTACGGACATTTACGGAAATACGGAACAAATTTACGAAAATACGGAACAAAGTTACGGACATTTACGGAAATACGGAACAAATTAACTAAAATACGGAACAAATTTACAGACAATTACGGAAATACGGAACAAATTTACGAAAATACGGAACAAATTTACGGACATTTACGGAAATACGGAACAAATTAACGAAAATACGGAACAAATTTACAGACATTTACGGAAATACGGAACAAATTTACTGACATTTACGGAAATACGGAACAAATTAACGAAAATACGGAACAAATTTACGGACATTTATGGAAATACGGAAACAATCGCGTCCCGTATTGGTCTAATATGCGACACAACATTTAGTTGCCAAATAAAGGACGATTCCGTATTTTACGAGACAGGTGGCAACCCTACTTGTAGCCCAGAAGGGCTTTATGGGGTTCGTTAGCTTAGAAATCCACTCAGAGACTGAAGTAAGATGAGAAAAGGGACTATGGAATGTTATCGAAGCCCCTATGTAGATTTTAATGCCGGTGAGAATGACTCACATGAAAACTCGCATGCTGTCTTCATGTGGAGCTCTGCTTTCTTTAGCCATAGCTACGTTTCATTAGCAGTCTGTGCTCAGGCCTTAGAGGACTCGAGCAAACACAGCTCGAGCACGTGGTCGCGGACTCTGACCCAAATTCAGCTGGAGCCTCTTTATGGCCGTTAATTCCTCTGCTTCCCCTATTGTTCTCTTTCTGCTGGCCTGGTTAAGCTTTATTGCTGTACTTTGTGTGGTTAATAACACTGAGATTGAACAAGACTGCTATTCAATCGGAGGATTTTCCGGATGGAGTGGTGGCATTCCTAAATGGTGACTATCAGCGACAGAAAAGACCCCACATCGGTCACAGGGTAGAATTTTAAAGCCACGGTGTTGATAGTGGAAGTTGTTAGTATAAGCATCCATCCATATCAGAAACAAGTCAGATTTGATTTGCTGTAGCCCTGATAAAGACATGTTTGTCTAGACCATGTCTAGACGTGTTTGCTTCTGTAGTTTCGCACTGGAGCTACAAGGCTAATGGAAGTTGTTAGCATCCATGCTAATTGCTGTAGACCTGGTGTAGGCATGTTTGATGTCTTAGGTTTTCTGCTCTAGTTTTGCACTGGAGCTACAAGGCCAATGGAAGTTGTTAGCATTCATGCTAATTGCTGTAGACCTTAATGGTGTGTTTGTCATCCTAGGTTTTCTGCTCTAGTTTTGCACTGGAGCTACAAGGCTAATGGAAGTTGTTAGTATCCGTGCTAATTGCTGTAGACCTGGTGTAGGCGTGTTTGTCGTCTTGGGTTTGCTTCTGTAGTTTTGCACTGAAGCTACAAGGCTAATGGAAGTTGTTAGCATTCATGCTAATTGCTGTAGACCTGGAGTAGGCATATTTGTCGTCTTGGGTTTGCTTCTGTAGTTTTGCACTGGAGCTACAAGGCTAATGGAAGTTGTTAGCATTCATGCTAATTGCTGTAGACCTGGTGTAGGCGTGTTTGTGATCTTAGGTTTGCTTCTGTGGTTTTTCACTGGAGCTACAAGGCTAATGGAAGTTGTTAGCATTCATGCTAACTGCTGTAGACCTGATTGGTGTGTTTGTCGTCCTAGGTTTGCTTCTGTAGTTTTGCACTGTAGCTACAAGGCTAATGGAAGTTGGTAGCATCCGTGCTAATTGCTGAAGACCTGGTGTAGGTGAAAACAATGTGATGTAGACCTAAAGAACCCTTGTTATTGAACTGGTTCCATTCAGTTCCATTCCTAGAACTTTGGTGCTACTCAGGGAACCAGCTTGCGCTTGAACCAGTTTTTATTGGAACCAAGGAATGTTAAAGGATATGACATCAGCGTCGACAGAGGGCGCCGCACAGCGGTAGTAAACAGTAACACCAAGATGGCGGAGCAAATAGATAGCCTGCGAGCGTTTGTACTGTTATTCCAGATGTTTGGTTGATGGTGACCTGTGGTGTGTTCGGTAGTGCCCTTTAAGTGCTGGTGTTTTATTAAAGAGAGTCTGACAACTGAATCATAGCCACCCATCTGTCAATGCCCCAGTGGGGTCAGAA
>JAMWET010005261.1:197500-202500 GCA_024036415.1 Prochilodus magdalenae
AGTCCAGGCCAAATCCAACCACAGCTGAACAGTACACACTATTACATGGGATTCAGACTGAGTTCATGGTTCCATCAGTGATGAGGGTTGTAGGCCCGTACCATCACACTACCACCACCATGTTTCGCTGTCGGTGTGATGTTCTTATGATGGAAGGTGGCGTTAGATTAACGCCAGATGTAACGGAACCTACGTCTTTCAAAATGTTCCACCTTTCACTCATCAGTCCACAGAAGATTATCCTAAACGTTTTTGTAGCAGACTCGAGACAGCCCTCTGTGTTCGTTTTGGTCCGCAGCTGCCATTTTTGCCAGGCATCTTTCTTATTGTGTAATCACATACATTGACCTCAACTAAGACAGGTGCAGTTCTTTAGCTCTTCATCTGGGCCCTTTGGTGACCTCCTGGATGAGTCTCCAATATGATCTTGGTGAGATGTAGGTAGGCCGACCACTCCTGCTCACCACCGTTCCAAGTTTTCTCCATATGTAGATAATGGCTCCCACTGTGTGGTGCGTCTTGGCAGTAGCGTACATACGGGAATGAAACTTGGTGGGTAGGTTTGCCATCATGAGACAGTCAAAGGATTCACGCTTGGATGTTCATGCCACCTAAGCAAGGACGAGCCTTATCGCTGTACCTGACTGACCCAACAGTCACGATACAGCAGACATACAGTGAGCAGTGATGCCCTCAGTGAGTCACCCGGTTAGTGCCAGCACCGTTGGGAGTGGGTCATCTTCAGTGGCGAGCTAGCTTTTGTCTTGGTGAAGACCACCAACGTACCTGTGTGTGGAGATGATGAATGGACCAGCAGAAATGACCCCAAATGGCTTGTGAAAAAAAGGCTGGCTCTATTGACCTATGTAAGTTGAATGAGGTTTTTGCCCTCTCCTGTGAAGATGCCACTTTGGAGATACCTGTTTGATGTTTGACTGTGGTGTTATGTAAGAACCTACATGTAATAATAATAATAATAATAATAGTAATAATAATATGACCCCTATGTAATAATGTTATGACTATTCGTGGTTGGCGTAGCTTAGCGGATAACACCACTACCTGCCAGGGAGCTCCCAGCACATGTGGGAGACTGGGGTTCGAATCCTGGCCTGGGTGACTATGCTATGCTACACCAATAAGAGTCCTTGGGCAAGACTCCTAACACTACACTGGCCCACCTGTAATCTGATTAACCCTGTACGTCGCTCTGGATAAGAGCGTCAGCTGAATTCCGTAAATATGTGTTCTCATTTTCCAGAGATTTCTGTCTCTGTTTCTCTCACTCACTCACTCAGTCTCTCTCTCCCACACACATACTCATAACCGCAGACTGTGTGTGGTGTTGAGTTTCAGAATGGCACGCGGTCTCTGGAGCGGTGGGGTTAGTGAGAGCCTTTCTGACTGAAGAGCCCCCCAAGGTGTAAAAAACACTGAGATGATTCAGGACCTTCTGAAGGATGAGTGTGTGTGTGTGTGTGTGTGTGTGTGTGTGTGTGTGTGTGATGTGAAATGGGATCACTAACACTTGTCGGAGGTCCGGGGGCGGAGGAGGGTGGAGGGGAAGGTGACTCTGTGACTTTGGGCTTTGTTGAGGCGAGAGAGTGCGTGTGGTGTGTGTGTAATGGAGACAGAGGAGAGAGGAGAAAGCGCTAATCTCCGCTGCCTTGACACGTATGTTTATTACATCATGTGATCCAGGTTTATTAGGGATGCTAGTTTATCAGAACCCCATTCTGGCTATGAAAGTGTTAATATGACTATATGAGACTAGTGCTTGATCTGTTTCAACTTCACTTGGTTCTAAAAGAGGGCGTGGGTTCGATTCACCTCAGGGGTCCTTTCAGAGTGTGCAGAGTGTCTGTGAGGGTTTGCTCCAGGTGCTCCGGTTTCCTCCCATTCTCCAAAGACATGGAGTCAGGCTGACTGGAGATGCTAAATTGACCCCCTAGGTGTCAGTAAGAGTAGGGCGGCCTGTCCAGGGTGTTTCCTGCCTTCTGCCCAATGAGCACTGGGATAGGCCTCAGCATCCCTCGTGGGGGGTATTAACTCTTGACCAGCATCACTTTCTGCATGTATTTGGATCAACATTCCAGACTTTTTAAACAGCTGCCTACCAGCTGCTTTACACCAGTACCGAGGAGCTAAGTGAAATGGGCTTCCACGGCCGAACAGCTGAACACAGGCCTGAGATCACTATGCGCAATGCCAAGTATCGCTACTGGACTCTGTGGAAACGTCCTCTGGAGTGATGAATCAGGCTATTCGACTTCACTATCTGGCAGTCCGATGGATGAATCTGGGTTTGGTGTACGCCAAGAGGACCTAGCAGTAGGCATAGTGCCAACAGGACAGTTTTGTGGAGAGGGGATACCGGGGGTCTGGGGCTGTTTCTCAGGACTCTTGGTTCCAGTGAAGAGCATACAAAGACATTGTACACAGTTATATATCCTGACCGTGTCCCTGGGCACAAACCAGCTCTATAAAGACATGGGCTGTATTTGAAATCACATACTACATCCCCTGTACTAAATCCACCTAAACCTAGCCTGCTTCAGCCAGAGAAAATGGCGGCAGGTAACACTGAGGAGCTAAACACAGCCCACTCTGAGGTAAATGTGGGTGTAGTGATTGTAGTGGGGGGTGTGTTCATCAGAATGAGCCTCAGAAAGTTAAATATACAGGTCTGAAGATGAATAAAAGATGAACTCGCTTTAGAGGATCAGTTTTAGAGTGAAGTAGCCGAGGGGAGCTAACAGCTAGGCTAACCATATCTCAGGTGAACTGAGCAGCGTTAGCAGCAGCTAGCTCTAAACAGTGGATACAGTAATAACAGCTCTGAGGTAAATGTGGGTGTAGTGATTGTAGTGGGGTGTGATCATCAGAATGAGCCTCAGAAAGTTAAATATACAGGTCTGAAGATTAATAAAAGATGAACTCGCTTTAGAGGATCAGTTTTAGAGTGAAATAGCCGAGGGTAGCTAACAGCTAGGCTAACCGTATCTCAGGTGAACTGAGCAGCGTTAGCAGCAGCTAGCTCTAAACAGTGGATACAGTAATAGCTCTGAGGTAAATGTGAGGTAACTGGTCATGTGACTGTATCAGTATACTACACTGTAGGTCAGAACTTGTTACTGTACTGTGTACCACACACAGGGGGCGTATACAGTGTGCAAGCCCACTGAACACTGTTGGAATGTTTACAAGTGCTCTTTTGATTAAATGAACACAAATTCCCACAAACAGACTCTTTCCAGAGGAGTGGAGGATGTAGTAGCTGGAAAAGGACGAGGGTGGGGAGGTGTAGCAGAACGTCCATGAATTCGTTTGTTGAATCCTGGGGGCCGGTTTTTGTTGACTCTGTTGGGGTGGTTGCTGTTTGGACAGTGTGGAGGCCGAGTTTAGCTGTTTGACCTGGAGGCTCTGCCAGAGAGGTGAAGGTGTCAGAGGTCGTGGGGTCAGTGTGCACTGCTGGGCCTGGTGGCTGGGTGGGGGTCACCCTCTCCACCTCTCCTACAGGTGTCAGAACAGAGCAATGTGCTAGTCAGCCTATTCACACAGATGGACAGTGTAGATGATACCGTCGTCCGCTGCCCCCCTTTTCAGCTCCTACTAAAGGATACTCAGGTATGAATGGAGAACAGGAACCCAGAAGGAATCAACCGGCAGGAATGAAATTTGGTGGGTAGGTACCAGTGATTCAAGTTTCACGCTCGGCCGTACGTGTGATGTAAGTAGAGAGCGGTCTGATTGACTGCGGACACTCAGTGAGCGGTGGTGTCCTCCATGAGTCATCCTGTTAGTGCAGCACCATTGGCAGTCGGCTGCACCACGCAGGACTACATGCACACAGACTGTTACCACGACTGTCCTTAACACCACGGCACCGTCACCAAAGACTGCAGTGGTGTCGTACCAGACTGTCATGGAGTGACCAGAATGGCAGCGGGTCATCTTCAGTGACGAGTCCCGCTTTAGTGTTGGTGGAGACGCCCAACAAATCCGTGTGTGGAGGCACTGTGGTCAGCACCAAGATGAACGGTTTGTTGTCACACGTCCACAAGCCCTGGTCTCACTCCACCTCCACCCCTACCGCACCATCTGCAGGAACTGTGTGAGGATGTTAAAGATGCATGGGATGGATTATTACAGGACACCATTAGGAACCTCTACAGCTCCATACCGAGACGTCTGGCATGTTGGGTTAGCAAACACAGCGGCCCGACACCATACTGAGAGACAGACTTCTGTATGTGTAGCTCAATAAATATTGATCATATCAGTCTAAATTTATCATCAGTTATTGATCCTGGTCACCTTTATCCTCCTTCCCAACACCAATGCAATCCCACACCTCCTCCTGGGTGCAGCTACTCTTTTAATGATGGGTGTAGATAGAAATGCTTTAGCACCACAGTAGATGAGGAACTGTCAGGAAACTGAATGGTGAATAGTGTTACAGCAGAGGCATCTATGTAAGGTGACCAGATTTCTGAAATGAACACCGAGGACGTGTCCTGTAACTCAGCCCTGCCTTTAACCCCCGACTGACCTGTGTGTCTTGAAAAGGTGTTTGTGTTGATGTTGAGGACCCACTGGACACTTGTCTCTAAAGCTAGTCCTGCGAGTGGTAGAAGTGGTCAAGCGGTAGCAGCAGCAGCCCCCAAAACCGTCTGCTAACCACAGTTAAGCACGGGGACATTTCCAGGGACAGCTCCACCCAGGGACAGGCCGCAGAACACTCTCTGTTCACCCTGCATTTATGGAGCTAGCTAGAGTGTGCTAGCTGCTACGTGCTAGCAATGCTAGTCTTGCTGGTCATCCAAAATGTATGAGATTTAAGGAACCAGATTCCCTGCCTCTCTCTCTCTCTCTCTCTCTCTCTCTCTCTCTCTCTCCCTCTCTCTCCCTATCTCTCTCTTGCTCCCTCTTTTCCTCTCTCTCTCCCTCTCCCTCTCCCTCCCTGCTTCTCCCTCTTTCTCTCTCCCTCCTTCTCCCTC
>JAMWET010005261.1:207500-215000 GCA_024036415.1 Prochilodus magdalenae
CGATAGCACATCGCCATATCATCTGGAATAGAGATATTATAGAGAGAATAGAGAGTTCCAATGAATGACACACACACACACAAGTTTGATGCACCTTGCATTGTGAGGACCACCACTGATTTCCATTGGCGTTTGTGTTAGTGTAGGCAGGTAATGCTACACCTACACCCTGGCTTTAACCTCAGCGCCCAATGGCAGTCCTTCTATTCTTGCTCAATGGCACAGTGCACCCAGCGAAATGTCCCCACTTTGTCATCATTGTAATACCTCACACAGATAGTAAGACAAGTACACACACACACACACACACACACACACACACACAGCTATATTCACACCCTCCAGTGCTCGTTATTACGTTGCCCATGAATCAGTCCACTGCGCTTGGGCCTTCTGAGACGCCGTACTGGAAACAGACTTCAGATTCAGCAGGCGAGACACCCAATACACACCCCTCCACCCCCCACTCGGAAGCTGTCTGAGCTGGAGGAGACAACTGTCGGCTAATAAATCACACTGTGTGTGCGCCTTCCTGACCCTCTGCTCACTGAACCGAGCGAGCACTGTGCGACTGTAACAGATCAGACTCACGTGAAACGAGCGTTCATGGTAAAATCAACGTGAGCCGCCATAATAGTCAAGCACTTAGTATATCACCACGGCCCACTTGGTTGGAAGCCCCCCTGTTGGTAGATCCTCCCAGCTGGTCAACAGACTGTAGCTCGTCTGCTGATGGTCAGTTTGCATCCGGTACGATACTAGAGTGCTTTGCTCACCTAACTGGGTGGAATGGATGATATGGTGAGTCAGACGGGAGCTTACTAATTGATTAGCATTTAGAGGGCTGACCTGCGGTTAGCTGGTAGGCGAGTCCTGACGTCACATGACCTTGGCAAACCAATGAAACCCAAGGGATGTCTTTTGATACGGATGTGAGCCAATGGCACATGTAATATTGTAGGCGAGTGAACATTTTAAATAGTTTATCTGAAAAGTGGACTAATAGGTGACTGTCCAGGTGCTGGACGGAGGACTGGGGGAAATACCGGACTGTCCAGCCTAAAACCGGAGGTGTGGCCACCTTATGAGGTCATCAAATCCATAATATTATAAAGAACTGAATAATAAGTAAGAGCAAAATGGTAAATAGCCGGCGTCCACTGCTCACACAAGGGCTTTAACAACAGCTAGGCCAAAGAGCTTCAACCACCAACTCATGGGCGACTGATACACGGTATAAACCAAGCTCACGTCCCATTCCGAGTTATGTCCGACGATGACACACTGCCCCAATTGGCCATATTGAAATTTCCAAAGGAATTCCATTTTCTAGCTATACACAAGTTTCTCTGTGGGTCTAGATGCTCTCTAGTAATAAACAGGTGGACCTTGAGGTGGAGAGGAAGGAGAAGCCCTGCTCTAGGCCCAAGAGCAACCAAACCCTGGGACCTGGCCCCCTTGTGGAGTGCGAAGTAACTGCAAAGTAAATACCTCCCACTAATAAACAAAAGACTTGATTTTGGTTTCCGCAATCTAATTAGTAGGTTATGCTAATAATAAAATGATAAGCGGTCGAATTGGCTTGGGTCTGAATTAAACACAGTCAAACACCTTTCCAAATGTTCTTGTGTACACTGTTTGCCTACTGCCAGTCAGAAACGGGAAAGGTTCTCTCAGGGAACAGATCTGCTCTAGACCTGCATCAAAGAGCTTTGGCACTGAGCCCCCCTTAGCTGGGTAATTTTAGGAGATGGGCACTTCTACAGAATGAGCCATCACGTCTATGAGAGCAGCATCAACCGACCTGACCTCAAACTACCAGCTTCAGAACCATCTGGATGGTACTCCGACTCATAATAGGAAATCTGTGTCCTTGCCACTCCGACTGCTATAGCACCATGTAACTTTGGACATAGGCGAGGGGCTTTAGCCATGACGTCACCACAGACTGGAATGGTTTCGTTCCAGACTGTCATCTTCAGTGACGAGTCCTGCTTTAGTCTTGGTGGAGACGACCAACGAATCCGTGTGTGGAGGCACCGTGGTCAGCACCAAGATGAACGGTTAGTTGTCACACGTCCAGAAGACCTGGTGTCCCTCCACCTCCACCCCTACCGCACCATCTGCAGGAACTGTGTGAGGATGTTCAAGCTGCATGGGATGGATTATCACAGGACACCATTAGGAACCTCTATAGCTCCATACCGAGACGTCTGGCATGTTGGGTTAGCAAACACGGCGGCCCGACGCCATACTGAGAGACAGACTTCTGTATGTGTAGCTCAATAAATATTGATCATATCAGTCTGAATTTATCACCAGTTATTGATCCTGGTCTCCTTTATCTTCCTTCCCAACAGCACCGCACTCCCACACCTCCTTCTGGGTGCAGCTGTTCTTTTGTGCGGTACAAACTAGCATACTAGCGTTAAATACCATTCATTTTAGACATGGATCTCCAGCAATACTGGTATTCAGAGACTCTGAGTCACTTCTGAGCACTAGTGCATGCATGTATGCACATCTGCCTGGTTGTTGTCCTGAGAGAGCTGGAGGAATTTCAATAATGTGGTGGCAGTAACTCCACACTGCCCTCTGGCTGTCTGGCAGGCTTACCACAAGCCATTCTTGTGTTGATGTAGGTTGAGGGCTGTGGTGTCTGGTGCCTCTGCGACCTCTTTCTGAACCGTTGTTTACTGTATAAGACTGTCACATGTAGCGGGACAAGTCTGAGACGCAGCAACGCTACGCCTTTACTACATCGCTCATTCCCAGTCCAGACTCATTCGTTAGGAATGAGGTGTCCTCCTGGAAGGGCTTCTTGGTGCATCGTGAGAAGGGCAGGCCGCTAATGCGGCGCATATGTCCACTGCTGGCATGAGCGATGGCTCCTGCGAGAATGTGACACACCAGAATTGAATTAGCACATTTTACGGGGTCACGGGTGAGAGGAACACCCCAGCTCCGCTTCAGACGGTAATTATAAACAGCCGCATGATTTTACACCAGGTCCAGGAAACGAGTTAATATTCGTATTAGTCTGGGGTGCGTTTTTGTTTTGTGGTGAGAGTGGAATAAGAGATCTGTGGGGGCTGGGTTTGGTCACAGCCGATTTGCTTTTGGAACCGTGACCATATTCTGAAAGCAGCCACAATAAGAAAGACCAGCAAGTCGCACCCAACGAGCCGCAGTGCTGTTCCGGAGGAGAAATCGCATTACGCAACACACGGTTGATGGATTGTCCAATTAAATGTCAATTACATTCCCATCCACATGCAAAAGCTGGGGCCGCAGTTTGCTGTGGGAACGAACTCAATAAACCCGGGAAATCAAAGCTGATCTGATTCGGTCACATACTAACATGCTCTTCGTCACTTCCCATGTGTTTCGTCCAAACCAAAGTCTTATCATGGTCACCCTGTCAGAGATTCCTACCCTTTACTGACCCTGAACTCATAAATTTCACTTCTAACACTTTCGGCCGAGTGCTGATGACGCCATCATGTATGAGGGGCCGGGGAAAGTTTTACACAGTCTGCCGACGCCCATACAAGCTGTAGCAGTTACGGAGGAACGGAACATTTAATAAGGAAGCCGGTGGATAGGAAGGAACTTCCCTGATAGCAAGAGGCTAGTAGACCACTGCTCACCTACTGACATGGAAGGCTGGTGGTCCACTGGTGTTTCGCTCAACATGTTCGGAATGGGCCGCTGGGTAAACAGAGTATCGAACAATATCAGTGCTTCCATTCGGGCTTGTGCTAGTGTGTTGGTAGCGTCCTATTCAAGAGCAGCTTTGGAAAGCTAGTCCAGCTGCTGGAAGAGTTGGAGAGGAGTCGCGTCGTAGGGCTCCGGGAATCGTGAATCTTACTGACGTACCATGCCCTAGGCACGAACCAATGACATGAAGGATCCGGGAGACCGACCTGAGCCATCCTGAACAGTGCTGCAAACCAGGAAAGCATTAGCTATTAGCATAATTATTAGCATAGACTGATTATTAGCATAGACTGATGATTCCAGCTGAATTAACTAAAGCATACTCACAAGTTGAGACGATGAGCCAGTTCTGAGGGACTGAAACGGAGAGGGTGTGGCTGTGTGGTGGACAGGAAGACTAAATTAAACCCGCGTTTGGTTTTTGGCACTGCAGCTTTAACTTTAACCAGCGACATACAGTTTAATTCTGGCTAGCCGCCGGGTTAGATGACAAACACTGAAGTCTGAGAGTGTAGTGTTTGAGTTAGCAGGCTAGACGTGCCAACACAGTACTCGGTTCCAGCTAACTGATGCCTAAAGACGGCCACTTAGCCTAAAGCTACAGATACTTACGCTTTGGTCATGTGTTCGCACAGACAACCAGCTGTGCCATGTCCCAAACGATGTTTCACGCTCGACTGTGCATGTGACGTAAGCAAGGACAGGCCTCATCACTGTAGCTGACTGACCCAACAGCCACGATCGCAGACATTCAGCGAGCAGTGATGCCTCCATGAGTCATCCAGGTAGCCATTGTGGCTGCCCAATCCAGGACTACATGTATGGAGACCGCTACGACGACTGTTGTCACTGTCACCAAACACTGCGATGGTGCTGTGCCAGACTGTCATGAAGGGACTCAGAATGGCAGCGGGTCATCTTCAGTGACGAGTCCCACTTCTGTCTTGGTTGAGACGACCAACGAATCCGTGTGTGGAGGCACTGTGGTTTGTTGTGACGCGTTGCACGTCCAGAAGGCCTGGTGTCACTCCACCTCCACCCCTACCGCACCATCTGCAGGAACTGTGTGTGGATACTCAACCTGCATAGGATGTATTATCACCAAACCAGCAGAGAAACGACACACGGTAATACCAATAAGGTTCATCTTTATTGCAGAGGGCTGGTTCAGTCCAATTTAACATCTCATTTCTCTTAGGAATGAAACGAGGCTTACCTCACACGCACACACACACACGTTTGTTCACCCGGTCACTCACACACGCACTCCCCTTTCACACTCGCACACTGCTGCAGGAGTCTGAATCAAGAAGCCGAACGCCAAAGCATCTGGACCCACTTTCACAGAGTCTCTCCCTCACAGCCTGGATGTCAAGGCAAAACGCAAGCACGGCCCGGATTCAACACACTACCGAAACCTTCACGCTAGGGCTGCACAACACAGGCCACTTCCCAACACTGTGATTATCACATACGACGACTGTGCTATGCCTTATAAACATACCGAGAGGCAATCCTACCAACTCTCCAACACCTCTGCATCACTGAACGGGAGTTTGATGTGAACTGCTCCAGCCTGAACTGATCAAGGTGGTCACAGGAGCCAGAACCTAATGCCTCTAAAAGCTCACTCGCTGCCTGGCTCCTGAAACACCCAAAGATAATTTCCCCCAGATTTTGGGCTCATTTGCTGGGATTATGCAAACAAACATGGAGAGAAACTGAGGGAAGTCCTTCATACGAACGCTGTAGTTGTAGCTTTGTTGGGTTACTTGGTAACACCTTCCATCGAAACATCCCTTCACCTGAACTGTGATTGGTTAAGATGCTCACAAAGCAGCACACAGTCTGCATCAGTTCTATAAGAGCCAATACAGCAGTGGTGACCGAATGATACATTGTGCAGCCCTCCTTTAAGACCAGTAGGGTTCAAACCTGCTACGATCCAGACTAGTTAAATTCACACTACAAGGTTACATGTAACGGATGCGACTATTTGATTCCTTCACTGCAGAAATGAATCTTCTGACTGATCCATGCTCCGCCAACAGATGCCGCCTTCTGCAGCTACCGTTATCGGGTTGGACAAGCTTTATAGAACGCTGAACCCTCTTCAACCCAATGAGAACCCGATTATGAGAAATGCCAACCTGCTGCCCAATCATCTACAGCTCCAGGCTATGACCCAGCTAGCTACATGCACACAATTCCAGCCAATTTCATTTTCAGCTACTGCTGTGAAGAGAGCATGGGCGGAGCATAGAACAGGTCAGCTGTCAAACGATCAATCCCTCCTAACACCACATTCACTCATTCCCACCAGCACGCAGAATCAGAATGATCTGGGTTCACGTGTTTGCGGTAGGCCGACGACAGCAAATCGGATATTCCTGTTTTTAACAGAGCCCTGATGGAAATATTCCACAGAGGTGTGTGGAACGGTTCCGTCAAACGTTCTGTCAAAAGAATTCCCAACTTTTCCAACTGAACAGTCCGGAATACAGACGATTATTGTTAGTTCATTTTTCCAGTTCATTCTTTTTGGGAGCTGGGGACTTCTTGTTGAGTTCCAGACAAATCCAGTATGATACAACTAACAAACACAGTCGAGTCACATTATTATGACCAGCTCATAGCCAGAGAACCACTCCGTGCAGCAGCTTGACGGGCTGGGTGTGACTCAATACGGTTGTCACAGAGATCTGGTGCATCCCACAGCTGCTGCAGAGTGTGTGGGAGAGGATCCATAGAGCGAACACAGCTATCAAGGTGGTCCCACAGATGCTCATTTTGGTTGTGTCTTTGGAATTAGGGGGACAGGGTGGTACGCTCTTCCAACCAGCGTGTGCCATGTGGCATATGCAGGAAGATCCCATCCGCCCCAGTGAAGACAATCAGCATATGTGAGTGTACGTGATCTGCAAGGATGGATTCATACCCAAATCAGCTGAAAGTGCTTTCCACATGGATGAGTGGGCTCAGAGATGAGGCACGTGCTGTCGTTCTCAAAAGTAGGCAGTGGTCATAATAATGTGACTGGTCCCACAGATGCTCAATTGGGTTCAAGTCTTGGTAATTAGGCACCAGAGTAGCATCTACACAGATAAAGCTCTCCTCTGATGATCATCCATGCCGCCGTCGGCCATATGCTGCTGTGACGTGAGGAATGAACGCAAACACGTGAACGCAGGACAAGTGTCATGCTTCATCAAAACAGCATTGCTAACATTCCTTCACAAAGCCCAACGGGGAAACCAGACAAATGCTCTTATGAATTGGTCTGGGTGCGAATCACACCACAGATTGGAGTGTATGTTGTATGCAAAAAAAATAAAAAATCACCAATGGGTCTTTTTGGTCATGTTGAAGCAGAGAGATGAGGTAAACTGTTCAGCACTGCAGTCCTGACTCTTAAATCTTGCATAGTATATATAGCTCAGAGGCAAGCACAGGCATAGAAGCACTTCTTGGACACCTATACATCCTAACCATCTTGGTTAGTTCACAAATTTAAATACATCAATCCTTAAATAAAAAAAAAAAGAAAAAGAAAAAGAAAAAAGGTAGCCTGATGGAACCCATGCAAAAGCCAGTTTCTAAATCATGGAGGATAAAGACAGAAAAAAAAATAATTCCAGCTACACTAAACAAACCAGCATAAACTCTTCTGCCATCTAACGCTACTAGTATTAAAGGCCTTCACTCACCGAGCTCGATATGAGTTTGATTCTCTTCACTAAATTAATTTGAACATGTGTATAACTGATGATATCTTGCAGG
>JAMWET010005261.1:220000-252500 GCA_024036415.1 Prochilodus magdalenae
CGCGGTTTTATATCCCCTCCGTTCCGCCCACGCTGTTCAAACGAGAGGGAGAGCAAGAGAAAGGGCAGGGCTAATGAGGAATATGTTTCATGAAAAAGATATAAACACCATCTGCAAGGCAACACGAACAGATAAAGAGGAACAACCCCGTTGGAAATATCTGTACACCGCTCCTCTTTATATCCGGCATTAAGATCCGGATCAGGCTGGAGAATAAGAACCGAGGATAACGAGAGCAGTTAGTCTGTACCTTCACACACGTCCCAGGCTGTCCAGTCGTGAGCCTGTTGGGTGCCGGGGCTCTGCTCAGGGTGTGTGAGTTTCAGCACGGAGAGGAAAGGAGTGCGCTCGCACAGAAACCCCACTGAGCTGTAGGGCTCCTGGAGCTGGGACACCGGGTAGATGCCAGCCAGAATCTGAAATTAAGACAACAACGTCAGAGAGGCTCGTCAGCTTTTACAGACGCAGTCTTTTCCATTAGACTCTAATATCAAACGCTCTCATGAGAAACCTGTGTTATGAATCTGTCACGCTGATGATACTCCATCATCATCCTTTCTGAGTCTCTTTACTTGTGTAGGCCTGAGCAATTATATTGGATTTCATTTAATAACCCTGTCCAATGTTATTTTTAGTTTGAGATGGCAATCAACATTCATTAAACATGATTATCAATACGAAAGGAGACGCTCATGACTCAGACTGCGTATACAGCCATCATTCTGAGTCTTTGTGAAATGCAAATACAAAACATCATCATCAGCCAGTCTGTGGCTTGTGAGGAAATACGATCACCGTATTCAGCGAAATGGTTTGTTTTTGCACAGTTTAGAAAGTCTGTAAATGCTTATACAAAGCTTATTTAAGGGAGCCTTCGTATTTCTCTTGTTACATCAGTTGCACCAGTGAGTCCTGAGTGAACAGGAGCGGACGGAGCTAAAAGGCTATAAACAGAAAACGGATCGTGTTTCTGACTCTGTGAGCAGGACCGTCCCTTGATTCGAGAAAGTCGGAGCAAATTCTAAAAACGCCATGTGACAGCGTGAGCTGGTGGTTAACTGATCAGAGTACTGAGGTGGAGCAGTTGGTAGGCGAGGCTAGCTTAATTACCAGCTCTCAGAAGTCGTCTGAAGTCTGGTGGTATTTCTCACGACACGACACGCCAAGATACACAACACACCACTAACACACAACGACACACAACACCAACACACCAAGACACACAACCAACAACACCACCACCACCAACAACACCAACAACACACCATGACACACCACCAACAATACACAACACCACCAACAACACAACCAAGACACACAACCAACAAGACACACCACCACCACCAGCACACCAACACGCACCACCATCAATACACAACACACCATTAACACACGACGACACACAACACCAACACACCAAGACACACCACCAACTATACACAACACCTCCACCAGCACACCAAGACACACAACCAACAATACAGAACACCACCAACAACACCACCACCAACAACAACACACAACACGCACCCCCATCAATACACAACACCTCTAACAACACACCAAGACACCCAATACACCACCACCACACCAAGACACACAATGATTTACAACACCCAACACACCAAGACACACAAGACACACCACCAACAATACACAACCCCACCAACACACCAAGACACACCACCAACAACAACAACAACACCACCAACACACCACCAACAACAACAACACCACCAACACACCAAGACACACCACCAACAACAACACCACCAACACACACCAACAATACACCAAGACACACCACCAACAACACACCAAGACACACCAACAATACACCAAGACACACCACCAACAACACACCAAGACACACCAACAACACCACCAACACACCAAGACACACCACCAACAATACACAACATCAACAACACACCAAGACACACCACCAACAATACACATCATCAACAACACACCAAGACACACCACCAACAATACACATCATCAACAACACACCAAGACACACCACCAACAATACACAACACCACCAACAACACCACCAACAACACCACCACCAACACACCAAGACACACCACCAACAACAACACACCAAGACACACCACCAACACCAACAACAACAACACACCAAGACACACCACCAACAATACACAACATCAACAACACACCAAGACACACATCACATCACCACCACCAACACACCAAGAAACACAACATGACACACTACCAACAATACACAACCAAGACAATCACACCACACCATCAACACCACCACACCAACACACACAAAAGACCACCAACAACACAGGGGACTGCAATTACCTGGCTTGATTTATTTGATTACTACTTTTTCATTTTCAGGCCTACTGTTGTTCATCTAAACATAATTCTAATCGTAAATAATTTCATTACTTCACTTTTTTATTTACCACTTTTTATATTTATAGAAAAAGAACGACATTGTGAAGAAGGGATGTAGGTTGTGACGTTGTGTCGTCATATACAATGGTGCTAATTTATCTGAACCTGTTTTGTTTATTCATTGTGCACATTAAATCCTATGTTTAAATGTGAAATAAACATTTTAATAGGCTCTACTGCATTATACTGCGTTAATGGGGTCAGAATAACCACTCTAATTTATGCACGTGAATAGTCAAATCTGCATATTACACAGCCAAATCTGATTTGTCAGACACAATTCAGAGCTCTGACTGTGGGCAAAACTACTACTTAGTGCTGATTGTTTAGCATCACTGCTAAGGAGTACTGACTGGTTGGCAAGATGATCAGCTCATTGGCAGAGTAAGGTGATAAGGGCCGACTGATATCATGAAAGTACATAGGATGAAGTTATAAGGTCTGGCGTTCAAAAGCATTGAAAAATACCAGCAGTGGTGAAACATTTTATGATCACCTGTTTTAATAAAATTAGAATAATTTCTATCCTTAAAAATTAAGCATTTACAAATTGCAATTTTCCATGAAAAGTTCACCGAAGCCCATTTGTTTTGGATTTGCATTAATATCAGATAAACCTGGGAGCTGTTACTGAGTGACCGTTTATATCACAACTCATGATTAAACCCATCAGTCAGCAGTGGGCACCATAGCAAACTATTTAGCACCACAGTGTGGCCAAAGAATATTACTGCAGGTTTTTAAGGAGCCGCATTCTCTCAAGTTATGTGGTTTGTAAATGTGCAATAAGATATATACAACGTTTACATCAAGACCTAACGCTACTTCTGGGGAAAAAAGAACACCACTGAAGCCTAACGTGTAGTGATCCATCACGTCTGTGTGTGGTGTTTTACCTGGAGTTGCTTGTTTACTCGAGAAGGGAAGACGAGTCCTGGACAGTCACACAGTTTAACAGTGGGGGTGAGGTAGTACGTCTGGAAATACTTTGTGTGTCCAGGAGTCCGAGACACGCTCACAACCTTCCTACCAACCAAACTATTTAACACGGAGGATTTTCCTACGTTAGGAAAACCTGTAGGGGCAGACAGCACAACACTGTAAATACAGAGCGTGACAACATCATACAAAAGATAAGGCCGCATGTAGGATTACCTAAAACCTATTATTATTATTATTATTAAGTTATATTATTACTACTACCACTAATAATAATAATAAATGGAAAAATAAGAGTCAAAAGTAAATAATAATAATAATAATAATAATAATAATAGAAGCAAAATAGGAATCAACAGTAAACCTTTCCAACCTTTAGAATACCTTACCCTATCAAACTATACAACTGCAGTTAGAGGTGCGTGCTTAGGCTTACCTATGCAACCTAATGTGAGAACTCCGTCCTTATAAAGTTCTTGTGTGGGGCTGTTCATTTCCATCGCAACATCACTGTGGTGCTCCATCAACACCGAGTCCGCCCCGTCATCAGGCCAATCCCCTTCCGTTCCCATGGCAACAGCATCCTTCTGTATCTTACTCTCCCAGCTACTTAAATCCACTGATAAACAAAAGCAACCGCCATCAGTATTAACATTACAATCCCAATAAACTACTTCAGTTTCTGTTTTCAAACGTCTACCGAAACACATTTAGCACCCCGGTTCGGCTCTTTAGATTTAAACTCGGGACTAACAGGTTTATTATTACTCCAGCATACTAAAGAAAGCTTCTGGATGTGCAATAATTCTCAATAAGCTATCCAAAGAACGTGCAATAACTAACTGCTACCTAACCTGTCTATTGTCTGTTTAGAATATACAGTTTTTATAGTCATTTATTATATTTAAATTTTTTTTTTTCCTCAGAGAATGGCTTGGGAACGCCCACGCCTGTACAAGTTGTGAGGTGATATCTTGTGAGTGAGGTTAAACACTGGCCAGCGTGCTCATGCCAAGGTGACTTGAATTAGCAGAGTTTGAATGAGGCACGATAGTGGATGCCAGGTGGATGGAACATTCCATTTCCGAGGCTGTGCGGGCATTCAACACTCCCCCATCCACAAGAATGTGATAGATGGCATCTGGCTTTAATTGTCCATGCGAACAGCCCAGCGTCTGGGAGAAATAACATCCACATTCAATGCAGGGGGCCCCACACGCATATCCTGCAGGTCAGCGGGGCATTCTGTAGCTTCCATGGGCTATAGGAGAAGACGACCCACCAGAGTACCTCTGTTATCATCACACTGGACACAGCACCCCACCTGTGCTCATGAGGTTGCCAACTAGACCATAGAGGCCTGGGAACATGTGGCATGGTCTGATGAGTCATGGTAGCAGTTGGTTGGGGCTGATTGGTAGGGTTTGTATGGGATAGGACTCCAGCTGTCGTCAAATCACTGTGCAGGCAGGTGGTGGTTCCATACTGGTGTGGGGTGTGTTCTCATGGCTGGTGACCATTTGCAGCCCATCATAGAGTTTCTGTACCACTACAATGATGGGACATTCCAGCAGGATAATGATCAGTGGCATCAGGGCCAAGTTCTCTAGAAGTGGTTTGAGGAGCATTCTGGAGAGTGCTGATGAAAAGTGTGGGCTGCACATTTGTTCCACATGAGCCCAAATGAGGGATTCAACCATCATGCCTCATTTAAACTCTAATAATTCAAGTGACCTTGCCATGAGCACGCTGTTTAACCTTCACGAGAAACCACCTCACAGCTTCCCATGTTCCATAATCAATCAAGCGTACAGTAGCCTTCATATATACTCCTTCAGTCATCACTGTTGCTGAAACTGAACATAACGGACATCTCACCCTTGCCTGCAGTGATCTCTTGACATGCCCTCATAATCTGTATTGGTCCTCCAGCATGGCCCCATCCTGCCTTTCTCCTCATCCTCTTCTTCTGCAACACTGTGCAAGATAAGAAGGAAAAGACCAGCAGCTGAATGAATACAGTGATGTAACCTATGGACGAAAAACCTCTAACCAGACGCTTTCGGCATGCTCGTGTGGTGCATGTGCTCTCACAGGTGCTGTAGGGCTGTCCCGGGTGAGACGTGAAGCACACACAGTGTAGGTGTGGGAAGTGTTTGGTCATGTAGTGTTTCCATGCCAACACGAGCGGAGCAGGGCACAGGTCAACCTTGTTCAGCACCAGGACTACATGCTTCTGGAGTGGGCCTGTGATGTAGTGATACAGAGCAGGAGGGAACTGCAGCACCTGGACGGACCAAGGAAGAGAATGATATTAATTCCAGTTCTTTCCCCTAATAAACAGGTTAACACTAAAAGAGTGTAATACAGCGTCAGTACACTTCCATTTCAGTCACATGATTGGTTGTTGCTGCTCCCACATTTCAGACTGAATTTCCGGCGTCACGTAACTTCGGCTGAACCTACTCACCTTCAGTCGGACAGTCGAATAACTACTACCTTGAGGAGTATGTTGATACAACTACCCAGGTAATACGCCACATACACCCTTCCTCTCCCTCCCTGTCCTTACTCTTTCCTTTCCTTCACTGCACCTTTTCCTTACTTTTCTTCCCCCCTCCCTTTACTTACCGTTCCTTTCCTTTTCTTTCCCTTCTCTTCGTTTCCTTTTGTTAGTTTCTTTTCCTTTACTTTCCTTACATTTCCCTTTTGCTTCCTTTCCCTTCTTTTCCTCCCCCTCGCTTTCTTTTCCCTCCATTTCCTTCCTTTCCTTTATCTTTCCTTTTCTATCCTTTCTTTTCTCTACCTTTCCTTTCTTTTTCCTTCATTTTCTTTCTTTCCTTTTCTTCCTTTATCTTTCCTTTTCTTCCCCTTCCCTTCTCTCCCTTTCCATTCATTTCCTTTTCTTTCCCTTCTCTCCCTTTCCTTTCTTTTTCCTTCATTGCCTGTCCTTTTCCTTCTTTATCTTTCCTTTTCTTCCCCTTCCCTTCTCTCCCTTTCCATTCTTTTCTCTTCATTTCCTTTCTTTCCCTTCCCTTCTCTCCCTTTCCTTTCTTTTTCCTTCATTTTCTTTCTTTCCTTTTCTTCCTTTATCTTTCCTTTTCTTCCCCTTCCCTTCTCTCCCTTTCCATACTTTTCCCTTCCTTTTCTTCACTTACCTTTCTTTTTTCCCCTCTTACTTTCCTTTACTTCGTTTTATTTTCCATTTGTTTCCTTTTCTCTTTCTTTCCCTTTACTTACCTTTCCATTCCCCTTGCCTTTTCTTTCTGTTACCTCCTTTCCCTATCGTATTCCTTGTCTTTCCCTTCTAATAATCCTCTCTATGGTCATACAAACGGCTGTGGTAAACACTGTATCATCACTAGAAAACAGGAATAAGTGCACCTCCATTACCACACTGGAGCCGATCAGAGCGTAACGACAGAAAGCTTAATGTTTCCTAGCCGAAAGTAAAATACACATATGACCTTAACAGAACCTGCCAGCACGGCTTGTTTATCATCAGTGCTCGTGCAGTGGTTGGATCCGTCACTGTTAATAGATCCAATTAATTAAATGCCTGATAGCCTGTCCAACACGTCACCCTCTAAAATATGAAAAAAAAAAAAACGCTGAGTTTCTTCCATACAGAAACTGTTCACTGGTGAGATGAGGGGCCATGCGCCGTTCATGCAATAGTGTTACAGCAGCTAGCGCCACCTGCAGGTCCTTCAAGAAAGTGCGCCATCTGAGCTTCTGAGTTCCGTGGTTATTACGTCTTGTCTCTCATATCTACACTCCACATACGTTTAAGCTTCCTTTCATTATCAATAATTAATAAAGCACTCACTGGGTGTCTGATATCCACTATGAGCAGAATGACGTCTGACATCTCCAGCACTCGCCATAACTGTCTCCACGTCTGAGTGGGAGGAAATAGAAAATGACAAAGAAAGAAAAAAAAGAAAGAAGTCAAAATAGGCCACATGGCAATAATGTTCAAATGTGCATTACTATAAGCTGTGACATCATGACTTGTGAGCATTTTGTTTCACAGAGTATGTAAACAGCAGCAGCTTAATATTTAGGACACTGTCAACTAAACTCCAAGATTAAGGATATGATGAAAAGCAAATTTCAGAAACCTCTCCACATTAATGCCTCAGACTTTTAATAACTGCCCCCTCCCCCCATGGATCAACGACCCTCACCTCTAGATTGTGTTCGAAGTGGCTGAGGGTGCCAGGAGGGTTCCTGGAATGAAGAGACTCCAGAAACTCATGAAAAGACTTCTCCTCCTTTCTCAAGAGTTCTTCTCTCTGCATCCCATAATGCCAAGAGGGTCGCCGTGGGAAATCCAGCCCTGAAACCAGACACACTTCAACTTAGCGAACTGGAACGTAGCAGGAGAAAGTGATCTGGGTCGACTGCCCAAGCTTTTTGATCATCAACCCAATGAATGAATGAAGGACTGCTGGAGCTGAATGCTGCTTAATAGAACTCTGGCCCGTCACATAGGCATCATCGCTCAGTGTGGCCGAGATCATCCTGCTTCCACAGGAAGGGGACTTTTACTGATGCACTGTTTAACCACTGATTTCATGTTAGACGATATGGAAATGCCAAGAACTTCAAAAACCTTCAGATACTACTCTCCTACAGACAGCCATATAACTACAATCATAACAGCTACCCAGGTAATATATTCAACTACGCCACAAAGTCCATAGTGCTTTTCTTCCTCTTCCTTTCTTATCTTTTTACTTCATTTCTTTTCCCCATCCTTCGCTTTACCTTTCACTTCCTTCCCCTTTCTTTTCTTTTGTTCCATTTTCTTTCTCTTCCCCTTCCTTTACTATCTCTTATCTTTTCTTTTCCCTTACATTTTTTTCTTTCCCTTCCTTCTCTCCCTTCCTTCCTTTGCTGTCTTACTTCTATTTCTTTTCCCTTCCTTCGCGTTACCTTTCACTTCCTTCCCCTTTCTTTTCTTTTGTTCCATTTTCTTTTTCTTCACTTTCCTTTTTTCTTTCCCATCCTTTACTATCTCCTATCTTTTCCCTTACATTTTTTTCTTTCCCTTCCTTCTCTCCCTTCCTTTGCTCTCTTACTTCTATTTCTTTTCCCTTCCTTTGTGTTATCTTTCACTTCATTCCCCTTTCTTTTCTTTTGTTCCATTTTCTTTCTCTTCCCCTTCCCTTTTTCTTTCCCATCCTTTACTATCTCTTATCTTTTCTTTTCCCTTACATTTTTTTCTTTCCCTTCCTTCTCTCCCTTCCTTCCTTTGCTCTCTTACATCTATTTCTTTTCTCTTCTTTTCCCTTCCTTTCCTTTTACCTCTATTTTTCCTTTTCTTAACTTTCCTCTCCCCTCCCTCCTTCTTTTCTTCCGCTTACTTTCCTATTTTACCTCAGTTCCTTTTTCCCCTTCCTTTCCTTTGCTCCCCCTTTCCTTCCCTTCCTCTTTGATACCCATCTTTTCTTCTCCTTACCCCTTCCTTTCTTTTATTTTCCTTCCATTCCTATCATTAAACTCAATTTCTTTTTTCTTCCTCTCCTCTTATTGTCCCTTCTTTTCCTTTCCTTCCTATACCTTTTCCTTCCACTTCCCTTCCTTACCCATCCCATCCCATTCCTTTTTTATTCCCTTGCCATTTTATTCCTTTGATTTCCCCTTCCTTTCCATTTTTCATTCATATTTTTTCCTTTCCCTTCCATTCCTCTATACGGTCATACAAATGGCTGTGGTAAACACTGTGTCATCATCAGAAAAGTGAAATACACATAAGACCTTAACAGAACCTGCCAGCATGGCATGTTTATCATCAGTGCTTGTGCAGTGGATGGATCTGTCACTTAACAGATCCAACTAATTTAATGACTGATAGTCTGTCCAACACATCCCACTCTAAAATACAAAGAAAAAAAAACAGCTCTGTGAATTAATACAGAAACTGTTCACCGGAGAGATGAATGGGTCACCAGCGGTTACACTGTTACAGCAGCTAGCTCCCCCTGCAGTTCCTCTGAGTAAGTGCACCATCTGAGTGAACTGAGTTTCTTAGTTACTGTGTCTTGACTAAACACTCACATATACACTCCACAAACATTAAGAAGCCATAATTAATAAACCACTCTCTGATGCAATGATGCTAATGCTGATGCTAATAATGCTCACAAACCTTGTTCTTCAGGGAACACCTGGTTGATGTCCATCTCCAGCTCTCTTTCTGGAAGTGGTTGCAGAACCGTCTCTCGGGCCATTTTCTTCCTCTTCTCAACCTCCTCCTTACTCTCCTTCTCGAAGTGGAGACGAAATCTGTGGGGGGAGTTGAAACAACACAGTTGGAGTGCTGCAGTTTTATATTAAGCCTCACAGAGCCCACAAGGACATCGAGATACACTGAGAACACTGAGCCCTTATGCTGCATTCGCCTCATAAGCATGAACAGTTTCAGTTTATACACAATAATAAAAGTGCACTTTGTAGCTTCACAATCTGTAGCTTTGGCACCTTTTGTTCATAAATGAAAAACAACAACCACAGGGCCAGCGCTGACCAGATATTTGGCACCACTCTCACTGTAACTGCATGGTGTTTAAGTGTACCAGGCACAGTGTTTTACACACGTCGAGGCTCTGCTGAGATGAATACAGCCTGTCAACCAAAAATATCCAGCCAAGAGTGGCTATGTGGTCAGGAACCCATTTGGCTGAAAGAGGTGGCGAACACTGCTCTTATACATGTCCTGGCAATGACTCAGACACTCGGAGAGAGAGTGGGTGCATTTTATGCTTCCCCCGTAACAGCTTGTCCACTATGGTGGGCCAGCATAACGTTATGTTTTCAGGAGGGGTGCATCGGTTTGATACCGTCTGTGCTCGTAACACACTGATATCAACATCCCATACCATGTGGTACCATGTGATGTAAGTGTGCGCTCGCAAAGTTGCTGGTCACTTTAAAAACCCCACCTTGGCATTACATTCCTGCCAGATGTGCACGGTGGAATATTAGCCCCCCTCAGCACAGTCACAAATGTTTTCCTACTACACGTGGAGACAAGTAGGCCAACAAAAGCTCCACTGACCATATAGGACACTCTGTAGGTGTACAGTCACAGACTGTAGTCCATCTGTTTCTCTGTATACTGTATTACCCTGTTCTTCAATGCTCAGGACCCCCCAGAGAACCACCACAGAGCAGGTAGTATGTGGGTGGTGGATCATTCTCAGCACTGCAGTGACACTGACGTGGTGGTGGTGTGTTAGTGTGTGTGGTGCTGGTGTGAGTGGATCAGACACAGCAGTGCTGCTGGAGTGTTTAGACACTGTGTCCACTCACTGTCCACTCTATTAGACCCTCCTACCTTGCTGGTCCACCTTGTAGATGGACAGTCAGAGACGATAGCTCATCCGCGGCTACACAGTGCAGTGTTGGTCCTCCTCTAGTCCTTCACCAGCTGCCCACAGAACGCTGCCCACAGGACGCTGCTGGCTAATTGTGACTGCTGATCCACTCACACCAGCACCACACACACTAACACACCACCACCACGCCAGTGTCACTGCAGTGCTGCAAATGATCCACCACCCACATACTACCTGCTCTGTGGTGGTCACTGCAGGGGGTCCTGATCCCATTACCTGCTCTGTGGTAATACACCCATTAAGAACAGAGTATACAGAGAAACAGATGAACTACAGAGTGCTCCGCAATGGTCAGTGGAGCTGAGTCAAAGAGGAAAACCATGATCCTGTTTCCAGCAAAGCATTCAAAATCCAGCATCTATCACATGTCATTAGTGGGTTACCGGCAGCATTAACGGTGAACAAGCTAGACAACAACATCTCTGTCCAGGAGGTTCATCATGACAACACTAAGCCACATTCGGCACGTGCTACAACAGAATGGCTGCTTAATAAAACAGTGTGGGTGCAAGACTAACCTGCCTGCAGCTCCATTAATATAACATTTCAACTGTCACAACGTTTTATCAAACTAGGGTTTTACGAGCTGTACCTGCAGAATGGGAGTGTCTAATTAGGTGTTCTGAAAGTGTACACCCCCAGCAACACCAACAGCAACCGAAGGGATATAGTTAGAGAATAAAACCTACATTTTTATAATAGAAGGATCTAATAAGACAGCCAATAACCATGTGTACACCATAAAACAGTTTATAAAACAGGCTAGGCGATGATACAACGGCCCAAATAACTTTACCAAGGTTAGTTCTATAAGGCCAAGCGCTGCCACACTACTTGCATGCATGACCAGGCAGCCACCGTGTTCATTTCACTTTGCCTGCTGAAATATCTCCTTTCTATTTATGCAGCCACAGCTCTTGAATTACTGTTTTGTCTCTCGAGTGCTCACCTGTTGGGGTCATAACGGCCATCTCTGGTGCCAGGCTGCTGGTTGATCCTCCTAACGTCCGTTGTCTCGCTGTCCGATGTGTCTGACTGTCTGTCCCGTCTCACTCCTCTCTCTACACTTGCATTGCGGCTGTTCTGACCCGAGCCTGGATCACCTTCACACACACACACACACATACACACACACACACACACACACACAGATTCATCAATGATATAATTCGTCACACATTCCTCAAAGACTGGCCATGCACTGCAGAACACAGTCAGCCTGGCGGTTCGGGTGTTTGTGTTAATCCGGCATGAATAAAAAGCTGACTTCATTACTGCACTTTGGCGTCAGGATATAAAGGGGGTCTCTGTGAAAAGCTAACAAGCAGCATTTCATTACATGTGTGCAGTACTCGTCTTTAAACAGACCTACGGCTTCTTTATATTCCGTGTATAAAGCCTGGCCGGGTCCAAGCCCCACTTGAGCAAGCCAGAGGCAACAGTGGTGTGGAAAAACTCCCTTGGGTAAGGAAGAAACCGAGAGGAACCAGGCTCAAGGGCGGAACCCAACCTCCTCAGGTCGAACCCGGATGACTAGTGAATAAAAAAATGACCCATTAAAAAGTGCCGTCTTTGGGAATGAGGGTGCTACTACTACATCTGCAGATAGGAGCCTGATCGTGCCTTGCATGATAAACCCAGCACACAGACATTTAAGATGCTGTACCTCCTAACCCTGAAGCTTGCTAAATTTCACTGTGCCTTAAGACAAAGGAGTAATTAACCGACTGGAATGAAAGTGTCACGCTCGCTCGCGCATGTAATGTAAGCAAGGACGGGTCTTATCGCTGCACCTGCCTTACTAAGGTTGTCAGTAATGCCTCCAGGAGTTTTCCTGTTAGTGCCAGCACCATTGGCAGACGACGGCATGACGCAGGACTACATGAACACTGACTGTTATGACGTACACAGACCAAACACTGTAATGGTGTCGTGCCAGAGTGACTGGAGTGACTCAGAATGACAGCGGGTCATCTTCAGTGACGAGTCCCGCTTATATCTTAGTGGAGACGCCCAACGAATCCGTGTGTGGAGGCACCGTGGTCAGCACCAAGATGAATGGTGTCACTCCCCCTCCACCCCTACCGCACCATCTGCAGGAACTGTGTGAGAATATTCAAGCTGCATGGGATGGATTATCACAGGACACCATTAGGAACCTCTACAGCTCCATACCGAGACGTCTGGCGTGTTGGGTTAGCAAACATGGTGGCCTGGCGCCATACTGAGAGACTTCTGTATGTGTAGCTCAATAAATATTGACCATATCAGTCTAAATTTATCATCAGGTTTGTTCTGGGAACCTTTACCTTTATTCCCTATAGCACTGCAACCCCACACTTCTGTCTGGGTGCATCTATTCTTTTAATGATGAGGCTATTTAGGGCACCACGTTATTATATATATTGTCTTTAATGTGGCACCACAACATAGCACTTTGAGTTGCAAAGAGTTTAAGGAGTGTTCTTAAAATAAAGCACTATATGATTTTATTTTTTTGTTTGTTGTTTACCACTGTCCACACTTCAGACGTCTGGTTACCATCAACACCGCTGTGAACAATTCTGACTTGGCTAATTTTTCCTCGAAGGCAGCATTTCACATCAAACCGCTCTGGCCGACTTTGTTTACATCTCCCAGGCTGAATGATCCAGAAATTCCGGGAACCAGGTGACACAGTCCTTTAACCACGAGGTACAAAGCGCTCAGTGATTTCTGCGCTCCGACTTTGCTTTATCGTTACGTAACTGCGTACTGAGTCTGCGCAGTGCGCTCCGCTGGTCCGCATTACCCAAACACTGCTGATGGAGACAAACCACGTTAGACTGTCCACTCCAGTCCATTCAAAAACAACAAGGGACACTTTCAAACTCATCTTCAGACATATATCCGCCGGCCACAGCCAGGTTCTCGCTATCGCTCCTAGGACACAGCAGCTAACTTGTCTCTCCCCGGAGTCCGCCTGTCAGTTTCGGTGGTGCCAGTGTTGTTGACCATGTTGTCCCCGTATTTTCTGTTTTGTGTCAGCAAACAAAGCAGCTTGGCCTCAAGTCAGAACGACCAGACGAGCAAGTCAGCAAGGCTCTCTCAGATTAAACCTTATAAACAACACGAGGCTGAGGCTGGCTTTCCTATTCGCCAGAATTCTCCCGTTCCACCTTAAATGGAATGTAACTGCTGCGCCATTTAAGGTGGAACGGGAAAATTCACCACTCACTACAGCTTCACATAAAGCGAGTCGTTTACCGACACGAAAGAGTAGCTGTCTGCTGTAAACACATCCCGTAAAGTTGAGCACGACCCGTTAGCCACTGATGCTAACGCTAGCTACCAGCTAAATGCTGAGCTGAACTTTACCGACACTCACCCCGTTTTCTCTCGCGCTTCACCTGAAGCTGCTTCTTCTTCTGTTTGTTGCTGAACGGTTTCCTCCGCGGCATGTTCGCCTAAAGAGACGGTAAAACCGGCCACCACGAAGCGAGCTGTACTTTTCCCCCTGTTCGCTGTAGTTTGGCTGTAGTTTAGAGTTTTATTTAGCTACGGCGGCTGAAGTTTCTCCGCCACTCTACGCATGCTAGCAAAGCTAACGTTACTTTTTCACTGCGACGCCAAACTACAGTCGGACCCTACCACTTCTTCATCCTCGGCGCTTTAGTTAAACATACGTTTTCCTGGTTCAAATACTGACAGAATGGTAAAAGGTCAGTCTCGCTTCCTTTTGGAACAATATGGGGCTTTGTTAACACATATTTGCCCGTTCCCGTTTGGATATCCAGCGGAAAGCAGTACCGCAACGCTCCCCCCACCTACGTCCGCGCAATGGTAGCGTCCGTCCGCAACCCGCTAACTACAGACAGTGGGGAGTCTATGAGAGGCAGGGATGGACGATACCAAGGCTAATATCCCGATATCGATATAGTATGTGATTTTCAACAATAGTAAATCATAAACGTGAACAAAATTACAATATGACAATTACATATATACACATAAACCCTTCAGAAAATAATTCTCTCTATGTTTAAAAAAAACAACATTGAACTTGAACTAGTACTGTATATGTCAACTATTAATTTAATAACTGAATCTGTATACACCCTCCATGTACAATATTCAAAATATAAGTCAATCTGTGTAAATACAGAATTTAATATAATTAATTCTGGGGCTTAAGTACATTTTTAGTCCTTCTTGGTGGTAAGGCCCGTCCTTGCTTATGTCAAATGCACAGCCGAGCGTGAAAGTTGAAATCATCTGCATGTCGCACAGTGTCAAACCTACCCACAAGTTTCATCCCTGCTCGTTGATTCCATCTGGGTGGAGCTACTAGTGCATGTATTCTTTAAATGATGAGTGTACATTAAACACATCGTAGGAAAAACAGCCCATTTAACTCTATAGGACTGAAATTGATCATGTAAAAGTAATATATGAATTAACAATAGAAATATTGGAAAATGTGAGAAAAATTGGAAAACTAAAATGATAATAATGTAATTATTATTAATAATATTATTAAATTTAAAAATCTATTCTAGTCATTTGTACTCTCACTGACTCGCTGATTACTGCCTCTGGACTAATCCTGTTCACTCTGCACCTCTATGCACATTATTATCCATAACGTAATCTACCTCCATATACGATCCAGTGTACACTCTGCACATCCATGCACAGTCACTTTCCACATTCATAACTTATTCATTAATACCGTCACAAGCACACGACGTACGTTCATGGCATAACTGTTTTTATTTCGACTTTGAGAAGGGAAAGAATCCAGGCTATCATTTCGATCTTATTAATGTCTGTTCATGAGGCTTGGGGTCCGTTACAAGAGTCATCAATACCGAGGCAAAGTAGCGGTAGCGGAACAACAGTGAGCGCATCATCATCATTCGTACGAACGAATAGCGAGGACGATTGTTCGTGTCAAGGACGTTCATGAGGGCAGGCTAGAGTTGATACCTCTTTTTTAATGTACCATTCGTTTCTTTAACTCGTACACATACACACGGGATACTAGATATCCGGATATACTTACTCCGTTATCGGCGTGACTTACTTTTCTATCCCCCCATAATAAACCGACAGGGCCGCGTGCATATCGCGCAAGGATGCTTATACATACAGTCCCACAACAGCAAGTATGGAGGTCATAGTGTGGTGACAGTAGATAGACGTATCTACAGATGGCTGAAGCAGTAAATTAAATAATAATAATTAAACATCTGAAAGGTCGAGTCAGAGACTGGAAGTAAATGGAACTGACCTGTAATAACAGACAGGTAGCATTAATAGACTTAAAGGGGAATTCCAGCTTTTTTCAAAATGCCTCAATCACTAAACAGAGTGGAGAACACTTTGTTCACAGTGGTGGTGAATGGAACCAGACGTCCGGCCTCTATCAGCTCCCTCACAGAAAGCTGTTAGACCCTGTAGTTATGAATATGACTTCATGTTGGAGAACTGATAGTTGTGAGAGCTTTTGGTCCAAAATACATTTTCATAAATGATGCAGAATCTGTGTCCCCGAAGAAACAACATACTTCTTCAGATGTACCATCGACAGTCCATAATGTGGAATTATGGAACACGATATTCCGTGCTGTGGGTTCGCTGGCCATTGGATCTTACTCCTGGTTCCATTCACCTCCACTGTAACGCAATCGGTAGGTTTCTCGCTGGTGAACTTTTCACACCCAACAAAGCAGTCTGAACGATTTAGTGAATTCCGAAAACTGGGTGGAGGTCCCCTTTAAACAGGAAGATCGGGATATTAGCGTGGGGAAAAAAAAAAAAAGTACAAAAAAAACGAAGAAGTCTTGCGACAGAGTCTCAAAGATTGCTTGTTTTCTGGAACACCAAAGCAGGCCTTGTAAGGAAGTTCCTTTCCTTCCACACAGCTTCCATTTATACAGTCTTCTTTGTGCCCCCCCCACCCCACCCCACCCCCCGTTCCACTCCAGGTCCATCCTGTCTCAGGAACTGAGGTGTTCCACCTGTATGGCTGAGGTTTCTACGGTGATGCAAAGGTCTTTGTGAGAGGCGAGGTCAGCCACGCTGACCGTTTTGTACTGGACGTCCGGCGGCGCCACTGGTTTGTACTGGTGAAGGTCGAATACGCACGGGGCGCCCTCCGGCTGCGGGTACGCGTCGTTCCTCTCGAGGCGGCTCTGAGCACCCCCTGCCGGAGCTCCTTCTGCGCCCCCTCCTGGTCCGGCCTGGCCGGGGCTGTGGTTCTGCTGGGCTGCCGCTGGCACCGACGGAGTGGGCACTAGGTCTGGTGAGTGTTTATGCATGTGCTTCATCAGGTATGTCTCCTGGTGGGCGGGTGGACAGGGCAATTGCTAGTTAGACAGAACAAATCAACATTCTGACATATCCGGGGATGCTGTCAGTCAGGAAGGAACAGTCTGCCCAAAAAACATAAATGCTTACACGATTTTCCCTCTTTATTCCATAAACGTAATCAGCAGCACGGCTTTTATAGTGAAACCGCAGTTTTAAAGGAGCAATTTTCAAAACGCACGAGCTGCCATTTCTTTAACCGCCTAGATTATCAACTACTAATTGAACCCAATTAAACAGAGCTTGTGAACGACTTTCAGAGGAGTTAGAATAACCAGGAGAACTCCATGTGCTGTAGAACCATGACTTACTGACAGTCTCTACTGTTAACTGGCTAAGTCACAGCATACGCTAGTCTTAAAAAAGGGCCTGGCTGTTAATTTATAGAAGAGTATCACAACTTAAATCGCAATATTGATCAGAAATCAAATCATTCAGCCCTAGTAGTCAGTCAGCCAAGACGGGATGCCTGAAGCTTGCTTCTGTAGTTTTGGACTTGGGCTACGAAGCTACTAAATAACGCTCTGGCCTGGTGGGGCATCGCCTTTAGGATGTCTGCGAAATTCAGTGTTTGAAAGTCCGAAGGTCAGAGTGGATTTGCAGTGGATTTTGAGTTTTTGGGTGGATTACAGCCATTCAGCGAACAGTGGTGTCCTCCACGAGTCATCCAGACGGCTGCACCATGCAGGACTACATGCACACATGTGCAACGACTGTCCTTAACACCACGTCTCCGTCACCAAAGACTGCAATGGTGTCGTGCCAGACTGTCATGGAGTGACTCAGGATGGCAGTGGGTCATCTTCAGTGACGAGTCCCGCTTACGTTTTTAGGTGGATAAAAAATTCATCCCATAAATAGATTTTTAAAAATCTAAAATCTCGCCCCAGATACAATCTAGTAGGCAGCAGCCAGCGTCTTTCATATAACACCTTGAGCGTTTAAGGTGTTAAACTATTCAGACGCCTTGGTTCTATCACTCCAACTATGAATGATCCTGACTTGGTAAGTTTCTCTTAAAAAAAAAAAAACCCACATGAAGCACTTCACGCCAAACCACCCCATTTTTACAGAGTGTGTATGTCATATAGTGTCAGGAATCACATAATCGAGGTTATCAGAGATTACTTCAGACCCCAACACCTAAGCTGACCTGTCATCCCTCGCTGACTTAGCCCCAGTTGACTTAGACACAAACTTGGTTTGCTCAGTTTCTCGTCTCGGCTGAGGATGTACGTCCGTGTTAAGGTGGGGAAAATGGCGTACATCAGATCTATTGGGCCAAACTGTTCCTTAACAGTGCTGAGATTCAGGTGCTGGTATACATACCGAAGTGTAGTTGCGGTTGCATAGGCCACAGGAGTAGAGCTTGGCATGTTTCACCGTGTGTGTCGACAGATGAACCTCAAGACTTGCTGCGTCAACATAGCCACGGTTACAGTGATGGCACTTGTACGGCTTGTCTTTGTTGTGCTGACGGCGGTGAGACTGCGAACAGAGGATGTGTTGTTATAAAAGGATCAGGGGCAGATGTCTAAACCAAAGCTTCGTCTTTTTGCTCAGTGTTGCACAATTACACTACTTTAAAAATGAGTACTGACAACTATTTATTAAAATGGTGTAGGTATTTAGGGACTGGTTATGATGGCTTAGTTAGTGATTCTGGTTAATTCAGCATATGTTATATGATACTGATTTATATCGACAGTGTAAAAGCATATGTCTAAGGCTGTAATCATTCTCGTCATGTGTTTTAGCCTATGCACATTAAGAATCAAAAACGCAGTGATGGGTCAACATCTGTACCTGAAGGTTTGACAGCTGAGTGAAGGCTTTCTCACAGCCAGGGTGGGTACACTTATACGGCCGGTCTCCCGTGTGGATTCTGCACAGGAAAAAAAATCATTTGGGAGTTTAAAAAAGCTTTTTTAGCAAAATACGTCTTTTAACACCGCACTCTCACACCTCCTTCTGGGTGCAGCTGTTCTTTGGATGATGAGTGTATACAAGAGAGGGATCTAACCTGTGAGACTAGAGAGAGAGAGGTCTAACCTGTGAGACTAGAGAGAGAGAGGTCTAACCTGTGAGATTAGCGAGAGAGGTCTAACCTGTGGGACTAAAAAGAGTGAGAAAGGTCTAACCTGTGAGACTAGAGAGAGAGAGAGAGAGAGAGAGAGAGAGAGAGAGAGAGAGAGAGAGAGAGAGAGAGAGAGAGAGAGAGAGAGAGAGAGAGAGAGAGAGAGAGGTCTAACCTGTGAGACTAGAGAGAGAGAGAGAGGGAGATCTAACCTGTGAGACTAGAGAGAGAGGTCTAACCTGTGAGGCTAGAGAGAGAGGTCTAACCTGTGAGACTAGAGAGAGAGAGGTCTAACCTGTGAGACTAGAGAGAGAGAGGCCTAACCTGTAAGACTAGAGAGAGAGGCCTAACCTGTGAGACTAGAGAGAGAGAGGCCTAACCTGTGAGACTAGAGAGAGAGAGAGAGAGAGAGAGAGAGAGAGAGAGAGAGAGAGAGAGAGAGAGGTCGTACCTGTGACACTAGAGAGAGAGAGGTCTAACCTGTGAGACTAGAGAGAGAGAGAGGCCTAACCTGTGGGATTAGAGAGAGAGAGAGGTCTAACCTGTGAGACTAGAGAGAGGTCTAACCTGTGAGACTAGAGAGAGAAAGGTCTAACCTGTGAGACTAGAGAGAGAGAGGCCTAACCTGTGAGACTAGAGAGAGAAAGGTCTAACCTGTGAGACTAGAGAGAGAGAGAGGTCTAACCTGTGAGACTAGAGAGAGAAAGGTCTAACCTGTGAGACTAGAGAGAGAGAGAGGTCTAACCTGTGAGACTAGAGAGAGAGAGAGGTCTAACCTGTGGGACTAGAGAGAGAGAGAGGTCTAACCTGTGAGACTAGAGAGAGAGGTCTAACCTGTGAGACTAGAGAGAGAGGTCTAACCTGTGAGACTAGAGAGAGAGGCCTAACCTGTGAGACTAGAGAGAGAGGCCTAACCTGTGAGACTAGAGAGAGAGGTCTAACCTGTGAGACTAGAGAGAGAGAGAGAGGTCTAACCTGTGAGACTAGAGGTCTAACCTGTGAGACTAGAGAGAGAGAGAGGTCTAACCTGTGAGACTAGAGAGAGAGAGAGGTCTAACCTGTGAGACTAGAGAGAGAGGTCTAACCTGTGAGACTAGAGAGAGAGGTCTAACCTGTGAGACTAGAGAGAGAGAGAGGTCTAACCTGTGAGACTAGAGAGAGAGAGAGAGGTCTAACCTGTGAGACTAGAGAGAGAGAGGTCTAACCTGTGAGACTAGAGAGAGAGAGGTCTAACCTGTGAGACTAGAGAGAGAGAGGTCTAACCTGTGAGACTAGAGAGAGAGGTCTAACCTGTGAGACTAGAGAGAGAGGTCTAACCTGTGAGACTAGAGAGAGAGAGGTCTAACCTGTGAGACTAGAGAGAGAGGTCTAACCTGTGAGACTAGAGAGAGAGAGAGGTCTAACCTGTGAGACTAGAGAGAGAGATCTAACCTGTGAGACTAGAGAGAGAGGTCTAACCTGTGAGACTAGAGAGAGAGAGGCCTAACCTGTGAGACTAGAGAGAGAGAGAGAGAGGTCTAACCTGTGAGACTAGAGAGAGAGAGAGGTCTAACCTGTGAGGCTAGAGAGAGAGAGAGAGAGGTCTAACCTGTGAGACTAGAGAGAGAGGTCTAACCTGTGGGACTAGAGAGAGAGGTCTAACCTGTGGGACTAGAGAGAGAGGTCTAACCTGTGAGGCTAGAGAGAGAGGTCTAACCTGTGAGACTAGAGAGAGAGAGAGGTCTAACCTGTGAGACTAGAGAGAGAGAGAGGTCTAACCTGTGAGACTAGAGAGAGAGAGAGAGGTCTAACCTGTGAGACTAGAGAGAGAGAGATCTAACCTGTGAGACTAGAGAGAGAGAGATCTAACCTGTGAGACTAGAGAGAGATGTCTAACCTGTGAGACTAGAGAGAGGGAGGTCTAACCTGTGAGACTAGAGAGAGAGAGAGAGAGAGAGAGAGAGAGAGAGAGAGAGAGAGAGAGAGAGAGAGAGAGAGAGAGAGAGGTCTAACCTGTGAGACTAGAGAGAGAGAGGTCTAACCTGTGATGCTGCTGTAGGTGGCTGAGCTGCCTGAAGCTTTTCTGGCAGTAGGAGCAGGTGTAGGGCTTCACTCCTGTGTGGATTCGCACGTGCTGGGCCAGGTAACTGGTGTTAGCGAACGTCTTCGAGCAGTGAGGACACTTATGGGGTTTGGATTCGGTGTGGTTTCTGAATGGAGAAGGGAATAAAAACAAAAGAGGGAGAGAAAACGCTCAGCAACAGTCTGATGAATATGCAGGGGCTGCAGAAATGAGTATACATGAATGCAATGTGTTACATGACTTTAACAGCTTCATTCTTGATGAATTCCATTCACACTCCTCCGTAGCTACGCTATTTTAGTCGACTCCTGCTAGCTTGTTGTTATCTACCCTAAATACAACCCGTGGTACGGCGTGCTCCGCATGGTGCCCTCATGCGTAAACACAGTATGGGACTTTCTGTTAAAGTCTGGATGTCAGCTTTGCGCCGTGAAAAAGGTTTTCTCACCTGAACATGTGCTGCGATATTTTAAAACTGTGATCAGGATGATGTAACCGTAAAAGCAATGCCACCCCAGATGCAGTTGATCAGCGGAAGCCATGTTTGGTGTCTAAAGTTTACTTTTAGGTTTTGCATTAGAGGTGATGTAGCTGAAAGCGAATGGATGCTTAAAGCCAATAGCAAACTGCGATTACAGCTCGTCCTCTCGTTTCTATTGGCCCATCTATTTCATTAAGCTCCACAAGTGATCTGGCGGTTACACTATGCAGAATATGGTCTTGTTCAGTTTTACTCTTATACAGAACTGTTAATGTATACAGCCAGGCAAGGTCTTTCAAGGTGTGTGTGTAATCTCTGTTGGTTCCATCACTGTGAAATGTTCACACAGTGTAAACAGCAGCTGCTGTGATCAAGCAATGCCTAAAAATAATAATCCACAAAAATGGAGATCCATGGTTTTCATTGGACAGTGACGATACACAACCACAAATAACATATCCAAAAAAAAATTGAAATAAAAAATATGAATTAAATACAGAACGATGCTTCCTGGACCAGGATCCAAACACCTGCTTAGAAAGAGCCTGCTTTTTAAAAAATTCCACAGATCCAGCAGATCTTATAGGAGCAGGACATGCGTTCCAGCAAAGACCCCAAATGCTCAATCTCCACTACTCTTCAGATGGAACACGGAAGAGACAGTGGATTAGATTCACCGGAGAACATGCTGGTATATATAGGTGCTACGTAAATCAGCCACATCCTTAGGAGGCTGTCCACGCTCTATAAACATGAGAATGACTTTTAAGCTGGATCCGTTCCTGCAGTGTAGAGATTTCAGTAAAGGGGTTATATAGGACCTAGCAAGTAATCTAGTGGCAGCATTCTGTACAGCCTGCTACCGTGCACAAGCAGACAAACTAAATGAAGAGAAAAGAGCATCACAACAGCCAATATGGGAGAAATAAAAGGAAGCATCATTATCTTAATCAATCAATCAATCAATCAATCAATCAAAATAAATAAATTATGGTGCTTTTTACAATCTAATGTTGTCTCAAAGCAGCTTTACAGAAAAGGGAGATTATGCAAGTCCATGAGTCCATGTATGAACAGCTGCCGGTCAGCTACAAAAATATTTAGTAAACTACAGTCCGGTTTCCATCCATTCCACAGCACTGAAACAGCTTTAACCTCCTGAGACCCCTGCGGCCCCATATAAGGGCATTGTTTTTTGCCAAAACAACTTCCTGTACCAAGACAACGTTTTTGTAAAGGGCTAATCACATATAACCGCCAAATAAGTGTCAGCTATATTAGTCTCGTCACTTTAAAGGGGCCTGTTACGCTCATTTTCAGTGCTGATAGTTGTATTATTGGGCTCTACTAGAACAGATGTACATGCTTCCGTTTCCCAAAACACACCACCGCACATCTGTGTTCATCCTCCGTTTGAAACGCTCTGTTAGAGGTCCTGTGTCTTTAAGCTCCGCCTCCCGATAAGCCCAGTGTGCTCTGATTAATTGGCTCACCCACTCTGTTCTGACTGGTCAACCACCCAAGCAGCATCCTGTTACAAATTACACCTTGGCAAGCTGGACTGGAGCAGGACATGTCAACATGTACCACCTCTATGCTTCTAATTTCTAACGTCGTGAGTCCGCATCTGGTGGTGGTGTCGGGTTTCATTTTTATCCACTAACTTAGTGCTTCTATTTCTGAGAAGCACGTTTGTTCAGCCACATCCGTAATAGATATAGGATGGATGGATGTTAGCTGAGACATGGATAAATTTAGGGATGAACAATCTGGGTGGATCGGGGTTAAAATAGATAGGTATACAATCCTCTACACATGAAACAGTCAAAACCCAAAGATTGGCATCTACCATCACAACCCAAAGAGTCACAGCAGCCAGTTAGCTATTATTATATAAGAGATACTTCTAAGGCTTAAGGAAGGAGGAGGACAAGCAAGACTTTCCAAAAACGGAAGCTCAAAAAAAGAATATGGGGCCAGAAAAATCTGATCTGAGAACATCCACAGGGGCTTCTGTCCATCCCTCCACTGGGACACCTTAATGCTAAAAGAAGACACTCCAACTATGGAGGTCTGAAAGGAGGTGTAGCTGTTCAAGAAGCTCCTCACTGAGGAAACGAGACACGCACATCCAACAAAGAAGCTGCTGCTGTTCTCAGGACAATGGACTGACCACCCCAGAACCTCAACACCACTGAATGTGTTATGTGGATGGTGAGAAGATGCAGAACACGATGAACCAACTTCTAAGACTGAACTTTGGAGGTGCATCTCATTAGGAAACTGAAAGTAAGTCTCAAAAAATAAAATAATAAAGGTAAAGAATAGACACACTGAAGACCAATATGTATATATACACATACACATACATACATATATAAACATACATACATATATAAACATACATATATATATATATATATATATATATATATATATATATATATATATATATATATATATATATATATATATATATATATATATATATATATATATACACATACATGGACAATGAAACTGAAACACCTGTCATTTTAGTGTGGGAGGTCTCATGGCTAAATTGGACCAGCCTGGTGGCCAATCTTCATTAATTGCACATTGCACCAGTAAGAGCAGAGTGTGAAGGTTCAGTTAGCAGGTAAGAGCACAGTCCTGCTCAAAATACTGCAATGCACACAGCATTATGGGACATACCAGAGTTCAAAAGAGGACAAATGGTTGGTGCACGTCTTGCTGGCGCATCTGTGACCAAGACAGCAAGTCTTTGTGATGTATCAAGAGCCACGGTATCCAGGGTAATGTCAGCATACCACCAAGAAGGACGAACCTCCCCCAGCATCACGTAGTGACCTGGCCACTATCCTGCAAGAAGAATGGCTTAAAATCCCTCTGACCACTGTGCAGGATGCAGTATATGTCATTCCCAAGATGAACTGACGCTGTATTGGCCGCAAAAGGAGGCCCTACACCATACTAATAAATGACTGTGGTCTAAAACCAGGTGTTTCAGTATCATTGTCCAACCACTGTAGAGATACATATACATATATATATATATATATATCTTCTATATGACTTTGTTGAATGTGTGTTTCATCGTGACATGAATAACTGCTGTTTTGGTTGGAGGTCGAATGGATCACACTGTGGTCTCACAGTACCTACTTGAAAAACACTGGATATTGGTATCGGCCTACAATTCCCATCTCAGGGTATCCCTCCTGTCAAGCAGTTCGCCCTCTCTGCTTTCTCCTCTTTTTATCTACAGCTGGAGTGAGGGGGCTGTGGGGATGGGGGGTTTGTATGCAGTGACTGTAAGGCCAGTTATATCTCCTCACCATTAACCTTTAAATCTCCCCAAACCTGCCACCTCCAGTGATCCAACAGACAGTTCAGCAGGGCACCAGACCCTTTAGTGACCTCTATTTCAGAGGCCTGCGAAGGTGTCAAAGTGCAGCGCGCACACACACAACTCGATTTGCTCTGTAAATGTGTTTGCAAGTGTGTGTGTGTGTGTGTGTGTCAGTGAGTTAGAACTCCAGAGGGTGTAAAATGTAGCTGAGAAAAATGACAGGCTTGAACAGTGACAGAAAGTGAGACAGTGAGAGAACATGTGGGGAAAAAAGGAAGTCAGAAATAGAACAAGGGACAGAAGTTGCGGAAGAGCGCCGAACACATAATTAGCCCTCTGGATTCGTTGATTCAGAGTCTAATTACCAGCATGACGTCTCGGTGCCTCATACAAGCTGCTCAAATGCGGAACAGTCAGAGATTAAAGTGCGGCGTGTCTCCGTGTCCATGCTGCACACGCTAACGCAGTCTTTCAAAGCTTTCCAGAACAGAAGCGGAGTCACTGCTAAACAATGTCGGGCTTCCAGTCTGAGCTGCTACGCGACCGAGCTGGACGACATTGCTGCAGGGGGAGGGAACTGTTTGGAATGGCCCGGATTTCTGCACTGATTACTAATAAAGTGTGGAAGATGCTGGGGTGTGTGATCTGAGGAGGCTTGTGTTAGCAACTTCAGTAAGCCCAGGGGTGGCCTGGAGGTTAGGGAACCAGACATGTGATCGGAATGTTGCTGGTTCAATTCCTGGAACTGAGAGACATGACTTAGGTGCCCTTGAGCAAGACACCTAATCCCAACTGCTCCCTGGGCACAGGCTGCCACCATGTGTGTTCACTAGCGTGTGGGCGTTTCACTACACGGATGGGCGGCTAAATCCGGAGTTGGAAATCCTCTGTGTGAGCACAAATGGCAATAATGGTTCCAATCTAGAGATCAATGACCTAAAACACCAGAATCCATCTTTAATCTTATTAGCAGCTACAGGAAACCTAGAGGTGCTGCTTTTGCTAGCCGTCACTGTGGATGTTACTCAGTATGATGAATTTGCCACCATCAGCTTAATTACAGACTTCGGAAGTGAAATCAACTACATTTAGATGATATGAGCTCGCTTTACACAACGGTGAATATCTATTGAGCTACACAAATACAGAAGTTCTAAAGGTCTCTAACAGAATTTATGGCGATGAGCCGCCATATTTGCTAACCCAACATGCCAGACGTCTCGGTATGGAGCTGTAGAGCTTCCTAATGGTGTCCTGTGATAACCCATCCCATGCAGCTTGAACATCCTCACACAGTTCCTGCAGATGGTGCGGTTGGGGTGGAGGTGGAGTGACACCAGACCTCTTGCTGCTGACCACGGTGCTTCCACACACGGATTCGTTGGTCGTCTCCACTAAGACAAAAGCGGGACTCGTCACTGAAGATGACCCGCTGCCTTCCTGAGTCACTCCATCCCAGTCTGGCACGACACCATCGCGGTCTTGCATTGCAGTTGACGTGGTGTTAAGGGTCATGCATGTAGTCCTGCGTGGTGCAGCCGCCTGCCAATGGTGCTGGCTCTAACAGGATGAGTCATGGAGGGCGTCACTGCTCTCCGAGTGTCCGCAATCATGGCTTTTGGGTCAGTCAGGTGGAGTGATAAGGCCCGTCCTTGCTAATACTACATGTGCGGTTGAGCGTACGTTGAATCAGTCACACGTCTCATGATGTGAAACCTACACACCAAGTTTTGTTCCTGTCAGCTGATTCCTTCTGGGTGCAGCTATTTGTTTTGATGGTGAGTGAGTATTATAACCTTTTCACCAAAAAAAAAGAAAATTAAAGCATTAACTAATTCTATAAGGTAATATTTGATATACAGCCTGTTTGGTCAGATTTTGAAGAAGAGTCTGATAACAGGCCCACATCAAATTACAAACCTGTCGCTGATTTGAAGCGAGGTTACCAAACTCAGGAAACTGGATGGCCAAACAAGGTGGGCTGTGAAAAGCCTTATAGTCTGGCAGGCAGGAAACAGCATTCAGATCAGTCTGTCAAATATGGATACGACTGAGGCAACCCTAACACTGCTGTGGCCCGTTACTCCTCCTCTGACACAATTCCCAGGGCTGATCCCCTTTAGTCTTTCTTCATTTCACAGAACACGAAGGCTGTAATGATTTACTGCAGGGGTGCCCAATCCTGGCCTTGGACATCTACCACCCAGCTCCAGCCATAATCCAACACACCTGATCCAGGTAATGAATGCTTTCGGTGGCATCTGAACACCAGGTGTGCGGCATCGTAGGATCAGGACTGAGCAGCTAGATCTACCGTACGTTTCCAGCCTTCAGCTAGCACCTGCGACCAAATCACAGCCGTGTTGTTATTCGTAATAAACACACTCCTTTATGCACCACCTCCCCCAACTGAGAGACCCTCCCTGATACTGAAGTCCAGGAGGGGATCATGCTGTGTGAGGTCCTATTCACATTAATGGCATTCTAAGTGTACACAGACGAAAGGTGAGCACTCCTGGATTGTTCTTGGGACCGTTCCCTCTGTAAACTCTTGTGTGTGGACAAGCCAGCTGACCTTTGTCTTGTGATCATCTGTTTCTTGTTCTATCCGTTTGAGTTGAGCTTTGTTTCTTCGCAATGTGCAGACCAATCGGTTCTTCCTCCTACAGTTATCTCAGACCCAATTCTCTTGCGCAAGGACAATGTCTAATTCGCTGCTGTGCTTGGACTCCATGCACAGAGGCTACGGCTCCAGAGCAGCCCAGAAGAATAACCCAGCTGTCCACTCACGGAGGGCATCGGCGATATTGTGGGACACGACAGGCCAGAGAGCTACTACAGCCACGGCATCCTTCAGTTTGCGGTCCTGATTGATTTCCACTGAAGCTGCTGGAACACTCACACATACCCTTTGCCTCAGGTCTTGACCAGGGCTGCAACTAACGACTATCCGTATAATCAATTAACCCATCGACTACTATTCAATCTCGGTCTGTTTGACCAAGGACACTACTATTAGAGCGACTTGAATATCTTGAGTGCTGGACAGTACCGTACGGTGTCTATCCCAAAGTCTATCCTACGATTTTACTCTAAAGTAACTTTGAAATCATTCTAATGGTACACTGACTTCTAACAGGGGGAATGAAGCCCCTGCAACTGCCACTCCGGGCCTGGAACGCCAGCTATAGCACTTTGTAACTTCAGGGAAGCGGGAACGCACTTTACAGCACCATGTCACGCACCAACAGCCATGGGTCTTCAGCAAGCTATAAGAGGAAGCTAGCTCAGTATTCCCAGCATGGATATCATGACAGAGGCTGAGAGGAGATGGAAGTAGAGGCTGCTGGAGGAAGTAAGGAAGAGAAAAAGAAAGAGTGATCGAGTAAAAGACTTGACGAGTTAATCGTGGACCGGCTATTACTTGTTGGCGAAAGGATCACAGTGAATGGGAAAACAATGAAAACCGGCCGGCCGAGTGTTTAACCCTGCCTGGGCTGTAACCGCATCTGTGCCCCCGTATCACTGAGCTTCTATCAGATCCCATCCAGGAGTCCTCCAACCTCTGTCCCATTTCAGGCTGGACGCAAAGAAATGAAGCCTTAAATGCGACAGTGGTGTAACGGTAAACAAAACCCTGCAGCTGTGGATCCCAAAACCAAAAAACACCAGTTCCCACATAATGCTGCTGTTAAGACAGACACCTGAAAGTTCCATACTCAAACTGGCCACTCTAATATTCCTGAATTTGTACCCGGTTACTCCACATAATTTAACAGTCGCCAGATCTTCTAGATCACACATGCTCCTGAATGAAGTGGGTAAAGGTTACTGGGTGAGTAAAGGTTAGCATGTGCTTTCTCTGAGACACATGAAGCTCCACAACTCCCATCCCCCCCAAAACCCCTCCAACAGCTGCAAAGGCATCAACTCCACTGTCAGGGGCTGACAAACTGAGCTGTGGACCGGCCGGTCCTAGTAGGGTGACAGTCAAAACCACAAATATGACACAAATGGGCTTTTTATCTGAATGTCCCGTTCCACCTTAAATGGACAAGCAAATACATTCACACGTTCAGTTGCCAAGTGTCAGTACTGTTACTTTTAAGGTGGAATGGGGAAAAAAAAAATCAAACAAATAGAAGCCAGTCTGGTAAAAGATGATGGTTATACACATGCGTGCACACAGACACACATCAATCATTAAAAGAACAGCAGCACCCCCAAGGAATCAACCCCCAGGAATGAAACTTGATGGCTAGGGACATTGCGAGACATGGTCATGAAGTTTCACGCTCAGCCATGCATGTGACGTAACCACGGATGGGTCTTATCGCTGTACCTGACTGACTGACCCACCAGTCACGCTTGTAGGCATTCATGAAGCAGTGCTGCCCTCCATGGTTCATCCTGTTAGTACCAGAAGCATTGGCAGACGGCTGCACCACGCAGGACTACATGCACACACACCGTTACGACTGTCCTTACACAACTGTCCTTAACACCACGTCACCGTCACCAAAGACTGCAGTGGTGTCGTACCAGACTGTCATGGAGTGACTCAGAATGGGAGCAGGTCATCTTCAGTGACCAGTCCCGCTTATCAGTCTAAATGTATCATCAGTTATTGATCCTGGTAACCTTTATCTTCCTTCCCAACACCACCGCACTCCCACACCTCCTTCTGGGTGCAGCTGTTCTTTTCACTCACCATACACCTGTTTGCTTTTACCTATGCTTCACTGTCCACTGTATCAGCTCCACTTACCATATAGGACACTCTGTAGGTGTACAGTTCCAGACTGTAGTCCATCTGTTTCTCTGTATATTGTATTACCCTGTTCTTTAAAGGTCAGGACCCCCAGAGGACCACCATGGGACCACCTCAGAGCAGGCATTATATGGATCATTTTTTGCACTGCAGTGACACCGATGTGGTGGTGGTGTGTTAGTGTGTGATGTGCTGGTGTGAGTGGATCAGACACAGTCAGTGCTGCTGGACACCTCATAGTCACTGCTGGACTGAGAATCGTCCACCAACCAGCAACATTCAGCCAACAGCATCCTGTGGCCAGCGTCCTGTGGGCAGAGTCCTGTGGGCAGTGTCCCGAGGACCACTGATGAAGGACTAGAGGATGACCAACACTGCACTGTGCAGCAGCAGATGAGCTATTGTCTCTGACTGTCCATCTACAAGGTGGAGCAGCAAGGTAGGAGTGTCTAATAGAGTGGACAGTGAGTGGACACAGTGTCTCAACACTCCAGCAGCACTGCTGTGTCTGATCCACTCACACCAGCACCACACACACTAACACACCACCACGTCAGTGTCACTGCAGTACTGAGAATGATCCACCACCCACATAGTGCCTGCTCTGTGGTGGTCCTGTGGGGGTCCTGCCCATTGAAGAACAGGGTAATACAGTATACAGAGAAACAGATGGACTACAGTCTGTACCTGTACAACTGCAAAGCTTATCAGCTCCTTCTGAGAGCTGATAAAATGGACAAAGAGAATTCATACAAGGAGGTTATATTATACTGGGATACAGGTGTTTGGCCATACCTCCCACCAATGTGTCAACATATTTCCACACCTCATGTCAACCAGTCATGGCAGCTATAGTCCCGACAGCTCTACCTGTGTGGCTGTTCACCCCATCAGTACTCTCTCTCACACTCATACACATGCACACTCACACACTCCGTTGCCTGTCTGGCCAGCCCTCCCTGCGCCCCGCAGTACCGTGTGTGCTGCTGTAAGTGACTGAGCTGCCTGAACGCCTTCTGGCAGTAGGAGCAGACGTAGGGCTTAGCACCACTGTGGATGCGGATGTGCTGCGCCAGGTAGCTGGTGTTAGCGAAGGATTTGGAGCAGTGCGGACACTGGTGCGCCTTCACCTCCGTGTGAGACTTGGAGTGCAGCTGCATGTCTGACTTATTGCAGAACGTCAGGCCGCACATCCGGCACCTACACACAGGAACACAGAGACACAGACACACCGGGAGAGAGAAGGATGAGGAGAGAGAGATGAGAGGAGGAGGAGGAAATACAGAAGAGAGGGAAAGTGAGATGGCAAAGAGTAAGCAAAAGTGAAAGATGGGATGGACAGAAAGAAGAACAAGGACAAGAAGTAGTAAAAAATAAAATGTGTGCCCATATTAATAACGGCATGAGATGAAAATGGTGAGTGGATGAGACCAGCGAAGAAAAGAGGGAAATAAAGAGAGGGAGTTGGTGAGTATCCATTCAGTAGCGGCATTAAGAGGTAGAAAGAACGAATGGAGGAACGGAAGATGAGGTAAAATGGAAAATGCGGTTCAGTCGAGGGGCGATGTTTTCAGAATAAAGTGTGACAGACGAGAATGAGGGAGAGAGAGAGAGAGAGAGAGAGAGAGAGAGAGAGAGAGAGAGAGAGAGAGAGAGAGAGAGAGAGAGAGAGAGAGAAAGAAAGAAAGAAAGAAAGAAAGAGAGACAGAGAGAGAGAGAGAGAGAGAGAAAGAAAGAAAGAAAGAGAGAGAGACAGAGAGAGAGAGAGCGAGAATGAGAGAGAGAGAGAGAGAGAGAGAGAGAAAGAGACAGATAGAGAGAGAGAGAGAGAGAGAAAAAGAAAGAGACAGACAGAGAGAGAGAGAGAGAGAAAGAAAGAGAGAGACAGAGAGAGAGACACACAGAGAGAGAGAGAGAGAGCATGAGAGAAAGAGAGAGAAAGAGAGAGACACAGAGAGAGAGAGAGAGAGAAAGAGAGAGAGAGAGAGAGAGAGAGAGAGAGAGAGAGAGAGACACACAGAGAGAGAGACACAGAGAGAGAGAGAGAGAGAGAAAGAGATGGGGTTGGGGAGATGAAGAGTGGAAACAGATCGAGGGAGAGAGAGAATGAGATCAGTAAGGAAAACAAAAAAAAAAAAGGTGTGATAAAAGTAAGGTCCATACAGAGACACATATAAAAAACACAGATAGAAGGAAAGGGTGAGGAACGACAGTAAGTAGGCAAGTTAATGAAGGAAAAAACAGAGGGGGAAAGTGAGTCACAGATAAAGAGGCCGTGCAGAAGTGAAATGAAAGTATGAGTGAGCAAAAAGAAAAAAGGGCCAGGAGACAGAGAGAGAGAGAGAGAGGAGGTATGCGGATGAGAGCAGAAGAACGTATGGAAAGGCCAGGATGCATTCGGATAAGCAATATGAAGAAGTGATGAGAGAAGAAAGAAAAATGGGGAAACAGTCCATTTGAAAGTGGGATCCCAGTAAAAAAAAAAAAAAAAAAAGAAGGAGAAGAAAAAGATAGACAAGAAAAAAAGGAGAGGCAAAAAGAGAAAAGCTAGTCAGATAGAGGGAAAAAGGAAAAAAGGAAATGAGAGAAAAATAAAATTCAGAAATGAAAAAAGAAAACGCC
>JAMWET010005261.1:257500-272500 GCA_024036415.1 Prochilodus magdalenae
ATGCAACTGTTCCTGTTTCAGCGCCCGCCCCCCGGCTGTCGAGTCCATGGCAACACCGCCAGCGACCGCCACCACCGCCGTGGTGGGGTAGTGGGTGGAGCCGTGAGGGTAGGCGGGGTTTTTGTCCTGTCCCAGCTGCTCTTTGACCTTGTTCAAAAACACAGCATTCTCAATCTGAATTGAGAACACACACGCGCCACAAACACACGCCCAGCCTTAACGGAGACACGTTGATATACGGAGACTGATATATGTCACTTGCTGTTACAAATAGACTTTTTTGAGGCTTGAAATGCAACAGGGTCTTACCTGTCCCTGCACTGGAGACCAGAAGTAGGAGTTAAAATGGGAGTCCTCCATCATTCCTGCGAGACACAGCAGAGGTTAGAGGAGGCAGCCTACTCTGATTCACTAGGCATGTGTGTGGTAACAGTATTTTCCATAATGCCTAACTAAGTGGCTGTCATTCCGAGTGGTCTGAATTGTTGGCTTCACCAAACTTCCTCCTGGAGATCTACCTTCCTGCAAGATTCACCCTTAAGCCATGTCCAATACACCTTCCTCGACTAATCACGGACCTCTGAAGGCAATACTTAGATGGATCAGGTGGAGTCGACTAGAGCTGGAGCTGGAAGGTAGATCTACAGGGGCAAAGTTGGTGATCAGCGGTGGTGATGGAAACCAGGGGTCACGACGTCTACAACACACATATAGCCATTTAATTTGCTATCAAAACCAACAGTGACCCTACACGTGCCTGCTAAATGTTTATACATGGCGTTGATGATGGTAATATCGCCACATATCTGAAAATATGTTTATGTATTAATCATAGTAGCCCTTAAGCTTATTACATTTCACAAAATAACATTCAGCAGAGGAGCTGGCTCCTATCAGCACTACTGTGAACACGTATGACACGGTTAACTTTTAAAAAATCCACCATTACTGAATTACTTCACTGGATAGTTTTAGAAACCCAGTGGTCTTTCCCGTCCCGTGTGCAGCTACTCTATGCAAAAAGTGAACTGGCATCTGAAACGGCATGTTTGGTCCTGACTGTTCTGTGGTTATGTTCTTTTTATGAGTCTTACACCACTTTGTGAGGGTTAACCAGCCAGGAAGCAGAAAACTTATGGATTTGAATGTGCTCATTCAGTGTGAACAGTCTGAAGCACTCCGACAGTGTGCTTTACATTTGATCACTTTAAATTGAGTCCTAGCAGTGTCAACAAAACAACTCACAGCAGTTGAACAACTTGAACCAACTCATGGTGGTGGTAAATGGAACCAGGGGTCACCATGTCTACAACACCAACCATTGTATTTACTCGCTAACCCAGCAGCTAACCCACATGTGTATAAATGCAATGTTGATAAAGATAAAATACTGGTTGTTAAGGTGAAAACAAGTTTTCATAAGTGACGTTTTCCATCTGTATCCACCCCTACACACACACACACACACACACACACACACACACACACACACACACACACATATATACATATATATATATATTTTATATGCACATATTTATACACATACATACACACATTTTATACATACATATACATATACACACACACATTATATATATATATATATATATATATACACACACACACACACACACACATATATTCTCGAACATCTGCAGTACCATATAATCTCAGGGCTTGAGGAAGAATTTAAGTTAAAGCATTTAAGTTAAAAGACATCTGGTTCCTATCACCACATCACCATCATCCCTTCAAACCACATCTCATAAACTTAAAGGGGAATTCCAGCAATTTTCCTAAATTTGCAAATTCCTTTGCATTTCAGTCACCGAGGTGTAAACGAAGTCACTCAGAGCGCTTTGATGAGAGAGAATTCATTGTAGGGAAACCGGTCAACTTCAGTTTCTTTGCTCTGGTGGTGTGGGTAACCATTGGTTACCGTGTCTACAACACACATCCAGACACTATCTACTAACTCACAAACTCACGAGTGGATCCACACATGTCCAGTGAGTTTATACATGAACGCTGATCTTTGGTAAATCAGTCCTTTTGGGGACTATCATGCCTCACAACATCCCGCATGTATCCCTCCACCATACATGGACTTTAAGGCTTCACACCATCATTAACAGTGTCTCAGACTAAAGCAGGGTCTTCCACAAAGCAGTTTGTAACTAGGCCCCAAAGTTGAGCCTGTCCAATATCTAAAGAGCTGTCCAGTTTGGGCTCCAGTTATCTGGAAAATTGAAAATTCTGGCTTAGTGGAATACTCATAAGGATCTCATAACTTTCTGTGAAGTGTTTTTCAAAACTGGACGTCTGGTTCCCATCACCAGCAATGTGAACAGATTTGAGTTTCTCCAGAGCTGAGTGTTTCACACCAAACCACTCTGAATAGCTATTTTTTACAGCTTCAATATTTAATTACGCAAATTTTGAAAGTTGTCATTTTTCTGTCAGGTCCTACCATGTATCTAAAACGCCTGTAAGACACAGTAAACAAGACGTTTAACGAGGTTTACGTTGTGAAGAATGATATAGGTCCACCAAAACACTAGAGATTAAAAGGGATATCACATTATGCAGGTTCAGAGGATGGAATATCCCATAAATATTTCAGCATTTGTGCAGGAAGTGGAAGAAAAGTCCATGCTAGCTAGCAAGAGGCTAGCTAGCTAGCTAACCCACTAACCTAGCCAAACATCCCGGCGTTAAAACATCTAAAACATTCCCTGGTAGGGCAGCACTGTGACCCAGCCAGGCCTGCACCACAGTTGACCAGGGCCAAGGGTCCTCTACCCGTGTCAGTTGCCCACCCATACACCTCCTTCCCCGGCCTAATAATGAATATTCACCTTCACTGATTGTGTTTATGCCATTAGTCTTATGGTTACGGCTCCGAACAGCCCGGGGTCGTTTCTACCGCTGGCTAGTTTGGCGGGATGCGCGAGCCGAGCTCAAAAACACAGCCCTTCCGTGTTAAACCGGGCAAAATGTGGTCTAAAAACAAGAAGCAGGTGCTTTTAAAGCGGCACATGAATCATTCAAGAGCTCAAGACTGTAAAAACATCCGTTTATTTCTCCTTTAAAAACGTGTCGCCGTTGATGGAGAGCCGGGATGTGGCTGTTCCAACGTGTCGCGCTGAACGTTAAAGCCGAACACAAGCTCTGCAGCCGAGGAGTCCGGGGGGAAAATGCAGGGAGGAAAAAAAAGGGAAAAAATAGTCGAGGTTGAGAAAAAAAGAGAACAAGTGAGGTGAAAAAAAAATAAAAAAAACGTCGACGCTGAAACCGAGGCTTTACGCAGACTTCCGGCACGAAGGAGGGAGAGAGGGAGCGAGAGAGAACGGAAGAGCGAGACAGATAGATCGAAAGGGTACAAAAGGGGAAAGAGGTGTAGGGGGAAAAAGAGTGGGAGAGCGAGTGAGAAAGAAAAAGGAAGGAGATAGAAAGAGAAGGGCGACAGCTGCGAGCGAAGAGGAGAAAAAAGCAAGCAAGGGAAAAAAATCAGGCCTAAATTTACCCGTTCCGCTCCCTCCCCCGGGGGAATCCCTCCGCTTCCTGAAGAAACCAGTCCGGACGCACTCGGCTCCGGAGATTCACCCAGTTTTCGGCTCTACGGAGTTTTTTCTATTATTTTGGTTTTTTTTTTTCTTTTCTTACGGAGTTGCTTGAACTGTCTGGGCTATGACTTCCTGCCAGTGAGGTCGAAAGCCTTCCGTGCGTCATGACGTCACTTCCGCCTTCAAGTAAGGTCAAATTACATAACCAGCTCACAGAAATAAAGTCTAAATTGTCAAAACACTTGTTTATCAGTAACGCGAAAGACGTTTTACATAAGTTACCACTTTTTCCTGGCATTTGTGAAAATTGTAAAAATATGAAATTCTTTTCATTCTAAAAGCTTCTCAAACGAGGAAGTATCTAAACAATACCTTGTAGTAATGACTTAACCTCTCAAAATAATGACTTAACCTCTCAAAATAATGACTTAACATCTCATAGTAATAAATGAGTATCTCATAAGGACTTAGCATCTCATAGTAATGAATGAGTATCTTAAAATAATAACTTAACATCTCATAATAATGATTTAGAATCTCATAGTAATGAATGAGTATCTTAAAATAATGACTTAACATCTCATAATAATGATTTAGAATCTCATAGTAATAAATGAGTATCTTAAAATAATGACTTAACATCTCATAATAATGACTTAACATCTCATAATAATGATTTAGCATCTCATAGTAATGAATGAGTATCTCAAAATAATGACTTAACATCTCATAATAATGATTTAGAATCTCATAGTAATGAATGAGCATCTCAAAATAATGACTTAACATCTCATTAAAATGATTTAGCATCTCAGTAATGAATGAGCATCTCAAGGACTTTGCATCTCAAACACTTAGTATCTCATAATAATCTCTTAGCATCTCAAGGTAATGATTTAACGTCTCAAAGTAATCAATTAACATGTCATAGTAATGGCTTAGCGTATCATAGTAATAAATTAGCTTCTCATAGTAATCACTTAGCATCTCATAGTTTGTCCTAGCATTGCATAGTAATTACTTGGCATATTACCACACTTTTCTGTTGTTATTGAGGCCGTCCTCTCTGAGGTATTAATAATCTTCGGAGGTGAAACTAGAAATTCTTATGCCTATTATTGACCCAATTAACACCCCAATAGTTCCTGATATATGCTTCTCTTCTGGACAACAAATCCTTCGTAGCTTCTTTCAGAGAGACATTATTTCAGTTTCTTGAGTTATATCTCCTTGGCATTTCATAGTAATGACAGCAGTTTGTGAAATAAATGAAAACCAAATAAAACTTAAGTGCTGTTCTCTTTCAGTTGATTGTATTGTCTTCTATAGGAATAAGATATTAAGCTCTCTTTTTGTGGTTCTAATTGTGATCATTTTGGAAATTATTTTTGTGTCTGACCTGTTTTGGAGCTGCTCTCATGGCTTTTGGAGCGAAGCTCACTTTAACAGTTTCTGGTTCTAATAAAAAGGGATCTGTCAAAATCCTGAAATTATGTAAATAATGAAAACACATACAATGTTTTACAAAGTGGGGTCGGTCTGATTTGGAATCCCTGAGGTTGTTTTTATTTCTGTGTGATTTTCTTTCTTGTTGATGTCTTTTGATTGATCGTTTGTTGTTATATTGGAATGTTCGTATAAAATCAATTAAAAATATCATATGACATTTTTATTCCCTTACAAATACTCTACTGGAAATACTGAAACAATGGTGACCATCACAGGAACAAGCCCCCACTTTTACAAAACTGGTTTGATAAGAATATTGTTTGGGTTAGCTGATAAACCTCAAAGGGCCAATTACTTCATATTTGGCTTTTTTAAAATTTCCTATCACTTATTACTACTTTGCTACTGTGTTTAGACCTTTCCCTTGTGTAGCTCTGTAGCATTACTCAGGAAGTATGACCCTGTATCACCCATTTGGAAAGAATGATTCAAATTTCTCTCTCAGCTGCACATGTGAGGTAAGCAAGGACGGACCTTATCTCTGTCCCTGACTGACCCACCAGTCAAGAAGAGATACCCATCCTGTGAGTGCAGCACCATTGGCAGGCGGCTGCACCATGCAGGACTACATGCACACAGACCGTTACCACGACTGTCCTTAACACCACGTCACCGTCACCAAAGACTGCAGTGGTGTCGTACCAGACTGTCATGGAGCGACTCAGAATGGCAGCGGGTCATCTTCAGTGACGAGTCCCGCTTTAGTCTTGGTGGAGACGCCCAACGAATCCGTGTGTGGAGGCACCGTGGTCAGCACCAAGATGAATGGTTTGTTGTCACACGTCCAGAAGGCCTGGTGTCCCTCCACCTCCATCCCTACCGCACCATCTGCAGGAACTGTGTGAGGATGTTCAAGCAGCATGGGATGGATTATCACAGGACACAATGGGGTTACAGTTACTCTTCAGTTACTCTGTTTCTAAACTGTGGAGTTCAATCCCAGCTTCTATTAGACCGTCGAGTTCAGAGCTCACGTTTAATACACATTTAAAGAATTGTCTCTATAACTCAGGGCCTAATTACAACTCTACCTCTTCAGTTCTTGGTACTTATAAGTTTGATTTGTGTCTTTGTCCTATAAAAACTGACAACTGCCTGTAAACTGCTCTAAAAATAAAAAGTATTAATAGTTATTATAATTGATATTCATTATTTTGTTTTTTGTTATTATTAATACTGGCCCTATATTGCCCCTGCATATTATATATATATATATAATAAAGCTCCAAATCTAAAATTTGATCAGTGCATCCTTCTTATTGCTGAGGCACGAAACTAACTGCTCTGATTTCCCAGATATGTGGAATTGAAGAGTTTTTATTTTTCTGATTTTCTCATAGGACTTGTATTTAAAAAATAATCATAATTAAGTAGAGATAATAAAGTAGTCTCTTTTTCACTAACAAACATGGATAAATAGAAAAGATAAATATAAAAAAGAAAAACTGATATGAATTGTAATAATAATAATGATAATAATAATAGCAATAATAATAATAATAATAATAACAACAACAATAATAATTTTTGCTCTGACATTACTATTATTATTATTAATAATTCATTCATTTTAAGATATAAAAGCATTTTAAAATATAGACAAACCTTTTATTGCATGTTATTATAATATTATATATATTATATACTAATATAATTAATACAATTATAGTAATATTAAAACAACATGAACGTTTTTTCTACACTTTTAAAGTTTTTTATAACAGTATTAATGTGATTATAATAGTATTAATGATCATTTTGCTACTACTAGTAGTATCATTAATTCTATTGTAATAACATTATAATAACAGGTATTAAAAGGTTTGTCTGCGTTTTAAAATCTTTTTATATCTTTAAAAATAAGTAAATAATGATACTTATAATAATTACACACTTAAAATATATTAAATTATTATTAAATTCAAAATAAAGGTGCAGCTTTGTTGAAAAAGTCGCCATGGAGATCTTTACTCTCTTCCGGCTTCCGGTGAGGTCATTAGAATATCGTGTATTTCCGGTGAGGTCGTTTTTACACGTTTACGGTCTGAACGCGTCAGCTGGAGGATTTATAAACAGAGACCGACCTGATCAGACTGTGCAGAACTAAAAGCTTAAATCTGGAAACTAGTAATCTCAGCTTCTGAGTTCTACACGGCCCTAAAGCACGATACACACATATGAGAAGAGCGCAGAGCTAGAAGGAGCAGCGGCCGTGTGAGTTTGAGTTTAGGAGGAGTGAGAGAGGGCTGCTGAGCTGAACTGTGAGGCGTTCAGATGGGGGAGGTGAGGAAACTGCAGAAGAAGTTGAGGCAGATTGAGAACCTGGAAATCAAAGTTTCCCTCACTCCAGAAGAAAGAGTAAAGGTACAGACCCGGGCTGTGTATTCCTCTACTTGTTCGCGAGCTTGTTGTTAGAATCGTCCCGTTCCACCTTAAATGGTGCAGCAGTTACATTCTGGCGCCTGAGGCATTTAAGGTGGAACGGGACAGTTCCATAAGAAGTCTGTTGTTAAAGCTATCAATCAACATGAGCTCTAATGATTCCACTCTCTGTCCATCTTCCCTCCTTCGTCCTCTCTCTCCTCACTCTTCCTATCTTTTCTCCTCTCTTTCTTTCACTCTCCATCCATCTTTACTTTTTCATTCTTGGTCTTTCCACTCTTTCACTATCTCTCCACACTGTTTTAATCTCTGTCTCTCTCTTTCACTCTCCCTCCCTCTCCTCTCTCTTTCTATCTCTCTTTCACTCTCTTTTCTCTCTCACTCTTTCGCTCTCTTCTGTTTCACTCTCCCTCCCTCTCTCTTTCTCTCTTTCACTCTTTTCTCTCTCTCTTGCTCTTTCACTCTTCTCTCTCTCTTGCTCTCTTTCTCTCTCTCTCTCTCTCTCTCTCTCTCTCTCTCTCTCTCTCTCTCTCTCAAGGTCTCGAAGAAGGCGGAGCTTCGCAGCAGATTGGCTGAGCTGCTGCTGCAGCTTTCTGGCCCCCAGCAGAACCAGTGCATTCCGGGAGAGGAGGAGGATAAAATGAAAAGACAAGTGTAAGAATGAGACATAGAAAGAGAGAGAGAGAGAAAGAGAGTGAGTAGGGGTCAGGAACAGTTAAGTTGAGAGAGCCTGAGCTAGCCTCTCTCTCTCTCTCTCTTCTCTCCCTCTCTCTCTGAGTAGGGGTCTAGGATTGATTACACACACACACGCATCATAGCGCGCATATATCCACCTCTCATATATCACACCCTCGGCACCAAAACATGTGTAATAATCAGTTATATGTAGAGGATGTGTGTGTGTGTCCATGGTCCGGACAAATAGTTAGCGGGATATATGCAGTGTATACCTGCAGCCATCGGAACGTTACAATCCATAAGGATTGAACCTCTATCTGTCTCCTGTGTGTCTCTCTCTGTGTGTGGGTTACATACATACACACACACACACACACACACACACACACACACACACACACACACATATATATATATACATACATACATACATACATACATACACATATATACATACATACACATACATACACACAAACATATATATATATATATATACACATGTGTGTGTGTGTGTGTATATATAATGGAGAACCCACACACACATATACATATATATATATATACACACACACACACACACACACACACACATACATACATATATATACATATATATATACATACATACATATATACATAGACACAAATATTATATATATATATATATATATATATATATATATATATATATATATATATATATATATATATACACATGTGTGTGTGTGTGTGTATATATAATGGAGCTAGTTTATAATATATTATATATGTGTGTGTGTATTTAGAATATAATGCTGTAACTAACTTTGATTATGCATGCTAAGGCAGGCACGGAATCATATGTTTCCCAGATATATGCAAATTGGAGATTAAAAAAAAATGTTTTTAATTTGAATAAAATGCTTTGCAGGTGAGGTAATAACGTAAGCAGGTTAAAGAGCCTATGTAGAATTAGTGTACTACGTTGCCTTTCTCACCTCTTAGATTCATCAAATTAATTTATTCATTTCTTTGCAGTTATATATTATATATTTGCATGATTTATCATAAAGTAGCTTTAGTTTTTAAAAGATCTTTTTCAGTAACAAACTTGAATATATGGTGAATATAAAATGGTATGTTTAACTGCTGAATGAGAGTAAAAATGAATACAGTAGATATTAAATCATGATTAATATGATAATAGTAGTAGTACAAACGCGTCGTGGTACAATGTCAATTATGATTTTGTAAAATTGTGATACAGCCTTGATTATTTATAGTATCAAATTAACAGGTGAACTGCGGTGAGGTGTGAAACTTTGTTGAATCATTTCACAGTGTTTGGAAAGAATCAAACTGGACTGGGGTAAAGTGAGCTGATGAATCTTTTTACTGTAGAATCCAGCCAATTGGAATTGTGCTGTAAACTGAAATGTTATGGTGTATTTCAGTGCATTTTGAATTGACCAAAAAAGAAAAAAAGAATCAAATTAAATTAAATTTGTGGTTAAAATTTGAAGTGTCATACTAAAGTGAATCATTTCACTGCGTTTTGACATGTACCAAAAGAATCAAATTACATCTGTTTGAATCAAGGGACATTTTGGTGAATTGTACTAAATGAATTGGACTGAACTGAATCAAACAAATAAAATTGTGGTGAAATTTGAGATTCCAGGAATTACATTTGACTTGATTTTGAATTGTACCAGAAAAATCAAAGCAAATTTATGTTGAATCAGATTAAATGGTGATGAATTGTAGGAAATAAAGCAAATTAAATTGGACTGAACCGGTTTCAATCAAAAATTGAAAATTGAAATTTGAGATCTCAGGATTCATTAAAATATTTTGGTGCAATTTGAATTATACTAAATATTGAATTCAGTCAAATTGTGTGCTGTAAATTAAAATGTTATGGTGAGCTAACAAGAATCAATTCAAATTAAACTGTGGTCCCATTTAAGGTGTCGTACTAAATTTTCACTGCATTTTGAATTTTGCTGAAAGAATCCACATGAATCACATTTAAATTATCAAATTTGATTATTTACTGAACCATTTCAGTGTGTTCTGAAATGCACTATGGACAATTTGGTACAGTGTGAGACTGAATGATTCATTCGTTGACTGAGTCATCTCAGTTCAGGGAAGGAATCAAATTGAACTGACTCTTTGTAGAATTTGAGTTTCTGTTTTTTTAAGAACTGAATTGTTGTGATGCCAGAGATTTAGACTCCTAGTTGCGGTGGTCGCTGATGTTTGTTGTTGTTGTTGTTGTTGTTGTTGTTGTTGTGGCTGCAGGGAGGATGCAGTGGAGCATCACAGGGCCCATGCGCCGGCAGTGAAGATGGCACGTGAAGATCAGCAGAAAGAGGGAAGTGGGGAAGGCAGAGGAAGGAGGAGAGAAAGCGGAGGACAAACACAGAGCGTCTCAGACAGCCCTGCCCCTCCGGACCCAGGTCACACACACACGCACACACACGCACTCACACACACACACATACCTACGCACACACATACACACACACATACACACATACACATGCACACTCACTCACACACACACACACGCACACTCACACACACACACATACACACACACATACACACACCCACATACACACACCGACTCACACACGCATACACACACCTACACACACACGCACACGCACACTCACACACACACACTCACACACATGCACACACAAACACTCACACATACACACACGCACTCACACACACACACGCACACCTACGCACACATATACACACACGCGCGTGCACGCATACACATACACACACACACCTACGCACACACAAGCTCGCACAACCGCACACCCACACACGCACACATATACACACACGCACACACACACACACACACCTACGCACACACACGCGTGCATGCATACACACACACGCACACACACACATACACACCTACGCGCGCATGCATACACACGCACACGCATACACACACACACGCATACACACTCACACACACCTACGCACACACACGCGCGCATGCATACACACACACGCGCGCACACATACATACACACACACACGCACACTCACACACACATACACACGCGCACACACTTTCAGGCTACATATGCCACTAGCTGATTCTAGGGCATCCATCTTTGGTTCCGGAGCCGGTACGAGTTATCATTTAAGTGTGGGCCGTTCCTTTTCTCTCTTACTCTCGTTCTGTTTCTCTCTTACTCTCGTTCTGTTTCTCTCTTACTCTCGTTCTGTTTCTCTCTTACTCTCGTTCTGTTTCTCTCTTACTCTCGTTCTGTTTCTCTCTTACTCTCGTTCTGTTTCTCTCTTACTCTTGTTCTGTTTCTCTCTTACTCTCGTTCTGTTTCTCTCTTACTCTTGTTCTGCTTCTCTCTTACTCTCGTTCTGTTTCTCTCTTACTCTCGTTCTGTTTCTCTCTTATCATGCGACTGTGGGCTGTTCCGTTTCACTCATACCATGTGACTGGACCGTTCCGTTTCTCTCTTACTGCTGGAGTTAAAAACAGAAGTGGCCTGAGGCCTGCAGTGGGTTAACCCCAGAAACCGTGAGCTTATTATTCAGCTATTAATATTAACGTGACTGTTAAGCCCAAAATCCCAAAATCAGATTTACGCAGTTGTCCCTCCTTACCCCAAATGACTGGACTCGAGCTGAGAGACTCCAGCTTATATCCACCATCACGGCTATAAGGTAACAGCGTTGATAACTTACACAGTCCGAACCATGGTTAGGCGACATGGGCTTTTCCCAAAACCGTGGTTCCAATGAACATTCACAGACACTGTGATTAAGGTGTGTAGTTGGAACTACAGCTGTAGACCTGCCGTTTGAAGCGTAGTTCTGGTGATGACGTCATCGATGACACCGCAGATGGAGGCGTGTCAGTGAGCTAAAAGTAAATGTCTGTCCTGATATATATATATATATATATATATATATATATATATATATATATATATATATATATATATATATATATATATCTGTGTTTATAAGTACAGCTGGTTTTAACAAATCGCTATAGCTCTGTAGCTGTGTAACGTTAGTCTAGACCTAACGTTTCATCACGTTGGTCTTCATGACAGACGCATATCATAAAAGTATTCAGTATCTATTATGAATTATTAGGTGTATTAGTATTTACCAATAATTATTCAGAAACTACTTAAAGGAGTATTTATATATATTATAAATTATCAAGTGCTTATTACTATGTATTATTCATTAGCTACTTATTATTATTCATTAGCTACTAATTATTCAGTAGCTTTATGTATTTAATTATTCAGTCATGACCTTGATTTTTTCAGGATGTATTTTATACATATATATATATATATATATATATATATAATTATTTTTTCAATATGAACTGGGAATTATTCAGGATCTACTATAAATTATTTTGGATCTACTATAAACCTTTCACTATTTACTATTAGTTATTAAAAAATCTGAATTCATAATTAATAAATTATTCAGTATTCAATCAATTATTCAATTAATAAATTCTATGAACAATTGAATAATTATTTAGTAACTACAAATTTTTCAGTAAGTGCTGTAAAGTCAGAGGTTCAGCATGTATTATGAATGACTAACTATTCAGTGTCTGTTATAAATAAATTGTTGCATTTTTAATTTATACATAATTCACTGACTAGGATGAATAATTTAATATCTACTATCAATTATTCAGGATGTATCTGGTTCTTTGGAGTTCAAGGGGGTAAACTAATGTCTGTGTTCCCGTTCCAGAGTCTGAATTCAAATCCCTCAGAGCATCCTGGGAATCAGCCAAGTTCCGCCTCCGGGCTCTAGAAGGCCACAGTGACATCATCACCTGTGTGGCCGCCGTGGACAACCTCGTGATTTCTGGCAGGTACCAGGAGCTGTTTTCAGTCTGCGAGCCAGGCGCTAGGATTTTGTTCTCCTAACAGACTGTGAAATTACTAAGTTGACGGCACCTTATCTCTCCCTCACGCTCCCTCACAAGTCGCGATACCACGGTTAAGGTGTGGCACGTTCCCACGGCAACAGAGCAGCGCAATCTTGGGGGTCACAGCGGCGGAGTCACCTGCCTCAGTGTGCCGCCCGCAGAGTACTGCAGGAGACTAGGTATGGATGTACACTTACACATAGCCTGAGGTGCTGCGTCAGTTTGCACTAGACCCGAATACTGAATTCCGAGTCTAAGCCATTCAGCCCTGTGAGGAGGGCAACCAATCACAGCCCAGCGTAAACAGCTCCTTCACTTTGTTAGGCACGCCCACCTTTTATCTGCACTCAGCTCCACTGACCATATAGGACACTCTGTAGCTCTACAGGTCCAGACTGTAGTCCCTCTGTTTCTCTGTATTCCGTATTACCCTGTTCTTCAATGGGCCGGACCCCCACAAGACCACCACAGAGCAGGTACTATGTGGGTGGTGGATCATTCTCAGCACTGCAGGGACACTGACGTGGTGGTGGTGTGTTAGTGTGTGTGGTGCTGGTGTGAGTGGATCAGACACAGCAGTGCTGCTGGAGTGTTGAGACACTGTGTCCACTCACTGTCCACTCTATTAGACACTCCTACCTTGCTGCTCCACCTTGTAGATGGACAGTCAGAGACGATAGCTCATCTGCTGCTGCACAGTGCAGTGTTGGTCAGCCTCTAGTCCTTCATCAGTGGTCATCAGGATGCTGCCCTCAGGACGCTGCCCCACAGGACGCTGGTCCACAGGACACTGGCCACAGGACTCTGCCCACAGGACGCTGCCCACAGGACTCTACCCACAGGACTCTGCCCACAGGACGCTGCCTACAGGACTCTGCCCACAGGATACTGTTGGCTGGATAGTGTTGGTCGGTGGACGATTCTCAGTCCAGCAGTGACACTGAGGTGTCCACCAGCACTGCTGTGTCTGATCTACCCACACCAGCACAATAATGCTCCAACACCCACATTATACCTCTGCTCTGTGGTGGTCCTGTGGGGGTCCTGACAACTGAATAACAGGGAAATAAGGCATACAGAGATCTGTAACTGTAGACCTATAGAGTGCTACTATAGGACATTGGACACTGGAGTTTTTCCCAGGCATGCAAGGCTTATTCCTGTTGCTGACTGACCCAACAGGCAGTGTTGTCCTCTGTGAGTCATCCTGTTAGCATAGCACCACTGGCAGACGGCTGCACCACGCAGGACTACATGCACGCAGACCGTTACCACGACTGTCCTTAACACCACGTCACCGTCACCAAAGACTGCAGTGGTGTGGTACCAGACTGTCATGGAGTGACTCAGAATGGCAGCGGGTCATCTTCAGTGACGAGTCCCGCTTTAGTCTTGGTGGAGACGCCCAACGAATCCGTGTGTGGAGGCACCGTGGTCAGCACCAAGATGTAGGTGTTGAGACGTTTGTTGTCACACGTCTCACTCTCGGAAGACCCGGTGTCGCTCCACCTTCACCCTTACCGCACCATCTTCAGGAACTGTGTGAGGATATTCAAGCTGCATGGGATGGATTATCACAGGACACCATTAGGAACCTCCTCCATTGGGAAGGTCTCTCACACCTCCTTCTGGGTGCAGCTGTTCTTTAGATGCTGAGTGCACACCCACCAAAACCGCCAGGAATTGTAATTAAACCATAGTCTACATTTTTGGTCTTATGGCGCACTGCTAATGCCCTACGTTAAAATTTTCAAATTCTTATGTTATAGTTGGCATCCATACCAATCCATGCCATCACCACGCTGCTTTCTAAAGCTGAGCTTCCCTGACATTTATTTATGAAAGCCAAGCTGTGCAGGACTTTGAGCGGATAGCTCATTCTCATGCTCAGACACACCTCCTCAGCTC
>JAMWET010005261.1:277500-283925 GCA_024036415.1 Prochilodus magdalenae
TGGCCACGCCCACATGCTCAGTCACTCCTTTTAGCCAATCATTAACATCTGCTCTGGAGCCATTTTCCACACATTCCCTGCACTGTAGTACCTCTTCCCAATCTATGTATCCCGTCACTCACACCCCACAGGGATTTGTAGCCCCATCATCCTCGTGCAGCGCCATCTGCAGGAGCCTGAAGTCGCTACCACCTCTCTGGGGAGCTTCTATAATCTAATAATTTGATGATGTCTAATGTCATTTGGTCAGGGGTGCCAAAACATTTGCATATCACTGTAAACTCTACCCTCATCTATAATTGTGTCCATATGCCCACTAATGAATATGTAAATATTGTTTATGTGGAATATGAATATGAAATATGAGTGTGAATAAGCTGTTGATGTTTATTGGAACCGAATGTGCTTCATGCATCCTGCTTGTTTGTGTCTCTTGGCAGGCCAGTGTGTGAAATCAATCTACACCTTTAACGCTGTCACAAGCCTGTGCTTCATAGCAGCGGGGGAGGGCTACGCCGCGACAGGCTCAGGTGAGGACCGGTTTGCGGCTGTACAGCGGCGTGTGTCCTGTGTGCGCTGGCTCCGTCAGCGTGTCAGTGCCGGGATGACCAATGTGGCTGTGTTTGTGTGACAGATGCGGGGAAGCTGCAGGTGTGGGACTGGCTCTCTCAGGAGAACCGTCAGTCAGTCAACGCGCACCTGGACGCAGTCACCACGCTACAGGTGGGTGGGCGCCATGGCAACAGTGCCGGCCTGGCACGCGGGTGCCTTCTCTTCCTTCTCGTTAGAGCGCCATCGATCCGGCACATATCAAATTTTAATATTCCGCTCCTGCAGCTTAAAGCTCAAACCGGGCTTGAAGGCTGGTCCTTAGAGAACACATACAGAGTCGAGCCCTTAGTTAAACCTCTCTCTCTCCCTCCCTCCCTCCCTCCCTCTCTCGTTTATCATTTATTTATTCTCAATGATATTTACGCTAACCTTTAAATGATTGGAATCAATGTTCTTGGTACTAGGAAACTGATTAAGTTGCAGATACATGCATAAGCTGACGTTCCTATGCTAATCCCCTGCAGCTGCACAGGTTTAAATAGCCTCATTACTAGAAAGCTGTAGGACATGAAGAGCTGCTGCGAGTGTTAAATGTGTCCAGAGTGATGAATGGAGATGTAGACGATTTGAAAATGGCAGAGAAAGCTGTACATCTAGTTCTGTACTGTACTGTACGTCTAGTACTATACAGTACTGGTATGTACTTCTGTGCTACGTCTAGTACTATACTATACTGTACAGTACTGGTCTGTACTGGTATGCTGTACTGCACATCTAGTACTATACAGTACTGGTCTGTACTGCCGTGCTACGTCTAGTACTATACTATACAGTACAGTACTGGTCTGTACTGGTATGCTGTACTGCACATCTAGTACTATACAGTGCTGGTCTGTACTGCCGTGCTACGTCTAGTACTATACTATACAGTACAGTACTGGTCTGTACTGGTGTGCTGTACTGTACATCTAGTACTATACAGTACTGATCTGTACTGCCGTGCTTTACTGCACGTCTAGTACTATACAGTACTGGTCTGTACTGCTGTGCTACACTGTACGTCTAGTATTATACAGTACTGGTCTGTACTGCTGTGCTGTACTGTACGTCTAGTACTATACAGTACCGGTCGGTACTGCCGTGCTGTACTGTACGTCTAGTACTATAGAGTACTGACCTGTACTGCCGTGCTGTACTGTACGTCTAGTACTATACAGTACCGGTCTGTACTGCCGTGCTGTACTGTACGTCTAGTACTATAGAGTACTGGCCTGTACTGCCGTGCTACACTGCACGTCTAGTACTATACAGTACTGGTCTGTACTGCTGTGCTATACTGCACGTCTAGTACTATACAGTACTGGTCTGTACGGCTTTGCTACACTGCACGTCTAGTACTATACAGTACTGGTCTGTACTGCTGTGCTATACTGCACGTCTAGTACTATACAGTAGTTGAATTTGTAGTTAGTAGAGTTATTCCCATAATTAAGTTTCATTACAATTAATATCCAGAATGAATTTTAATTCCTTAATGATTTCTCCATAATTAATTCATAATAAAAAACAAAAAAAATAAAGTTCTAATGAAAGTAATATCCAGAACTGAGTTAAAAAATCTAGATCCAAAAGTGGAGTTTAAATACAGGCGGTCTCCAGAACACTTTTTTTTCAAAACATATATATATGGATGGGGTATAGTAAAATTAATACCAAGAAAGAAGAATTAATATCCAGGACGCCTCACATTTCAGAAGTGCTAATCAAATCCCAACGCAGATGCGTTGACAAGAAATGCCCAAAAAAAGCATAATAATTCTATAAAAACATAATTGATAAAAATGTATTTCATATTTATAATATTCATAATTGTAAATGTTAGTATTATTAATTATTGGTGCTAATTATAGTTGTATTACCATGTAAAACTAATTGTTAATCCCAGAATAATTAGAAATCTGGGGTATTAATAATGAGTAGCAGTAATAGCCTCAGTTTTAGAGTAGATGTTAAAACATTGCTGTGAGGATTTGATTGCAAACAGCTACAAAAGCATTAGCGAGATCAGGTACTGATGTTGGATGATCAGTTCTGGATCAGTCCAACTCATCCCAAAGGCTGCTCCACACCTCAATGCCGGGGGGCTTTATACCCCTCTATCCAGCACCTGGCACTGAGGATGGTGACCGTAGGTCCATGTGCAGGTCCTCCAGAGCATCCAGTTCCACTGATCAGTGCTGCTCCTTAAAGTCCCTGAATGTTTGGAAGCTTCCTCTGGAATATTCCCGTCATGTGATTCCAAACCTTTGACCAGTATTCGAATGCAAGCCCTAATTTCTCTCTGTTTATTATTAATGTATCCTTAATGTTATTTATTTATTAAGAGTTTGAGTTGTCATGGAAACGCATTGGCACTGACCCTCCATCCCCTACAGTCCCAAGGTCCTCTGGTGTTCAGCGGCTCAACGGACGGCGGCGTGTGTGCGTGGGAGGTGTGTGACGGCGGGCCAGAGCCGCTTCGCAGGCTGCAGAGCTGGGGGTCAGAGGTTACGGGATGCGGCGGGGGCGAGGAGGTCGGCGGGAGGCTGAGGCTAAGCGCCCGTGGTGACCGCATCTTCCTGGCCTGTGGACGAGCCAGCATCCGCGCAGTTGCTAAAGCTTGGAGGTTTACACGGGTCTGAGCTGATGTGCAGACATTTCCTTACTAAACATTGGCTGCCTTCATTTAAAAGGTACTAAACATGATGCATGTCCTGAGGGCAGGTTTAAAGGTTAGAATAGCTTTTGTACAAGGCCAGAGCACAATTGCATCAGGTCTATTAAGGAGCAATGATGACCCAAGCTCATCCTGATGCAGGACAGTGCATGCTCACATACCTCTCACAACGTTTTTTTTTTTTGTTTTTTTGGGTGTTAGCTACGAGGTGACTAGCTTTCAGTGCAACACCAAATCACTAAAGAATTCACAATTGGAGTTCCTGGTATCATTTTGAAAAAGGAATTAAGCATATCTGTAAAGGCTGCCTGACCCAGAACATGCTACATTTAATATTTTTCTAGCCTCAGTCGATCCTCACGAGCACCTTGAGTTTAGTCGGCAAACAGATTCCGGGTTATTAATGGAGGAATGCATAACATGCTGGGCCAATCCCGATACCTCTCACGTTATTAAAATGAGCATGCATCATAGCCCAACCTGTCAAATGTCATATGATGTACCCGGAAGGGAAACACACAGTAACTTCCTCCTCCCTCTTCAATTTACACCAGTCTACAAGAAACGTTTAGCATCATCCCTGTGCTCGTTTATGAGCGTCTCCTGCGCTGGAAAGCAGCACCAGTTTACGTTGCTAGCTTGTACTTCTTTATTTCCATCACTTCTTTTGTTTGCAACTGAATGTGGTTGAGCCACTGTGGCGTTTATTGCTCCTTTAATTGGCTACCTCACTGGGAGCAGCAGATCCAGCATTGATTGATAAGAGGTTAGGATGCACCGTCCAGGCATGTTGGACCCATTGAGCTACTTCAGTTCATCACGTCTCCGGTCATGTTGGACCGATTCCCACTCCTACAGTGCTCCAGTGATGTGTCGCTCAATATCACCAACAAATACCTTTCAGGGACTTTATTAGTGAATAGTGTAATCTTTGAGAACTAAAAATTACGAGCTCCGTTAACAGACGGAGGCTCTAGAGTGCTAAGCATGCAAACAACTTCAGTAGATGTCGCTTGCAGCTTTTTCCAAAAGCTCCGCCGACCACACCAAATATCTTGTGCATTCCCATCAAATGTGTGATTTCTTTATTAGTTAATTTTGTAATCTTTGAAATGAAACTAAAATGCATATGACCGGAAATACAGTAATTGCTCCCCTTCAATTAAAGGCTTGCCCCTTTTTACGCTCCAGAGTGGGAGCTCACCTGCGAGCGTCTTCTTTGTTTGCAACTGAATGTGGTTGAGCCACATGCTCCTCTGGAAGTGCAGCAAAACATTATGCAAGCCACTGTATGGCAGAGCCTGCCAACCATGTGAACCAGCACTTTCCCCAAAGACTCACCTCCTCGACAGCAAAAAGGCGTTTAGTCGGGAAGGCATCTCGCTAACTTAAGTAGATGTGAAACGCTACCATCTTGTGTGTTAATTTTGTCCGTGCCGAATCCTTAAAGCTGCCTTATGGTTGATACTCAGCCGCTTCCAGATGCTCGGTGGCACAGAACTCGCATTTCAGCTTTTTCTGCGACCACGCGTTTTTAGTCGGCCTGACGGTTTGAAAACGGATTTGGGTTTAATGGAATGCATCATGGCTGGGCCCATGCGCTCGCAGCAGCTGCGCTGAACTCCCAGCGGCTCACAGGGGGGGAAAAAAGCCCACTCCGAAGAAAGCCTCCTCGCTCTGGGGCAGCAGGAAATCTCAAAAACATCCGGAACGTTCCCGTCTTAATCCCGTCTCACCGGAGCGCCTCGGATCTGGGGATCTGTCTTCTGAAGGGTGTTGTTATCCCAAAATCTGTAAACAGTTACACCAGATTAATCAAAGTTGCCGGCAGCGTGTGCAGTAGGCTGCAGTGCCATGATCTCATTGGGGTATACGGAGCGCACTGGCGACGGCAGTTCATCATTCCGTGCTGGATTTGAGACGGGACAAAACGCGATGTGATTAAGGCGGGAGAGACAAAAGGCTGGGATCGTTCTTCCACGGAGAACGTGACGCAACTGACAAAGCACAGTCTGAATGCTGTTTGAGTTCTTCGTTTTCCCGTGTCAGGAAACTGGAATGCTGAAACCGTGCGGTTTACAGGAAGTCACATATACCGGTGTTTAGCATTCCCGTGCTTTGCCGTTATCGCATTCTCCCGTTGTTTTGTTTATTCCAAGACACAGAGTTTCTCAGGGGCATCTGCAGCCACACCTCCAAAGTTCAGTCTTAGACGTTGGTTCCATTTTACACTTCTCACCGTCGGAATAATCGCGAGGGCGTTGTCCGGGTTTGGGAATTCTGTTTGAGTTAAAGCATTGTGTGAGCAGACCTATTCCTCTTTATGATGAACTCTCTTTGGTGTCTTATTGTTTATTGTTTAGGCGCAGTGAGCAGATTAACCAATCACAGCAGCACTGCTGGCGTCACAGATTGCGTCAATCAAATACCGGGGATCCTGATTGGCTCAAGCTTTGATCTCACCACTGGAGAGAGTACGCTCAACTGTAAGTGACCTCAGTCCTCAAAACGTCTTTGAGTTGTTTCAGAAACCGTGACCTTCATTTAACCTTTCTGTCTGTCTGTCTGTCTGTCTGTCTATCTATCTATCTATCTATCTATCTATCTATCTATCTATCATTCTATCTATCGTTCCATCTATCGTTCAATCTATCTATCCATCTATCCATCTATCTATCTATCTATCTATCTATCTATCTATCTATCTATATATCTATCTGTTGTTCTATCATTCACCTATCTATCTATCTATCTATCTATCTATCTATCTATCTATCTATCTATCTATCTATCTATCATTCTATCTATTGTTCCATCTATCGTTCAATCTATCAATCTATCTATCTATCTATCTATCTATCTATCTATCTATCTATCTATCTATCTATCTATCTATCTATCGTTCTATTTATCTATCTATCATTCTATCGTTCTATCTATCTATCTATCTATTGTTCTATCATTCATCCTAGTCTATCTATTTTGTTCTTCTCATCTATCTCATATATCTATCTAGCTATCAACAATTCGAATCTATCGGTCCTGAGATCTGTATCGATCCTTGTTCATCTATCTTCGTAGGTCATACATACATAAATTCTATGTGTTGTTGTGATGCATACTGTGCTGGCGTCGTATTCTATCGATCGTATCAGTA
>JAMWET010005262.1:0-13038 GCA_024036415.1 Prochilodus magdalenae
GAGGGCTGGGAGGGGGGACGCGGGTCGTTCAGAAAGGAGCTCGAAATTGCTCAGCTGAAGTTCAGCCAGAGAAGGGGGAATACCAAGGTAGTAGTGAAGTGTAGAGGGGTGACTGGTAGTTTGTAAAGGTGATGGACGTAGTGGGAAAGAGTAGAGATCGCACGAGATAGAGCATAAAGGACTGAGGTATAAGAGATCGAGATGTGTAGGATCCCCGAGGTCAGAGATGAGAGAGGAGAGGGGAGGGTGGCCGTACGTTAGGGGTAATCTTAGGGGGAATGAGATGTAGAAAGGGAGAGATTGGGTTACTCACGTGGAGAGAGAGATGACGTAGAAATGGGATGAGAGAGAGAGAGTGTAAAGTGCTATCAAAGGTGAAGAATGGCAGGGAAAATTTGTACAGGTAAGACTGAAAAAGCTAGGTGACTGGCCCCCTCTCCAAGAGGGGATTTCACCTCTTTTATCGTTATGTTTTAGTTTTGTTGTTGGTTTTCAACTCGCTACTTTCGTTCCAACCATCTCTATTTCCGCATACTCATATTAGACTCTCCCCCCAGTGACAGTGCATGTTAGCGTGCTTGGACCCGGAAGAACATTCCGCAGCTCAAGTCACAGAGAGGTATTTCCCCACTCTCTCACGGCTCAGGAACGTATGATGTCTTAGTAAATTAAATTTGATACTAGAGGATGAAGCCAGGTCCTAAAGGGATGGCGTCCAGGTGATTCAACAGGTGTCAAACCTGTAAGGTTGGTCCTGTGGTTCTTCATATTTGATTCGGATACTGCTGGTAATTTCCGACTGGCACTTCTAGAGTGTGTCCAATGTACAATTAATGGTCCTTCAATTTTGACACAGCTTTGTATAATCCCTCCTCAGGGAAACGCGCGGATCGCAAGTAACTGAGGATACTCCGGACAGGCAGCTGTGCACTTCAGAGACTCCATAGGTCCAAGGTACTAAAGCGCACCAACCACTGGAGCTCCTGTGAGCTGCGAGATCGGTATCATTCTCCCAGGAATGTATTGGAGCTCCCATTTCCAGTCCCACCTAAATAGTAAGCTGATAGCATAATTCCAGAATTGGCGTCAGCACTAGCATACTCTTTGACCCTGATTTCTGTCTGAACCCAACTATGGCTGACATAAATTCCATCTAGGATATTGTCTGGTATTCCACATACAAAAATTTGTCATCTCACCCAGCAGTTAGCACGAGAAGAAACTTCTCTGAACCCAACATGAAGCTCACAAAATCCATCTCGTCTCACAATTCCCACTAGATAAACAAGATTTGCATCCTGGAATGTCCTTTGAATCTCTGCTGGCCTTGCAATAAATATTCCATCTGAAACCTGACCATATCCTGATCAAATGTTCCAATTCTGTAGCCTGACCATTATCCTGAGCAGAACAATTCCTATCTGAATGCCTGCACCATAGCCTGACACAAATTCCTTATTCCATCGAACCTGTCCATATCCTGACAAATCTCCATCCCTGACCCACTGCGTAGGCTGAACAAAACTTCCATCTGATCTCGATTGTATCCCTCAACCAATTTCCTAAATGAAGTATAGACAGCGCAAAATTCCTTACTGTGAACCTGACTTCTCCTGAACCCCACAGCAGTCTCCCAAAATTTCCATCTGAACCCGACTGTATCCCAACAATATCGTTCCATCTCAAACTACCGACCTGCAGCCCAAATCCCACTGTAGCAAGAAAATTCGGAAACCTGAACGGCAAATTGGGGAACCTCGACTGCAGCGTCAAATAATTTGAACTCGAGCTCCAGTCCACCAAAATTCCCTCCAAAACATCTAGGCCCAATAAAATTCCATCTGACCTGACCTATCCCCTGACAAAATTCCATCTGAACCTGACCATAGCCTGACAAAATTCCATCTGAACCTGACTATGAACATGTATAAAAATATATTAAAAAATAAACAAAAAAAATTACAATTATTTAGTTTTAAATCATATCCTGACAAAATTCCATCTGAACCTGACCATATCTGACAAAATTCCATCTGACTGACCATAGCCTGACCCACATTCCATTTTGACCCAGCTGTAGAGGGCCTGAAAAAAACCAAATTAATCTGAACTTGTGTCATGCTATCACCAACAAAAATTCTGCCGTCTAAATAAGTATTAGCCAGGCAAAATTTCCCACTGAACAATGACTATTCGGAACCCAATAGCAGGCCATAAAATCCATGTGACCCGACTGTAGCCTGACAAATTTACCATCTGAACCTACAACCCATTTAGCATAGAACAAACAATAGTCCCATCTTAACCTTTGAAACATAAGCTCAACAAACAGGGGTGTCACGTCTCTACTCCAAACATACCTAGACACATAAATTCGCCGCCTGATACGCTGACTGCCAATAGACTCACACCCCCAACTTTCATAAACACTCGCAACTAGCAGTTCTAGCCAGAATTTCCAATCTGATCCCGAGACTATAATCCCACACAAAATTCTTTGAACATGATTGTTCTCCAACAAAATTCGTGTGCTAAACAAGTATACGCCGGCACAATTCCAACTGAACCTACTTTCTGAACCCAATAGCTATCCACCAAGACTACATTCCATCTGAACCCAACCATAGCCTGACAAAAATTCCATCTAAACCTAACCATAGTGCTCCACCAAATTTCCATCTTGACCCATAACTAGCCAGACAAAATTCAGTGAACCGCTGTAGCACAACACATTTCTAAACCCATCACAGTAGCTCAACAAAATTCCATCTGAATCAACTAGCTAGTAACAAGATTTTCCCTGAATTTCGACTGCTGCCAACAATAATTCCATCTCAACTCGCTGCGCCTAGCGAACCCATGGTATCAAGACACAATTCGGAACCTGACTGGGCAAAATTCAACCTGACTCCGATTTGTCAATCCAACAGAAATTCCCCGCCTAAATTACTAATATCAAGGACAAAATTCCAACTACACCTTGACTTTCTGAAACCCAACAGTCAGTCCTCCAAGAATTTCCATGTGAAAATTCCGTCTGTAGGACTGATAAATTTTCAATCTGAACCCCCATAGCCTGACACAATTCCATCTTAACCTAACCATATCTCAACAAAAATTCTGTCTCTACCCAACCATAGCCAGACAAAATTCCAGCTGAACCTAATTATTGCCAGACAAAATTCCATCTTAACCTAACCATAGCTCAACAAAATTCCATCTTAACCTATTTATTGCCAGACAAAATTCCATCTTAACCTAACCATAGCCAGACAAAATTCCATCTTAACCTAATTATTGCCAGACAAAATTCCATCTTAACCTAACCATAGCTCAACAAAATTCCGTCTCTACCCTAACCATAGCCAGAAAATGCGCATCTTACCCTTAACCATAGCTCAACAAATTCCGTCTCTACCCTAACCATAGCCAACCAACTTTCCATCTTTAACCTATTTAATTGCCAGACAAATTCCATCTTTAACCTAATTATTGCCAAGACAAAATTCCCATCTTAACCTAACCATAGCTCAACAAAATTCCGTCTCTACCCAACCATAGCCAACAAAATTCCATCTTAACCTAATTTATTGCCTAGACAAAATTTCCTCCTAACTACCATAGCTCAACAAAATTACCGTCTTCTCACACCAACGCATAGGCCAGACAAAATTCGAGAGCTGCACGACCTGACTGCAGCACAATCAAATTATACGTAATGACCCTACTGTCAGTCTACCATATTCTCAAGTGCAGTGAACGCCGACTATATCCCGTACCAAAAATCACTTTAGTGTAAACCTGACGTATCCCAACAAAATTCCATGATCTGAACACGACAGAAAGTCCATCTTAACGTACTGTACTGCTTACACCCAACTTGTGATCCACCGCTGTGCTACATTCCGTTTACTGTTGTGGATACACAGTTCGTGCATTGACATATACCTTGGATGAAACTTATGTTCGTGAACAACATTGTCGGATATAACACAGCATCTAGACCATGTCTCCAACAAGCTCCCCCTGAATTCCCAGTTCAGCTTTAGGAAAACACCAGGCCCACCAGGTACCTGCCAGCGTTCAGTTTTGGTGCTTCAGCCCTGTGAGCAGATCACTAAAATCAACCGTGCGCTGTGAAAATCCTCTACAACCTTCCTCGTGCTCCTTCCTGATTATGAGCTAAGGTTCCCGAACTTCCATATCAGGGGCTTGATACTTATCCCAGATTCCGAGCACACGGCCGCTGGTGCCCTGGGTGATTGCCTTGCAGGTGAGTACTCCTAGCAGATGGGCCCTGGAAGCATGCTGTGCTGTAAGCAATGGCTCATACCATGCGCCGTGGGATACGGCGGAGCAAATGTTTGCGATAATTGGTGAAGGCACAACAATAATTAATTATTTGTCATTAGTTTGATATAGTTTAATTTTTTCGTATTTAAATCATCTTTTTATAATGAAGGTTGTAAACGTGGATAAAGAGGATGTTTTTACTTAGGGAAGAAAGATCTATGTAGGGCTTCAGAGTAGCCTGAGTTGTGGAGGAGGTCACGCGAATGGGGTGTAATGAGCAAAATGATAAAAAGGCAAGAGCCCGGGGGCGGCAAACCCGGAGAGGGGCTAGAGAAAGAGGAAAAGTGAGCTAGTCGACACAAACCTAAGTAAGCGTATTTTTCTTTAATAGGTTTTAAATCATATTATAATTATCTTCCTTTAGAGTTACGTGACCTTTATTTCTTAACTTAAGGGAATTAAGAGAGTATTAGGTAGCGTAGAGATTAAGAGAGAAAATTTTTTTAACAACAGGTACGAATAAACGCCTGAAGATTGTTAATAGTCGGTTTAAGTGAGTCTATAGTATCCTAGGTGCAGAAGAGCAGGTGTGTGTGTCGAGGGTTGAGGTGTTAGTAACATTATTTATATAATATAAAGGATTGGTTGTATCAATAGAAGTAGGAGTATAAGTGAACACAATTGACCTAAAAGGTTAAAATAGTAGAAGGGAAGAGTAAGCGGCGGGGAGTAAGTAGGGGCGCAGGGAAGGTAGGTAAAGCCGGTTGGGTGAAAGTGTACGAATGAGCGGGTGGGATTGAAAGGAGGATGATGGATAGTATGTGAGGAAAAAGTTATTGTAGGAGTGAGGATGTGAATATGTACCTGAGGTCTGAATGTTTGTATGAAGGAAGGAGCCGTTAGCGTAAACGAATAGTGAGGCCCCTAAGGCGAAGGGATAGGCAGCTGTGAAGTGAACATAGAATAGGCCAGCAGGAAAATATGCATATTTTAAACATATTTCAAACCTCCAGGATGATAGAAAGAGGGAGAAGAGAGGTCGTAGGAGAATTGAGCCAGAAAGGAAGGACACGCTGTGTATGGGGTTGAGAAGGCCATTGATGGTAGGAAGGTGGGAGGGAGTGGGGGGGTGGTGGTGTATTTGTTTTATGGAGGTTTTGTAGGGGGTGGTGTGGGAGTCTGTGATTGCAAGTAGCTCCCCACCCTGTATTTGCTCTCTCAGTAGTCTGATCTTCCCATCTGGCTCTGCGAGGGTGGACTGTCGGTGCTGAAGCGTGACCGTGCAGGAAGTTAAAATCTCGAATTGGGAACAATAAGGTCGGGCAGTAGGAAATCCCTCTTCATGGCCTTCAATGCTCTTATTTTTGATATTCCCTCGTGCCCGAAATATATGATGGAAGTTCTTCATCCCCAAGCACATTACCTTCCGATACCTTTCGCTGTGCCCTAACCCCTAAAATCCTCAGCTGTTGAAGCCAGTTGCGCCAGTGTACTGTGTTGTGTGATCTCGCGCGCTCAGGATAATAGAAAAAAATGTCGGATCATAATTGTTTCCAAGCCCCTACTATGGGTATGAGAACGTGGGAATTACTGCATATATACATAAACATGTGTATCGCCCATGCAAAATACGGTCCCTCATGAGTACAATGAAGTAACCAGGGTAGTCGGCACCTCCATCCAGCACCATAACAGCTGTGTTGGCTGAGTAGTTCCTGTGGTAGTAAGCCACATTCAGTGGTTCAGACGCTCTTCTCTTCTAAATGAACGGTCAGTGGTGGTCCGATTTCTGGCCCAACATTTCCGAGTCGAGCACTTCCCTTATCCTGGGATTGTATCCACATAGAGTAACAACCCTGTGCTACGACCACATAACGCGTTCCTCATACACCTGCAGATTCAAGCTTATACTTCCTTCACACTATGGTCTTTGGCCACGCACCACATGGCAGTCTCTCCTTTTTAGCCAATTCATTACATCTGCTTGAGCCGTTTTCCTCACACATGGAACTAGACACTTCCCTGCACTGTAGCACTCTTCCATCTATGGATCCGTCACTCACACCCGCAGTGATTTATAGTCCATCGTCCTTGTGCAGCCCATCTGCAGGCCTGAAGGTACTACCACCTTGAACACAAAAGGTGACCAGTTTTTGTCAGAACATTCTTGAAACCAAACCTCCTGGATACCCTGGGCTCGTCAACACCCCCCACACTTGACCAAACAAACACAGAACAAGTGACCCCTGGTCCCAGAAGAACACCTCGAGTGGGAACACGACCTTGGTATGTAAAAGCACATGGAACACGGAACTCCTGTCTATGAGACTCCGGAGGCCTGCTCCAGAATTACCCCTCAAAGTGAGAGTCAACGGATATGGTCTTCCATTCACACTCTCCGCATGCCTGACCAACTGAACGACAGCTCCCCACCTACACTCAACCCCAGCTGTGACTGAGCTGCTGGAACTACAGGTCCCTCAACCATGATCTCCCCATCAGTTATCACTCTCGGGCTCAAACAGCGAACCTGACTCGGTCATATGCAAGGTTCCTCCTCTACAACATCCGGAGGACACGACCCTACCTCGTCTCAGTAAGCCACCCCAGCTTGCTGGTCCAGTCTCTGGTCATATTTCCCAGCTGGACTACTGCAGCTCACTCCTGGCTGGTCCTTCCTCTGTGGGGCCATCAGGCCCCTGCAACTGTGTCCAGAACGCAGCAGCCCGCTCCATCTTCCAATCTTTCCCAAGTTCACCCACATCACTCCACTTGCTGCGCTTCCCCGTCACCGGCTTCCTGTAGCTGCCTGACTCAGTATTTGAAACTCTGAGAGCCTACAAAGCCAAGAAGGGACCAGCGCCTCCCTCCTTTGGCAATGGTGAAAGAGTCGAGCTGTACCCCTCCAGCCGCTTCCAGCTTCAAGTACAGCTCGACCCGACCCGCCATCCCTGAGACTCACATGGAGGAACAAGCGTCCAGACTCTTCTCTGTCTCTGGCCTCCCAGATGGTGGAATGAACTCCCACTGGCTGGCCGAACAGCGGTTTCTGTCTCTCTCCATTAAAGTTGCCGTTCTTTGGAGACACTTGCGTTGTCCTTGGAACCGGGAACAGTTTATCCTCGGTCCTCCGGCCACAGTTCTGAGGTAACGTCGTTTCCTCTGAGAATACTCACGACGCCCAGCGAATCCGATTACCCCGTTAGCTTAAACTCACTGGCGCGGTGAAAGCTCCTGAGGGAGCCGGGCGTCGAATTAGCAGCGGTGCGTGGCAGTGTGTTTTTAAACAACAAGCCATGGAAATGGGTTTTGAAGTGGAAGCGCAGTGACTACAGCCCTTTTCCCACCAGCGATCTGGAAGAGCTCTGGCCTCGGAGATCTGGGTGTAGGAGCCACTCTGAAAAACGCTTCACTGCCCTCCTCCTCCTCGCACGTGTATTGCCAGGACAGTGGACCATACATCGGGTTTTCCATATAATGTCATGAATGTTTGCAAGCACACTTGTGAAGCCGTCGTGCAACCTATGCTGATGTGTCCATTGCCCTGCCACGAGGATTCTCAAACTCTGTGGGCCTACAAGCTCTCTTGTCTGAATTAGGGTGTCTTCCGATTGTCTCTTTCTTTGGGGACGTCCCCAAGTTTTGTTGGTCCTCCCCCTGCTGGAGCTTGTATAGCCAGCTTTTAACTGGAACTTAGTGAAACAACCTGCAGAAGTTCGTTCTCCAGTGTGTGGTTTAGTTTTAGTCCTCCACCAACATAAAGTGTGTTCTGACTGTTTGCAGTGCCGCTGGACAGCGTCTCCTGCCGTTTGGCTCTGGTTTAAATGTTCTTCCTCCATTGGTCGCAGCTGGACAGTTTTCCCTTCGGTTTGGCCTGGTTTGAAAGTTCTCCTCCATTGGTCCAGTGGACAGTTCCCTCTGTCCGTTTGGCATGGTTGACATGTTCTCCTCCATTGGTCCAGTGGACAGTTTCCCTTCGTTTTGGCCTGGTTGAAAGTTACCACTCCCCCCCCCTTTTCCCAATTGGTCCAGTGGACAGTTTCCGTTCATACTGAGCCAGTGGAAAGTTTCTCCTCCATTGGTCCAGTGGACAGTTCCCTTCGTTTGGTCTGGTTGAGACGTTCTCCCTCTCATTGGGTCCAGTGGACAGTTTTCCCCTTGTGTTTGGCATAGTTGACAGTTCTCCTCCATTGGTCCAGTTGACAGTTCCCTTCGCTCTTGTGGTGTCTGGTTGAAAGGTCTCCGTCCATTATTTCCAGTATGGACAGTTTTGCTGTCTGTGTTGTCTGGTCTGATTCGAAAGGTCTTTCTCCTTGGTCCAGTGGAACAGTTTTTTCCCTCTTGTTCTGGCCTGGGTTGACATAGCATTCACCTCCATTTGGTTCCAGTGGGACAGTTCCCCTTCGTTATGGGGTTTGGGTTGACAAACAGTTCCTCCTCCATTTGGTACCAGTGGACAGTTTCCTGTGCGTGTTTTTGGTTGGTTGAATGATGTTTCTCCTCCAATTGTTGTCCGTGGACAGTTCCCTTCGTTTTGGTCTGTTTTGAAAGTTCTCTCTTCCATTGGTCCCAGTGGAACAGTATCCCTTCGTTTGGCCTTGGTTGAAGGTTCTACCCTCCATTGGTCCCAGTTAGTAACAGTTCCCTTTGTTTGGCCTGGTTGAAGGTTCCTCTTCCATTTGGTCCATTGGACAGTTTTTCCCTTCATTTGGCATGGTTTGAAGGTTTCTCCTCCATTGGTCGCAGTGGACAGTTCCCTTCGTATTGGCATGGTTGAACGTTCTCCTCCATTGGTCAGTGGACAAGGAACAGGCTAGCGTCAAACAGAATTAGCCCGGCCGGAGCCCTCTAGATGTACGCCTTAGCGTATATTTTTCCCTTTGTTTGGCATGGTGAATAGGCTCTCCTTCACATTGGTCCAGAGGACAGTTTCCCTTCGTTTTTGGTCTGATTAAAAAGGTCCTTCCTTGGTCCAGTGGACCAGTCTTCCCTTTCTTTGGGTGTCTGGTTTGACAGTTTTTCCTCCTCCATTGGTCCAAGTGGACATGCATCTGTTTGGTCCCTCTCGTTCGAAAGGTCCTCCTCCATTGGTCCAGTGGACAGTTCCATTCGTTCGCCCTTCCTTGGTTGACAGTTTTCTATTCCCTTGGCCTGATTGGAAGTCAGAAGACACGTGTTGGGTTTACTGGGGCTTCAGGATGGTAAATAAATTGTCCTGTATGTGTTTTGTAGCGTCCGGTGACCACTGGTTTCCCCTGCACCACCAATCACCACCACTGTTCAACACATCTGAGTCTCTAACAATCAACCCTTTCACAGCCCCAGCCCCTCTGACCGCACTGAATTACGGGCGGTTTTGAAAATGTTGGTGGAACATCTTCTCTTTGGAACGCAGGCGTGAATGGGATTGAATAAATGGAGGGAGGTGTTCTGTTTTAGCACAGGGCTGCGGAGAGGGTGAGGAAGAGGGTGCGGAGAGGGTGAGGAGAGTCCGATGTCTTCTCCCTTCTAAGGCCTCTGAAAGGCTCTGGTGTGATGTAGATGCTTTGGGCCAGTTTTTTCTCCTGCTAACTAATGACTCCCACTCCAGGCCGCCATCCACCTGGAGGGCCTTTGGCGACTCGACACCGCAGTGCCCATCATGTTGCCAAGCAACTGCGTCCACACACACTTTGGCTCCTGTCCCGTGTTTCTGGACAGCCAAGCGCTGCCGAGCAGGCCTAAATGGCTCTACATTCAAGGTGGGGGGACCCGCGAGCGGGATGCCCTTTTAAGAGTCTGGCATGAAAAATCTCTTTCCCCTCCGAGGCCTTATGGGTACCCATTACACCGCTCCCGGCTGACGGGCGTGCTGCGTTGTTGAAACGGCGGCGCAGAGCCAGCGTCTTTCAGCCACAAATAACACCGAGCGGGTTCACAACACAGCACCTCGCTGTAGCCGGTAGATTATACAGCACACCTAGCTCCATCAGTCACCTCCAGAATAGGAACGTCAGGTGTAGGGTCAGAAGGTCAGATAAGGATGTGACATGTGAAAGAGGCACTACGGTCGTTTCACAAAACAGCCACCGGGGCTACTGCAGCCGTGCTCACCACCTAGAGCCGGAAGCCTCAGATTATTTAAACCAGATGTAGGAACTGGGAGCCGGTTTGGTGTGAGATGGATCGGAGGTTCATTACAGTGATGGTGATGGGAACCAGGGGTCTCCCACCAAACCACTCTGAACTCTGAACATCTTGTGGCTATGCTAGCAGTCAGTATTGGGTCATACCATGACTTTGTAATACACTTAGCTGTTAGCTGTAGCAGTTAAGTGTAGGCCTACTAGAGTTAGCGGTCAGCACTGTAGCAGTTAAGTGTACTCTACGGCTACCTTAAATTCACTAACACCTTAAATTTCTTGCCACCTTAAACTACTGGTACCTCAAATTCACTACCACCAAAAATTCCCTGCCACTTTAAATTTACTGGCACCTTAAATTTACTGCTTCCTTAAATTCCCTACCACCTTAAATTTACTGCTACCTTAAATTCCCTGCCACCATAAATTCACTACCACCTTACATTTCCTGCCACCTTAAATTCACTGCCACCTTAAATTCACCACCACCCTAAATTCACTGCTACCTTAAATGTACTACCACCTTAAATGTACTGCTTCCTTAAACCCACTGCCACCTTAAATGTACTGCTTTCTTAAATTCACTGCCACCTTAAATTCACCGCTACCTTAAATTTACTACCACCTTAAATTTACTACCACCTTAAATTCCCTGCTACCTTAAATGTGTGTACTGTGTACGAGTGTCTATGTGTGAGATCCCATTACATCATTTGTGGCAGTAAAATTTAAATTTCCTCGACATTCCCATTCATTCCTAAAGGGAAAAATCTGTGGTTAAATGTCTGCTGTAGGAAAACCGTAAGTCAGATCGCTTTAAAATGCCCAAACATAAAACTGGGATCTAGTTTCATGGTTCTACATCGAAAACTGTCGGAGAAGGTTTCCAACTTCATAACCATAAAACATTCCAGCTTCAGGTAGGTGTTTCTAATAAAGTGGCCAGTTAGTGGAGGCACAAGGTAGGTGTTTCCAATAAAGTGGCCAGTTAGTGGAAGCACAAGGTGGGTGTTTCTGATAAAGTGGCCAGTTAGTGGAGGCACAAGGTGGGTGTTTCCAATAAAGTGGCCAGTTAGTGGAGGCACAAGGTAGGTGTTTCTAATAAAGTGGCCAGTTAGTGGAAGCACAAGGTGGGTGTTTCTGATAAAGTGGCCAGTTAGTGGAAGCACAGAGTGGGTGTTTCTGATAAAGTGGCCAGTTAGTGGAAGTACAAAGTGGGTGTTTCTGATAAAGTGGCCAGTGAGCTCTTGCCTAGTTGTTGCTCCGAGTGTAGTTGTGATTAAATGACCGTGACGTAGTTAAGGCACGCTGCACCTCCCTGGGGAGGAGAACCTGGAAGTGGAGGTGAGCACAGCCGTAGTGTCACTGTGTGTTTGTGTACCGAGGCCCTCCGGTTCTGTTCTAGCACACATGGGGCACATGAGCGAATCCGCTGCTTCAGAACCGTACGCATGTATGAGCTTCAGGGTTCTCGCTGCACATGGGTGAGCGGTGTCGCACGTAGCGCCATGCTAACTGGTGGCCCCGCTACTCGCTAGCTTCATTAGCCTCGTTAGCTCAGAGCTTCTCCTCTGAAAGCGCGTTCGGGGAATTAGACCTTCCGGAGAACTTCAGTTGGAGCGTTCCAGCGTCTCCACAGTGGCGCCGAGACCCACCGCGGACGTACAGCCGCATTCAACGGGAGCGCGTCCTCATTGGATATATGTCTGTGGGGAGAAGGCCACAGCGGCTGACCCTGCGGCGCTGCGGAGCTCTGTACTCAATCCGGAGTCAACAGGAGCGCTATGTCATTCCGCCCATATGTAGTAAACAGAGGAACAGATGACACTCCTCCTGTCTCTCTCTCTCTCCCTCTCTCTCTCTCTTCTCTCTCTGTCCCCTCCCTCGTCTCTCTCTCAGTCCCCCACTGTCCCCTCCATCGTCTCTCTCTCATCACTGTTCCCCTCCTCTGTCTCTCTCTCACTCCCTCTGTCTCGCTCTCCTCCCCCTGTCTCTCTCTCAGTCACACTGTCCCCTCCCCTCTGTCTTCTGCTCTCAGTCCCCCCTGTCCTCCTCCCTCTTCTCTCTCTCTGTCCCCTGTCCCTACCCTCTGTCTCTCTCTCTCAGTCCCACTGTCCCCTCCCTCTGTCTCCGATCTCTCTAGTCCCACTGTCCCCTACCCTCTGTGCTCTCTCTCTGTCCCCACTGTCCTAAACCTCGCCTCTGTCTCTCTCTCATTCCCACTGTCCCTCGCCTCTTCTCTCTCTCAGGCCCCCTGTCCCCCTCCCTCTTGTCTACTCTCTCAGTCCCCCTGTCCCCTCCATCTGTCTCTCTCTCAGTCCCCTGTCCCACCTCCCTCCAAAAAATGTCTCTCTCTCTCAGTCACTGTCCCCTCCCACTCCCTCTGTCCTCTCTCTCAGTCCCCTGTCCCTCCCTCCGTCTCTCCTCTCCGTCCCACTGTCCCCTCCTCTGTCTCTCTCTCAGTCCCACTGTCCCCCTCCCTCTGTCCTCTCTCTCTCTGTCCCACCCCCTGGGGGGTTTCCCACTCCCCCTCTGTCTCTCTCTCTCAGTCCCACTGTCCCCCTCCTCTGCCCCTCTCTGCTCAGTCCCCCTGTCCTCCTCCCTCTGTCTCTCTCTCTTCAGA
>JAMWET010005263.1:0-2500 GCA_024036415.1 Prochilodus magdalenae
TGTGCGGCCATCGCTGTGTGTGCTTGAGTGACCAGGTCTCTTTGATCACCTCAGGCCCAGACGGACTGGCCTGTAATAACACGTTCACGGCTGTTCAGAGAAAACAGTGGGTCAGCACGAAATGCATCTGGATCCAACCGGCTCGCTGAATGGAAAGTGGACTTCGGTCCCCCTCCCGTTAGCCAACACAGGCCGTCTTGTCGCAAGCGTTTGCGTCAGGAATTTGGCGTCAGCATCGTAACTTAGGTGCCGTCGATTGTTTGCTCAACCGAATGTCCCCTTTATACTCTCGAGCAGGCGGCAAATGGCCTGCTTTGAGTCCGGTCCACTGACAATTATCAACCTGATCTGTGACACTTTAAAACAAACAGCCGGCCCTGTTGAGCAAAGACCTTCCGAAGTGACTGAGCGAGCGGTAGACTTTGAGACGTGGGTGTGGAGGCATGGGTGAAGACGACCTACCTGAGAGACAGTGCAGCCTCAGGAATCAGGCTGGAGACCTTCTGTTATAGTCAGGAGCCTAATCATGGATTCAGTGTTTATACAAACACCTCAGTGTCACCGCTGGACTGAGAATCGTCCACCCACCAAAACTATCCAGCCAGCAACGTCCTGTGGGCAGCGTCCTGTGGGGCAGCATCCTGTGGGCAGCGTCCTGTGGCCACTGACGAAGGACTAGAGGATGACCAATACTGCACTGTGCAGCAGCAGATGAGCTATCGTCTCTGACTGTCCATCTACAAGGTGGACCAGCAAGGTAGGAGTGTCTAATAGAGTGGACAGTGAGTGGACACAGTGTCTCAACACTCCAGCAGCACTGCTGTGTCTGATCCACTCACACCAGCACCACACACACTAACACACCACCACCACGCAGTGTCACTGCAGTGCTGAGAATGATCCACCACCCACATCATACCTGCTCTGTGGTGGTCCTGTGGGGGTCCTAACCATTGAAGGACAGGGTAATACAGTACACAGAGAAACAGAGGGACTACAGTCTGCTTTATAGCTTCTGATATCATCGTCACCATCATCAAACAGGCATTACAGTACAACTTAACAAATATAATAGCTCTGCTGGTTATTCAGGTCACTGGGATGTGAATCACATGACATCAATTGCTCCAAGAAAGTGATCCGAGTGTGTCAAAGATTCTTCCTGGACTCGAGTAAATGTGCCTCATGGGACACAAACGTTTCCTGTTTGAATCTACAGAGGACTAAATGACTGATCACATGTCTAACAGGCTTTGGCTTGTATAGATACTACTTTGGACGGGTACCTTCTCACTCAACTCATTGGACCAAGTGGGAAAACTGTATACCAAGATGACTAAGTTACAGCTATTTTTGCAATTATTGCTATTACAGTGTAATTAACTATGTAATTACATATGAATAGTACCACATACCACATATACCAATTATTTGTATGGGTTAGTATGATTTCTGGCCTCATGTTTTTGAAGCCAGGCCTGAGTTAGAGCTATAAAGTATCTAAACCAGAAAACGAATGCCGGTTAGCTCCAATCTCACACTGGTCAAAAAGCGTCCAACCCTGAGCTGCTATTCGTTAGACAACACATCCCAGTTTTCAGCATTCCTGATACGCTGCCCAGTCCTGGAACAACTTGACCTGTTTTGATGGTGATTGCTGGCATGGGCCCTCGCTGTGCTTTCTGTCCGTAATGATGAGACAGCAAAACACATCAGAGACACCCTGCGACTCCTCTCATTGGCTTTTATGATGTAGACACCTTTAGGGAGCTGACTTTAGGGAGCTGACTTTAGGGAGCCGACTTTAGGGAACTGACTTTAGGGAACTGACTTTAGGGAGCCGACTTTAGGGAGCTGACTTTAGGGAGCCGACTTTAGGAAGGCGACTTTAGGGAGCTGACTTTAGGGAGCCGATTTTATGGAACTGACTTTAGGGAGCTGACTTTAGGAAGCCGACTTTAGGGAACTGACTTTAGGGAGTCGACTTTAGGGAGCCGACTTTAGGGAGCCGACTTTAGTGAGCCAACTTTATGGAGCTGACTTTAGGGAGTCGACTTTATGGAGCTGACTTTAGGGAGCCGACTTTAGGGAGCCAACTTTATGGAGCTGACTTTAGGGAGCCAACTTTATGGAGCCGACTTTAGGGAGTCGACTTTATGGAGCTGACTTTAGGGAGCCGACTTTAGGGAGCCAACTTTATGGAGCTGACTTTAGGGAGCTGACTTTAGGGAGCCGAATTTAGGGAGCCGACTTTAGGGAGCCGACTTTAGGGAGTTAAGGCGTGCAAGGCATCCACTGTTCCTTTCTGACTCCACTTTGAGGGACAATTGCCATCTCATTAATACCAAATGAAACGAATAAGACAGAATAGGAAAAGGGAACATGGCCTACAAACTGGTGGCCCCTAAACAACCTGACCCCTGAATGGGACGGTCACGATGGAACACAACGTTGACCTCAGTAGACAATGGGGGGACAGCACACCAACCCGTGGCTCCAG
>JAMWET010005263.1:5000-47080 GCA_024036415.1 Prochilodus magdalenae
CTGGCTTTCCGGCTGTAGTCTCCCACCATACACTCATTGCCTAAACGCTAGTTGCACAAACAGCTGCACCCAGAAGGAATCAACCGACAGGAATGAAACTTGGTGGGCAGGTTTGACCTCATGAGACCTGTGAATGATTCAAGTTTCATGCTTGTATGTAAACCAGGGCAGGCGTTATCGCTGTACCAGGCTGATCCAAGAGCCACAATGGCAGACATTCAGCTGTGATGCCCTCCATGAGTCATCCTGTTAGTACCAGCACCATTGGAAGACGGCTGCACCATGCAGACCGTTACGATGGCTGTCCTTAACACGACGTCAAAGTCGCCAAGGAATGGTTTCAATAAATATCCAATCCCACACTTCCCTGGAGTGTTCCATATCTGAACCCACTGATGCACCTTTGGTCCAATACACCTACAGGGGTTGGACACTGAAACTGAAACACCTGTCATTTTAGTGTGGGAGGTCTCATGGCTAAATTGGACCAGCCTGGTGGCCAATCTTCATTAACTGCACATTGCACCAGTAAGAGCAGAGTGTGAAGGTTCAGTTAGCAGGTAAGAGCACAGTTCTGCTCAAAATACTGCAATGCACACAACATTATGGGTGACATACCAGAGTTCAAAAGAGGACAGACTGTTGGTGCACGTCTTGCTGGCGCATCTGTGACCAAGACAGCAAGTCTTTGTGATGTATCAAGAGCCACGGTATCCAGGGTAATGTCAGCATACCACCAAGAAGGACGAACCTCCACCAGCATCACGTAGTGACCTGGCCACTATCCTGCAAGAGGAATGGCTTAAACTCCCTCTGACCACTGTGCAGGACGCAGTATATGTCATTCCCAAGACCAACTGACGCTGTATTGGCCGCAAAAGGCCCTACACCATACTAATAAATGACTGTGGTCTAAAACCAGGTGTTTCAGTTTCATTGTCCAACCCCTGTATATCAGTGCTATCATTTTTTTCAGTTCTGAGAACAACTGAGCCCTGAAGCAGGGACAGCGACCCACAGGTTCATTTTCTATACAGTCAGCAGCCTGGACTGGCCAATCCCATCAGGAGCTGGGCGGGGGGGAGACCAGTGTAGTTGAATAGTAGTAATCATAGATTAGCTTCGTGACTGATTAACAGGGACTCTCAGATGGGTGGTGAAGTGTATGTGCAATGCCATAATGACATCATGACGATAACGACGATGATGCAAATGTGGACGACAATAAGATAAGATAACCCTGTTCTGAGCCTATCATTAAAGCCCAGTCCTCATTCCATAGTTGCCCCTAGCACTTGGCCCCACCCCTCTGTGTTGTGTGTTCATGCCTGGGGAGGTGGGGTGTCCAGATTCTTGCTGGGATGGAGGGCCTAAGTGTTCATGGCCTTGCAGAGTGTAATGGGAAGCAGCCGGGAGATGGCTGGGCGTGCGACCAGAGAATTAGAATCCCCATTAGTCCATTACAAATCACCGTGGCTACTGTGCTGTCTTCAGTGCATTATGGTCCTTTTCTGCATAACTGAATTAGCTCAATTTTAGCATTCCATCTTAAATGCTGCAGCATTCTAGCATCGCAGGTGCCATTTAAGGTGGACAGGCTAAACCGGGAACATTGAATTGCTAATGTTTACCAACCAGAGAGAAAGAGAGAGAGAGAGAAAGAGAGAAGGAGAGAAAGAGAGAGAGAGAGGGAGAGAGAAAGAGAGAGAGAGAGAAAGAGAGAGAGGGAGAAAAAGAGAGAGAAAGAGAGAAGGAGAGAAAGAGGGAAGGAGAGAGAGAAAGAGAGAGAGAAAGAGGGAAGGAGAGAGAGAAAGAGAGAAGGAGATAAAGAGGGAAAGAGAGAGAGAGAGAGAGAGAGAGAGAGAGAGAGAGAGAGAAAGAGAGAGAGAGAGAGAGAGAGAGAGAGAGAAAGAGAGAGAGAAAGAAAGAGAGAGAGAGAGAGAGAGAAAGAGAGAGAGAGAGAGGGAGAGAGAAAGAGAGAGAGAGAGAAAGAGAGAGAGGGAGAAAAAGAGAGAGAAAGAGAGAAGGAGAGAAAGAGGGAAGGAGAGAGAGAAAGAGAGAGAGAAAGAGAGAGAGAAGGAGATAAAGAGGGAAAGAGAGAGAGAGAGAGAGAGAGAGAGAGAGAGAGAAAGAGAGAGAGAAGGAGAGAAAGAGGGAAAGAGAGAGAGAGAGAGAGAGAGAGAGAGAGAGAGAGAAAGAGAGAGAGAAGGAGATAAAGAGGGAAAGAGAGAGAGAGAGAGAGAGAAAGAGAGAGAGAGAGAGAGAGAAAGAGAGAGAGAAAGAAAGAAAGAAAGAGAGAGAGAGAAGGAGAGAGAGAGAGCGAGAGAGAGAGAGAGAGAGAGAGAGAGAGAGAGAGAGAAAGAGAGAGTGGAGTGGAGTGGTTTGGTGGAATAGTACAGCAAGAGTACCCCAAGGACAGGGAAGAGTCGGTGGCCAGTTTTGTTGTCCCAGTCCAGCCATGATCACTATATGTACCACATAGGGGGCCATATGATATTCAGCCCAGGTGTCCACAAACTTATGTCCATGTGTGTTCTAGTCTCGGTAGCTACACCATTACTGCTGATTTAGTCCCCAGAGGACATTGGGTGGTGACCGACCAATTTCGGTGGAGCACCAGAGTCAAGGGCCAATCCAGGCCTGATCACCGTTTGCCAAGCAAGGGTGTTATTTGAGTATTTGGAAACAGTTATTGGAGCCAGGGAATTAGAGTGCACCGCTCTGACCAATGATTATTCAGGCACACTCCGGAGACAGTGTAGTGAGAACCAGCTATGAGGAGGCTGGGCAAGTGACCAACGAAACCTACAAATGTAAACATTTACTCCATTACTAATTATGGTAACTATTGTATTAGGCCTGTTTAAGGCCGGTTCAATGCACTACGGCCCATTGCTGCATAACACCATCACACCATTACTGCCTATTTGGGCTTGGCATTTCCATGTCATGCACAAAGACATATGATGCCCCTAACTGAGTTAAGCTAAGTTGTCCAGTGTTCAGCCAGCTATGATGATCCACTAGCACTGGTACACATGTCCATGACACTGACTGCTCAGCCTTGGAGTGGTCAGGGGGGCGGGTAATACAGTAAGGGGACCCCGAGAACACTGGGTGGTGATTGTCCGATTGCGGCGGAACACTCAGTTCAGCCCTGATCCCTGGTTACCAAGCATATGTGCCATTTGAGAGTCAGCCCAGGTGTCCACAAACTTTTGGCCATGTGGTGCATTTGGAAACGATGCACAGTTATCGGACCCAGGCATATACAGTGCACCAACGAACATCCAGTTAAGCAAGCATGCACGCGGACCATACCTCCCTCAGCTCCTTCTCAATCTGCACCGCGCGCTGCACTATGGGCCCGCGCACCGCGTACTCCACTTTCTTCACGTTGGCGTTCATGGTGTCCACGGTGAGCACCTTCCCCCTGCGGCCGAGCGCGTCGTTCCCGGCCATCTTTCTCCGGAGCAGTCTGCTGGGGAGGCTGCAGAGGGTCCTGCATGGTGGTCGGAGGAGGGGGGGAGAGGAAGGGGAGAAATGAATGAGCTTTCCTCCCATCAGAGCCTGCGCGCGCCTGCACGGCCACATCTGTGCACGTCAATCTGTCACGCTGACTTCAACTAAAGTCTGAAGCGGGCTGATACGCTGCGCGGCTGGCGGTGAGCTCGAGCGAGCGCGGAGCGCGTGTTGGAAGTGCGGCGGGTGACTGTTTGCACTAAACTACCCACGAGTCCGGTTTTAGACCTTTGCCCGTCCAGAAAACACGGGGGGGTGGAGAGTTCACAAGATGCCCTGAGATTAGGGCTCCGGACGCTCGTGCGCTCACTCTCACGCTTCGGCGGGCGCGTGGGCTCCTGCACACCGTGCCTCGGCAACTACAGTAAACTTTTCCCTCTCGCTTTTTGTGCCCGGTGTTTATTCAGCAGACCCCCCTTCCTTCCCCCGCCAACCCCCCCTCCCCACACGCACACCGACCCCCGGCTGGTTTACGTACCAGAAGTGCTTGCAGAAGTCTCCGAGGCGACGGACAGCAGCGGCGAGCCGGACGCAGACCGTGTGAAGCTTCCCCGGTGTGGCGTGCACCCCGCCTCCCCCCTCACTCACTCCTCTGAGGAGGATCTGGGAGGAGCCTTCAGCCTCCACACTCACAGAGTGCAGCACGTCCGGCTCCGCCCACATGTGAACAACCGACACAGACCAGCACTCCGGTGTTAACAGACCCCGAGACTTCAGGAGCTTCAGGACTGAGTGACTGAACAAGTGACCCACCAAAAGGATCAACTAACCAACTTATCAGACACATAAAACAATAATATAATTCTAAATAAATAAATAAATAAATAAACAAATAAATAAAGTTTTTAAATGAATCGTTGAAATATATAAATGACAAATAAAGGCAGAAATGAATTAAAACATTTATTTATTTATTTAATAATTTTATAAAGTCAGTCATTAACAAACACACATAGAAAATACATTATTATTATTATTGTTGTTGTTATTGTTATTATTATTACTATTATCATTATTATTATTGTTGTTGTTGTTATTATTGTTATTATTATTATTATCGTCATTATTATTGTTATTATTATTATTATTGTGATTGTTGTTATTATTATTATTATTATTATTATTATTATTATTATTATTATCATAAATCATCTAGCTATCTAAAAACTTTTTATTATAAATATATATTATTTATTTATTTGTTTGTTTATTTTTGTGTACTTTTGCATTAGATAAAATTAAAACTGCTCTTATCTGATATCTAAAATTGTATTGAAGAAATTATGTAACTCTGTAATATATAATTAATATATAATCAAATTAATACATTTTTAAATAAATTAAATAAATTATTAACAAGCATAAATAAAATATCTCCCCATATTCTATTCTATTCTATTCTATTATTATTATTTTAATACTTATAAATTGTAGTATTTATATATTTATTGAAGTATAAATACCAATAAATATCTCATAACAATAATAATTAATAGTTATTATATTTTAGTTGTTCTATATATACATATTCACAGAGCAGATTTCCTTTATAATAGCTGTTTTATTATAAAGATAAACATCTTCATGCTTCCCTCTGCCGGAATGTTGCAGAGATGCTTTGTGTTTCACTAAGTGATCCTGAAAGTGAGAATTCCTCTGTATATTCACTGGCCTGAATGACGGCTGAATTCTTTTCATTCAGTTGGAATGACGATGGTGCCCTCTGTAGAATCAGGCAGTGTGTTATCAGCTATCAACACTGACTTTAATCTGTCAAGCAAGAAAACCTCATCAGATGTTGATTAATCCATTCTTAAAGGGCAAGTCCACTGATATCTCACAATTCCTACTGAATGCCTAGTATTTACACAAAGCCATTCAGAGTGGTCGGTCAGAACTGTGAGGGTGTTACTGTGAAACATCATAAACATTATAATATACAACCTCAGAAGGCCGGTGTAGGTTTACTGGTGGGTTTAGATAGTTAATAAAGTGTCTGTATGTGTGTTGTAGACATGGAGACCTCTGGTTCCCATTACCACCACCACCACTGTAGTGGTCTCTTTGAGTCTCTTTATAAATCTCCAGTATCAATGACTCTGTTTTGATCTTATCCATTTAACTAGAAAGAAAGTGAATAAACTTTAAGTGGGCTTAAAAAGGTTTCCTTAAATTAACTGGCACCTTGAAATTAATGACCACCTTAAATTCACTGCCACCATGAAATCACTACGCCACCTTAAAACCAATACCAAAACATCAAACACACTGATACCTTGAAATCACTGCCACCTTAAATTTACTGCCGCCGTAAATACAGTACAATACCTAAAATTCACTGCCACCTTAAATACAATGGCAACTTAAATTTACTGCTAACTTAAATAGACTCATACCTTGAAATCACAGCCACCCTAAATTTTTAGACACCTCAAATTGGCTGGAAAAAGTCTGATAATTACGCTGAAATGGTAAAGTTTAAAAGCTGTAGTGACTTAAATGATCTCCCACGTTGAAATCCATTACTACTTTAAGTTCACTGCCACCTGGAAATCCTTTACCACCTCAAATGGTCTGCTACTTTACATTCATTGCCATATTACATTTACTGCCATCTTAAAAAAGCTACAACCTTAAATTCACTGCCACATTAAATCAACAGCTAACTTATTTTTTCGGTTCCTTATGTTCAATACTGCCTTAAATTCAAAGTTACCTAAAACCAGTTCTGTATGTACTGTGTAAGAGTGTCTGTGTGAGAGAGGTCCATTGTTGACAGTTACATTTGAAGTTGCTAGACATCACATTGACTCCCGTTCACCTGAAAAAAAAAAAAGACACAAGCACACGGTTCTAGCTTTAAAACTGTAGGAGTAGTAGCATTCAATTTTTTGATAAAATAAAATAATAAAAACTAGAAGGGCAAAGTTCATAAACGAACTTTAAGTTGGTTTAAAAAAAGTGTGATAATGTTGAAAAGTTAAAATTTAAAAGTTGTACCACCTTAGATTCACTGCCACCTCGAAATCCCCTACTACCTTAAATTCACTGCCACCCTGAAATCCATTACCACCTTAACTTCACTGCCACCTTTAACTAAGTGCTACTTTAAATTACCTACCACCTTAAATTCCATGCCACCCTAAATTTACTGCTACCTTAAATTCACTACCACTTTAAATTCCCTGCCACCTTAAATTTTCTGCTCCCTTACATTCCCTGCCAACTTAAATTTCCTATCATCTTAAATTCCCTGCTACCTTAAATTCCCTGCCACCTTAAATGTACTACTACCTTAAATGTGTGAGTCTGTGTGTACTGTTTATGAGCGTCTATGTGGTGAGAGAGGCTCATCTCACTTGTACTCATTTGTGGCTGTTGAAATAAGAATTCGCTTGACATTCAGCCATTCATTCCTATGGGGCAAAAAAAAAAAAAGGCAGATAAATGGCTGCTGTAGGAAAACTGCAAGTCGGACTGCTTCCAAAAGCATAAGCACACTTTCCGGGTATAGGACCTATGACCCTGCCGAATTTGGTGGTTCTAGCTTGAAAACTATAGGACAAGGAGCATTGACAAATTCTGGTATAGAATAATAATAAGGAGTAGAAAACGAAAAACAGCAAGTGGGCTTTTTCAGCAGACGAGCAAACGTGCGACAGACTAGACTCTACAGGCTTAGCTCTACAGACATATCCTGATATACCACATACAGCCGCCATTACAGACATGCACCGAGCGGTGATGCCCTTCATGTGGCATCCTGTTAGTGCAGCACCATTGGCAGACGGCTGCACCACGCAGGACTACAGGCACACAGACCGTTACCACGACTGTCCTTAACACCACGTCACCGTCACCAAGTGACTCAGAATGGCAGCGGGTCATCTTCAGTGACGAGTCCCGCTTTAGTCTTGGTGGAGACGACCAACGAACCCGTGTGTGGAGGCACCGTGGTCAGCACCAAGATGAACGGTTCGTTGTCACACGTCCAGAAGGCCTGGTGTCACTCCACCTCCACCCCTACCGCACCATCTGCAGGAACTGTGTGAGGATGTTCAAGCTGCATGGGATGGATTACCACAGGACACCATTAGGAACCTCTACAGCTCCATACCGAGACGTCTGGCATGTTGCCATACTGAGAGACAGACTTCTGTATGTGTAGCCCAGTAAATATTGATCATCAGTCTACATTTATCATCCTGGTAACGTTTATCTTCCATCACAGTCCCACAGCCATCCCACACCTCCTTCTGTAAAGTTCCATTTTGGAGGGTTTTAAGGTGGACTGGATAATTCCATGAGTGCTATTTTATCGTTTGACGTCTTAAGACCATTAAGATGAACATATGGAGAACCTTCTATGAGAAAGCGTCTCTGTACTTTTGACCGCTACTGTACCGAAGGCCACCCAGGCTGAGAATTTTCAGGAAGGCATGATTCATATTTCGTATTTTGTGTTGGTGGGTAGAAGGATCTAAAAATACTCCAGTAAAAGAGCTATTTCAGTGAAATGATAGCTGAGACGTGACCAAAGGAGAACCTGAGTAGGAGTACAACACACACTGAGTACATCCAGCATCTGTCAGCCTAGTTCCTCAAGTGCTGTAGATGCTGTTCCTCTCTCTTTGGGATCCTTTCGGTCCAAAGCAAGACGCCACAGTGGGAGCTGTGAGCAAACCAGTACAGGAGCTCAGCCAGTGCAACAGAATGCAGGGCTGTGCAACGTCCACATCCGATAGATGATGTCCTGCCGAGTTAAAAGTGATCATGGAAGTTCGGATTGTTCCATGGAAGTGAGAAATACGGATCATCCCATTTGGAACTTGTGCTCAAACGGCCGACAAAGTCATGTTTACCACCAGCAAAACCGGAACATGAGTTTACAGGGTGTGATGTATAACATGACCTTTGACCTGAACATGATGGTGTGGAGTCAGAACTGTTCACAGTGGTGGTGAAGGGAACCAGATGTCTGCCTTTAACATCATTTTCTGCCTGAGAATGATACATGGGATACATGCAGGGCACTGTGATGCAAAATGGTCACACCAAGAAACTTAATTGGTTTATGATTGGTCACTATACCAACATCATAAACATTCCATAGACGCCGATCATCTGTAACAGTAAAGGCACCTAACACTGTCCACTCACTGTCCACTCTATTAGACACTCCTACCTTGCTGGTCCACCTTGTAGGACTGACCTTGTCGTCAGAGACGATAGCTCATCTGCTGCTGCACAGTGCAGTGTTGGTCATCCTCTAGTCCTTCATCAGTGGTCACAGGATGCTGCCCATAGGAGGCTGCCCACAGGACGTTGCTTGCAGTAGGCTGCCCACAGGACGCTGCTTGCTGGAGGCTGCCCACACGATGCTGCCAAGAAGAGGCTACCCACAGGAGGCTGCCAAGAAGAGCCTGCCCACAGGAGGCTGCCCACGGGACGCTGCCCACAGGATGCTGCTGGCTGGATAGTTTTGGTTGGTGGACGATTCTCAGTCCAACAGTGAAACTGCAGTGTCCAGCATCACTGCTACGTCTGAACTTCACACCACCACCACACACACTAACACACCACCACCACATCAGTGTCACTCCAGTGCTGAGAATGATCCACCACCCACATCATACCTGCTCTGTGGTGGTCCTGTGGGGGTCCTGACCATTGAAACACAGTGCAATAAAGAATTTCATTGCTCTACCTCCACTAGCAAGCCATTTTGAATTATGTAATGGCAAAAATGAATGAACTGGATGAATTGCAATCCAAGCAGAAGCTCAGCTCTGCCTCCAGATGCTACCCGATATCGTTTCATCTCATCTATTCAAATTCCATCTCACACTAAAGCCAGTGTCGCCTCCAGAATGGAGAAGTGATTCTCTCATTCCTGATATTGAAGCACATTTTACTCAACGCTCAGCTCAGACGCCATATTGCGCAACATCATAACGGGTTGTTCCTTTATTGCATCATTCATAGAGGGAGTATAACACCATCTAATATCAAGGTTATGATTCACGCCTGCTCTGTGTGCTATTCCAGCTGAGTACTTCATTACACTGTTCCTCCATGGTCGGGACCCCCACAGGACCACCACAGAGCAGGCGATAGGTGGGTAGTGTCTTTCTCAGCACTGTAGTGTCACTCTCAGAAGGTCCCGCAGGAGCTCGTCCAGTCCAGTCTCTACTGCACCTCTCTCCTGGCTGGCATTCCTCCACAGGTCATCAGGTCCTTGGACCCAGGGTACAGCAGCACAGCTTGTCCTCCGTCTTCCCAGGTTCACTCGTATCCCTCCACTGCTGTGCTCCCTTCACTGGATTCCTGTAGCTGCCTGGATCAGATTTAAGCCTCTGATGTTTGCCTACAGAGTCAAGAATGGACCAGCCCCTCTCTACTTTATGGCAATGGTCAAGAGTCGATCTGTCCCTCCAGTGCTTGGAGCCGCCATCCGTCAAGATGCATGGAGGACAAGCGTCCAGACTCCTCTCTGTCCTGGCTCCTCCAAGATGATGTAATGAACCTCCACTGGCTGTTCGCACAGCCTCCCTCATGGTCCTCAAACGCAGACTGAAGACCATCTCATTGTGTAGTCACTGAAATGCATTGAGTTGTACCTATACAGAGCTCAACCTTTCTTCTCTCTAGCTATGAACGGTGTCTGGTGGTTGCCAGGTAATGCACGTCAGCTCAAAAGCTGCTTTTTGGGGCAGTGCCTGAGCTCAAGGCAAGCCTTGTACTAGGTGTAAGGAAGGGAGGTGGGATATGTGAGCCTTCGCAGGAAGTAGAGACGCTGCTGGGCTTTCTTGGTTATGGTGCTGGTGTTGAGGGACCAGGTGAGATCCTCTGCCAGGTGAACTCCAAGGAACTTGGTGCTCTTGACGATCTCCACAGTGGAGCCGTCGACGTGTAGTGGAGAGTGGTCACGCCTTGTCCTTCTGAAATCTCTTTGGTCTTGTCTACGTTCAGAGACAGGTTGTTGGTTCTACACCAGTCTGTTAACCGTTGCACTTCCTCTCTGTATGCTGACTCGTCATTCTTGCTGATGAGACCCACCACAGTCGTATCATCCCCAAACTTGATGATGTGGTTCGAGCTGTGCATTGCTGCTCAGTCGTGAGTCAGCAAGGTGAACAACAGAGGGCTGAGCACACAGCCCTGGGGGGCCCCCAGTGCTCAGCGTGGTGGTGCTGGAGGTGTTGCGTCCGATCCGGACTGACTGAGGTCTCCCAGTCAAGAAGTCCAGGATCCAGAGAGAGAGAAGTGTTCAGGCCCAGTAGGTTCAGCTTTCCGATCAGGTGCTGAGGAATGATTGTGAACTCGTTTCTACTGGGCTTTTTCTTACTGTGAGGCCTGCTGATTCACATCAAGAGTACTAAGTGAGAATGGGCTTGTGACATCCACACATTGGACTCTAGATCCAATCTGAATGGGACTCTGTTAATGGATAACACATCTGTGTCTTTACAGGGGCAGGGCAGAGTATAACGAACAGGTTATACATAATAGGTCAGCCATATAACTAACCAGCCACACTTCCTCTTTGAATAGAGGCAGCACACGTAAGGCTCGTCACTGTAACTGTATTCTAATGCATGGGCTACGGACATACTACTCAACCCATGTGTATCTTCTGAGCCACATTCTGGATCAGGAATTGGACACAACATTGCATGAAGCTTGATCACCATATGAAGTTACTACCTGGGCACGATGCAGTAAGCTCCTTGGCTGCAAACTACAACATCGTAAATGTCAATGAACTGGGTTTGCCATCACGCAAGACCTGACCAGACTCTTATTAAAGGTTTTATATACACAGGGAGTCGAGCTGACGCAGGCTTTACCAGAATCCCAGAACCAACTTCACATCGCACATGAACATGGGATAGACTGAAAGCCCAGCTGAGCCATCCTGAGACATTTAAGATGCTCAATGGGAAAAGCACAGTGTCTAAAGTGTCTATAGTAATGTAGGGACCGACTGCATTAGCATGGCACACCCAGTGTGTCATGTGGCCCAGTGTGTCATGTGGTCCGGTGTGTCATGTGGTCCGGCGTGTCATGTGGCCTAGTTACTGCTTCAATCAATTTTTTATCAGCTCCACTGACCATACAGGAGCACGCTATGGTTCTACAGGTCCAGACTATAGTCCATCTGTTTCTCTGTATGCTGTATTACCCTGTTCTTCAATGGTCCAGACCCCCACAAAGCAGGTAGTATGTGGGTGGTGGATCAGCACTGGAGTGACGCTGAGGTGGTGGTGGTGTGTTAGTGTGTGTGGTGCTGGTGTGAGTGTATAGACACTGTGTCAGAGTGGACTTTGCTCACATGAAGTTTTCTCGAAAGTGCCCTGAAGGATCCCAAAACTTCAATCTTATAGTGTGAAAGTGACAAAAGCCAGTCTCATCAACCTAACCCCCACTCCACCCACCATGACTGAAGGAACTTGATCTTTCATTCACAAAAAATGGAGGAATCCGCCATTAAATTCACCATTCACAGCAAAGGTACGCCAGGTGAGCACAACTTCATAGATCCATGTCCATTATGAATTTATGCTACCATACACCCACAGAGAAATGATCTACAGCCTATGTAAGGATTAATAATGAGTTACACCCTCTATAGAGCCTTTTCACTTAACCAAGGACGCTTTACATCGAAAATCGCTGGGCGAGAGAAGAAAGAGACACAGCCCTTTTCTCATGGAGAATGAAAGTGCCTTCTGAGAAAAGATAAAGTCTTTACCACGGGCTTTAAAAGCTGGAAAGAGAGGAAGCAGAGCGAATAGATGAATGGTGAGGGAGTTTCAGTAGTGTGGGGGGCAGCAACACCTGCATGACCTGCCACCCTTGAGAAAGAAAGCCTGACCTGATGAACCAGCCAGTCTGAGGACCTGAGATGGAGCATCACTCTGTAAGAAGTGCATACCAGATAAGTTGGTGGGTCCCCAGGCGAGGCTTTAAAGGTCAGCAGCTGGGTTTCCACAGCAAGGCACCCTGGTGCCCTGCTCGCCCGCATGGTATCTGATGAAGGATGGGGTTGATGTGCGCAGGCTTCTTACTGCGGTGTCCTCCCGGCTAGCGGGAGCTTTCGAGTGTCCTTGCAGGGCCGAGGGGTTTTTAGAGGGTGAACTCACAGAACAGAGAGTTTGCACTGAAACGGCATGAGTCGGAATCTTCAGAAGCTTTAGGAGAAAATCGAGGGCGGAGTCTAGATGGTACGCACGGAGATGAAGGAACGAAGACTTGGTCAGAGATTGAATATGGGAAGCCAAGCTTGAGACATGGGTCAAACAGGACATAAAGGTTTTTGCACAGACGTTGAGGGGTGACTGTGTTTTGATCCGTTAACAAAGTGTGTGCAGGTGTAGAGAGATGGTGGGAGATGGAGGACTGCAAGAACGTCCTTCTAGTTCACAGGAAAGCGTCTTGTTTGTTGCGAGAAAATATTGTTTTAGTCATTACACCCATGTTCTAGACCGTTATATCCTATCGCAGGGTTGGCTGGAGCTGCTGTGTCCGCTCAAAAGGCGGAAGGCATGAAACAGCCCAATCACAAGCACAGTGACTAAATATGTTGCAGAAGCTCAGTTTAACTGGCTTGGCTCAAATTCACAGTGAAATCTCCATGAAGCAGAATAGCTGGCTAGTTCCATTAGCATTAACAAACAAAGGATTTCAACCATGGGTTAATGCAGACCGGTTACATCTCAGTGTTTAACAGAGTCACCAGTCACCGGGTTATTCCTAACCTGAGCATTACGTTTACCATTTACGGCAATTTATGCTGTTTGCTCTTATCCCAGAGCGACATACAATGGGTTGGAAACCAATGAAAACCGGAAACACCTGTCATTTTGAGGTGTGGGAGGTCCTCATGGCTAAATTGGACCAGCCTGGTGGCCAATATTCATTAACCTGCACATTGCACCAGTAAGAAGCATAGTGTGAAGGTTCGAGTTAGCAGGTAAGAGCACAGTTTCTGCTCAAAATACTGCAATGACACACGCATTATGGGTGACCATACCAGAGTTCAAAAGGGGACAGAGTGTTGGAGCACGGCTTGCTGGCGCATCTGTTACCAAGACAGCAAAGTCCTTTGTGATGTAATCAAGAGCCACGGTAATCCAGGTGTAATGTTCAGCATACCACCAAGAAGGACGAACCTCCACCAGCATCACGTAAGTGACCTGGCCACTATCCTGCAAGAGGAATGCTTAAACTCCCCTGACCACTGTGCAGGACGCATTATAATGTTCATTCCCAAGACGAACTGACGCTGTATTGGCCACGAAAGGAGGCCCCTACACCTACTAATAATGATTGTTTGTCTAAAACCAGGTGTTTCCAGTTTCAATTGTCCAACCCTTGGCTGTACAAGGGTATCTCATATTACAGGTAAGGCCAATGTAGTGTTAGTTAGTCCTTGCCCACAGGAACTCCTATTGGTGTAGCAGAGCACAGTAACCCAAACCAGAATCGAACCCCCATCCCCCAGATGGTGGGGTGGCTCCCTGGCAGGGTAGTAGGTGTTATCCACTGAGTCCACACCAAGCCATCCATGGCACAGTAACGCTTTCACTGTTCGCAAACTAAAACATCTTAAAATGCCTATTTAAAAACTTTTAATCAGAGACTCGATCAGACTCCTTAGTTAAAAGTTTGCAGATTTACGAGAGATGGAGGCGAGCTGAATAATACCATTCATCACATGGCACCATGGGCAATAATGATACAATTTAATCCCCAGCTGTGGCCCCTGCGTTTCATGTAAGTATGCTCAGTGGGTATAGCCCCACACAGTGTGCTAATTTAACCGTACTTTGTGACTCTCGCACGGTATCAGTGTGATATATAAGTGGGCAGTTGGGTGCCTGCAGCCCAGCTTAGCCTGTGTTGGCATTGGGTTGTTTGAGTCCGTGTATCAAAGTTTTCAGGAGCTCATTTAGACAGATTTACTAGTGTGTAATTAAAAGATTTCCCCAATAACCATGATCATTATGTGGTGTTTGGTGTATATGATCAAGACTGCGGCCCGCCTGAGTCAAGTTCAAAACACCCATTTGACCACATTTACGTTCCTAATAAAATTGACATTTTTACAAATATTTGTCTTTGTATTAACAAGATGCTGAAGAAGCTGTCCACCATAGAATAAGGTTAGGCGTCTGCTGTCAGGGACAAGGAACCAGGCGCGATGACGAGCAGAGCCACGGGCAGACAATGCAGGCTTTAATAAACAGGTCGGAAATATCACATAAGCAGCAAAAGTACGGGTTACGCTAAGCAGCATTGTAGAGGGCTACACAGGACACAAAACGAGTAGTAATGGGTACAGAGTCGAGAAAACCCGAGTAAAAATTCAGGCAGACAATTGAAGAAGTTGAGGCGAACTAAACATAGAAGGGGATAGTCGATGAGGGTGATATATCCAGGGTGAGGAAGAGATAGCGACAAGGGTCGGTAAACAAAAAGTAGCACAGCTACAAAAGTCGAGCAACCAAGTTACTAGGGAGAAGGTCAAGGAGACATGAGGTCATGAGATCACATAGCAGAGAGGGAGGCGGTTTATCTACAGGTAGAAGAAATAACAAGAGGAACCGTTCAGGACTGCAGAACAGATAGCAGAAGCTTGGCAAAGCTTCGCGGAACAGGGAAATGAGGTGTATGAATGGGGGGCTTGTGTAGTAGAGTGACTGGGACAGCTGAAGCACAATCAGAAGGTAACTGGTGTACAATGGTCCTGGGTTTTTTTTTTTTAGAAGATGACTGGTGTGAGACGAGTGGAGCAATGTCAGGAGAGGACGACATCAACTGGCTGTGCACTCTGGGAATTGGAGTCCGGAGGTTGACAGAGCCATGGTTATTGAGAACGAACGCAGTAACGTGACACCTGCATTAATTTCAACCATAAATAATTTACTTTTGTTTGGATTATAAACTGTATATGTAACCCAACAATCTATATCCATCCATTAATCAATATTATATCATGACTGACTGACTCAACATTGTTTGAACAACAATCATGCTTTTTCATAACAGTGTTGATCTCAGCATATAATCACATACACTTACAGTAGTAGATACCACACAAACACACGCACACACAAATGAGCCAAAGAATTATGACCACCAAGAGCTGGGACAGGTGAATCCTAACAGCAGTGCATGTTCAGTGTCTGGGATAGGCCAACAGTCTCATTCTTCAAACTTTTGGATGCTGGAGAAAAACAGACAGGTGTGAAGGCCAGATTGTCATTGCCAGAACACATGGGCTGGAAGTCCCTGCAACGGGCAAGGCGTGGGGTCAGCAGCAGCAAAACCTTGAACCAGACCCCAAACCTCAACGACGTGCGAGGGGCAATTAAGGCTATCCCATCTCTTCCAGACTGACCGAAGAGTTACTGTAAGCACAGAATGTTTACGATACTTACTGGAGGAAAGTGTCACGACATACAGCGCATCACACCCTGCTGGGTAAGGGACTGCGTGACCACAAAACGGTGGTCAGAGTGCCATGCTAAACCCCGGTCTACACGAGTAAAAAAGCTGGCTTTTTTTACAACTGTCACATGAGCATCAAAACTTGGACCTCGGAGAAAAATAACAGAAGGTTGCCTGGATCAACAAGTCCACTTTTCTTTGGGACGACCATCAACATGTGATGTTCTGTCGAGATCTGGTCATTCACATGGACAATAACTTGACACATCCCACCCTAAAGTCCCATTCGTGGTACAACGAATATTGCTCACATGTCTGTTCAGGAAAGGTGTGAGAAGCATGATGAGGAGTTCAAAGGTGTTGCTCTGACCTCCAAAATTCCCAAGATTTCAATCCGTTCAAGCATCTGTGGGATGTACTGGGACAACAAGTCCCAGCAGAGTGTCACTGCTCGCCGCCAGAGCTGGTGCTGGGTCAGTTCTGGCACTGGCACCATGTCGGTCAAAAAAGGATAAGTAACGGTGCTGCTGCTGACGGCTAGGTGCCAGATACCTCAAGGCACCTTCAGAGGTCATGCCTTGGGTGGGGTCAGGAAACCTGTTTAGGAATAGTGGGTCATAATGTTTTTTGTCCAAGACTAACATCGTACAGATGTACACACATTTCCCAAATCTTTTCAGGGGACACTTGTGCATGAGATGTGTGGTGCAAAGGAAATACACAAAGAGCCATACGATCAAAGTCCAACAAGTACAATTGCATCTTTGTATTTCAGTAGATTTAAGACAGAAGACAGTGTTTAAATGTTGGGGACAGTTGTTGAGCTGTTCCCAGTGATCCACCTACAACCAGGTGACATTTGGAAATTCCAGCAATGTTCTCAAAACGATACTGCAGAAGTGAAAGGTTGAGATATATACAAAGTGATCTACAGGGGTTGGACAATGAAAACTGAAAACACCTGTCATTTTTAGTGTGGGAGTCTCATGGCTAAATTGGACCAGCTCTGTGTGGCCAATCTTCATTAATTGCACATTGCACCCAGTAAGAGCAGAGTGTGAAGGGTTCAGTTAGCAGGTAATAGTTCTGCTCAAAATACTGCAAATGCACACAGCATTATGGGCGACATACCAGAGTTTAAAAGAGGACAAACTGTATTGGTGCACACGTCTTGCTGGCGCATCTGTGACCAAGACAGCAAAAGTCTTTGTGATGTATCAAGAGCCACGGACATATCCAGGGTAATGTCAGCATACCACCAAGAAGGACGAACCTCCACCAGCATCACGTAGTGACCTGGCCACTATCCTGCAAGAAGAATGGCTTAAAACTCACTCCTGACACTGTGCAGGACTCGTATATGTCATTCCCAAGGACCAACTGACGCTGTATTGGCCGCAAAAGGAGGCCCTACACCATACTAATAAATGATTGTGGTCTAAAACCAGGTGTGTTTCATTTCATTGTCCAACTTCTGTAGGTTTGGTTTGGTCAGTGGTGGTGACAGGAAATAGACATCCAACCCTCAAAGCTCCTTCAAAGAAATTTACAGAAAATTCGTTAACTCATTGATTCATATGAAATGTTAGACCGACTGGCTGATGCCTGACGCATTGCTTTTTTACGACAGTTTTAAGATAAAGGTTTGGCCTTAATAAGACAAGATCCCACATTTTTACAGATCCTGAAAGAAACGGCAGTATTCATGGTAATAAATTGGTGGGCTGCAAGTAAAAACTTGGAACACACACATGCAGATTCACTCGGCATTCTTCATAGTAAAAGAGCAAACAATATGGCCCTATACAGCTCTGGTCCAAAAATTTAAGAGCCCACCTGAATGTGATCGGTTCCTCTAGTTGTACAGGTTCTGGGTTTGTGTTGGACCAGAATTCCTCAGTTCTGTTTGATTCTCTACTCTACTGGAACCGTGTCTCCCAAACTCCAGATCAGATATTGTATTAGATCTGTTTATTTAGAAAATCACTAATGACCTCCAGAAGCCGTTTTTAGAACCATGCTCGCTGTGCGGTTCCACCCCAGCCACCGCTCGCCAGTCTCTCTGTAGGTCACTCGAGGTCATCTTTACGGTGGTTAAGGGACATTGGAAACGAGGTGGCGCTCATCACGGTCAGTAGAGAGTGGGTTTGGGCCCTCTGCGCAGTCTGTAGCTGTTGTTGTCCTGTGTGTTTGCTGCTGGACCTTGTTCTTATGAACCAGACGCTCAATGTATCTGCCAGTAAAGCTAGAACCCAACCTTCGGTTCCTCACTAAGAGCCTGCTGTACATGTGGATATGCTGATTTAGGAAGAAACTGGAGTGGGCTCTGATTTATTTCCAGAGCTGTATGTGTTGCAGACCTAAAGACCACTGTATGTAAGGGGATTTTAGAGGGATTAAATGTTTCGGGAGTCCGCTTCCCATTAGCAACACTGACTTAGTAAGCTTCCTCTAGAGCAGTGTTTCACACCAAACCCCCAACTGATGACTCTGGCTCCACCTCACCCACTGAATTCTGCAAACAGTTGAAAGATCACTGGAACTGGCTTTTCCAATAATTATATTCATATAAACTCATATTACATCAAAGGAATCGAATTGCATGGACGCACACACAGCGCTCAATCACGTTAGTGGTCAAAATCTGGTCAGTCTGATTTACAGAACCGCCTATTGTGTGCTTTAACAAGCTACACAGTAACAACTGGAGTCAGTAGGTCAGTAGCACTTTGACATTTCATAGACTTTTTTAATGAGCAGAGTTTCTCAACCTGGGGGCTGTGGACCCCATGGCACCAGTGAGCCATGAAGCACCATCTAGTGGTCCGTGGGCCTGTTCTCAGGTGGATGCAGTAGTTTGTAGCTGGCTGGAAACATTGTATATACCCATATTAGTGTTATATTAAGTCTATTAATATAAATATATTAATGTTAGTGTACATATACACAAATACAAACATTGTAGTAACATGCTAATTAAACATCTTCTGGACAGACCATGATTTCCTGAAGAAAGGTTATCTATAATAGATGATTGATTGATTGGGCCACAGTGCTTTGTGGTTATTATCTGTTGGTCTTGAGACTGAAAAGGTTGAGAACCCCTGATCTACAGCACACGTATGGAGAATGCTGTGAACTGTAACTTCATACTACGATGGCCTTATGCCTTGCAGTGTATTAAAAGTGCACTGGTGACTCAATAATGTAACATGATTAGAGTCAATGAAATGACATGAACACCTTGATTTATCAACACTCCCATAGAGGCTTATCTGTAGTCGCAATTGGTCAGGCGGCTCATTTGCACAGTGAGTCAATGCAGCAAAAGCTGTAGTTGATATGGTGGGAAACTGTGTTGTCACTTGCTTAACAAGCCCTATAATCCAAACCAAATCCCCTGAACGCTCATATGCCATCTGAGCTCTAGAAGCCAGTTGTGGAAGTGACAGTGCTGAGGGTATTCATGGCGACGGATCGCAAGGCAAAGGTGGGCACCGAGAGATCTGTAAGGAGGTAGAGCTGGTACTGAGGCGTCTGAAGGCCGTAACACTTGCACTCGTCTGTCACAAGGTAACACTGCACCGGCTGGTGGGTGAAACCTCTCGAAAACTCCTCATGGAGCGACTCATGGCCGGTCGTAGAGGTGGACGAGGCAGGCGTCTCCTCTGAGGTAAAGTAGCGAGTCACCGCAAACGTGTAGAAGTGGCGCAGCAGCTCCCAGCGGCGAGCCGGAGAAGAATGTGGCGGTGCCTCTGAGGGGGTGCGGCTGCGAGCGCGTGGGCAGGCCACTACAGAGCGGCGTGATTCGCGATTGATGAGCAGCAGGGCTTGGACATCCCAGCGGAGGCTGACAGAGGGAGGCAGCGGGGAGCGCTCGGCCTGTTCCAGGCAGCCACGGAGAGTCTCCACAACGGGGGACCAGAAAGAGCCCACCAGCTCACTCTCCACATGGTGCAGAGAGGGGCTTGGGCCACACAGCACACATACCACTGCGCTGGGTAGCAGCTGGAAACAGAGTAACCTGTGGGCGACCGTGGGGCTGCCCTGGGGCAGAAAGACCGGATAGTCACAGGACGTTACCCCTGAGAGCAAATTTACAAGGGTGGACAGTAAAACTACCTCCTGAGGGGCAAAAGACGCCACCACTTCTCGGTAGCCAGTGCCACTCTGCCTCGGATAAGCAAACAGCCAAATTCGCTGTCGGCAGCCTGGGTGAAGGAGTCCAAGGCCTGCTGCAGGATGCCAGGCTGAGAAGGCAGCAGGCAGTCAGCGCAATGCGTCAAGTCCCCCATAAAGCCCTGGTCCTCGCCCCCGCGCTCCAGAAACCTGTCAATTAAGCGATAGCAAGAACGTAGCTCCCTCTTTAACCGCTCCACATTGCGCATGTTGACCAGCTCATCCTGGCCCAGGACCAGCACCATGCAGTTCCAAGTATTTTCCAGCAGGCGGCGCAAATGTAGCTCACTAACTGCATTACTGCTGCTGCCACTCACAGCTATGAGCATGAGGCTATCCTGAAAGACCCTCCAGACCACCCGGCTGCCTCGTTCCGTCTCGCAGCTGGACATACAGGGGCACCCTGCCCGGCCCGAAAACATGTGGACCCCCATTTAGGGGAGCCGATGACAGAGAAGGGGAGCTGCTTTAGAGGAGCCACGGGAAAAGAGGGGGACCCCAAACTGGCTGCGGTAAGGGCACAGGAGCTGGGACAGTCTCGGCTTGAAGCATCCTGAGCCTTTAGGTAGAATGAGCGGAGATGGGGCGCTAATCATTGGACAGGGAGAGCGACGAGTCCTCTCACGTTTAAAAACAAACAGAAAGAGCATCATGAGTACACAATCTTTACATATGATTTAATAAAAAAATACATTTATTTCACACAATGCATTTTCACTGGAACACTCACCATGCATTGTGTGAAATTAAATGTATTTTTTTATTAAATCATATGTAAAGATTGTGTACTCATGATGCTCTTTCTGTTTGTTTTAAAGTGAGAGGACTCGTCGCTCTCCCTGTCCAATGATTAGCGCCCCATCTCCGCTCATTCTAAAGGCTCAGGATGCTTCAAGCCGAGACTGTCCAGCTCCTGTGCCTTACCGCAGCCAGTGGGGTCCCCCTCTTTTCCCGTGGCTCCTCTAAGCAGCTCCCCTTCTCTGTCATCGGCTCCCTAAATGGGGTCCACATGTTCGGGGCCGGGCAGGGTGCCCTGGTGTCCAGCTGCGAGACGGAGCGAGGCAGCCGGGTGGTCTGGAGGGTCTTTCAGGATAGCCTCATGCTCATAGCTGTGAGTGGCAGCAGCAGTAATGCAGTTAGTGAGCTACATTTGCGCCGCCTGCTGGAAAATACTTGGAACTGCATGGTGCTGGTCCTGGGCCAGGATGAGCTGGTCAACATGCGCAATGTGGAGCGGTTAAAGAGGGAGCTACGTTCTTGCTATCGCTTAATTGACAGGTTTCTGGAGCGCGGGGGCGAGGACCAGGGCTTTATGGGGGACTTGACGCATTGCGCTGACTGCCTGCTGCCTTCTCAGCCTGGCATCCTGCAGCAGGCCTTGGACTCCTTCACCCAGGCTGCCGACAGCGAATTTGGCTGCTTGCTTATCCGAGGCAGAGTGGCACTGGCTACCGAGAAGTGGTGGCGTCTTGCCCCTCAGGAGGTAGTTTTACTGTCCACCCTTGTAAATTTGCTCTCAGGGGTAACGTCCTGTGACTATCCGGTCTTTCTGCCCCAGGGCAGCCCCACGGTCGCCCACAGGTTACTCTGTTTCCAGCTGCTACCCAGCGCAGTGGTATGTGTGCTGTGTGGCCCAAGCCCCTCTCTGCACCATGTGGAGAGTGAGCTGGTGGGCTCTTACTGGTCCCCCGTTGTGGAGACTCTCCGTGGCTGCCTGGAACAGGCCGAGCGCTCCCCGCTGCCTCCCTCTGTCAGCCTCCGCTGGGATGTCCAAGCCCTGCTGCTCATCAATCGCGAATCACGCCGCTCTGTAGTGGCCTGCCCACGCGCTCGCAGCCGCACCCCCTCAGAGGCACCGCCACTTTCTTCTCCGGCTCGCCGCTGGGAGCTGCTGCGCCACTTCTACACGTTTGCGGTGACTCGCTACTTTACCTCAGAGGAGACGCCTGCCTCGTCCACCTCTACGACCGGCCATGAGTCGCTCCATGAGGAGTTTTCGAGAGGTTTCACCCACCAGCCGGTGCAGTGTTACCTTGTGACAGACGAGTGCAAGTGTTACGGCCTTCAGACGCCTCAGTACCAGCTCTACCTCCTTACAGATCTCTCTGTGCCCACCTTTGCCTTGCGATCCGTCGCCATGAATACCCTCAGCACTGTCACTTCCACAACTGGCTTCTAGAGCTCAGACGGCATATGAGCGTTCAGGGGATTTGGTTTGGATTATAGGGGTGGTCAAGCAAGTGACAACACAGTTTCCACCATATCATCTACAGCTTTTGCTGCATTGACTCACTGTGCAAATGAGCCGCCTGACCAATTGCGACTACAGATGAGCCTCTATGGGAGTTTTGATAAATCAAGGTGTTCATGTCATTTCATTGACTCTAATCATGTTACATTATTGAGTCACCAGTGCACTTTTAATACACTGCAAGGCTTATGGCCATCGTAGTATGAAGTTACAGTTCACAGCATTCTCCATACGTGTGCTGTAGATCAGGGGTTCTCAACCTTTTCAGTCTCAAGACCAGCTGATAATAACCACAAAGCACTGTGGCCCAATCAATCAATCAATCAAGCAATCAGTCATCTTTTATAGATAACCTTTCTCCAGGAAATCATGGTCTCTCCAGAAGATGTTTAATTAGCATGTTACTACAATGTTTGTATTTGTGTATATGTACACTAACATTAATATATTTATATTAATAGACTTAATATAACACTAATATGGTTAGATATCATGTGTCCAGCCAGCTACAAACTACTGCATCCACCTGAGAACAGGCCCACAGACCAGTAGATGGTGCTTCATGGCTCACTGGTGGTCCACAGCCACCAGATTGAGAAACCCTGCTCTTGATTGCTCATTAAAAGGTCTATGAAATGTCAAAGTGCTACTGACCTACTGACAGTTGTTACTGTATAGCTTGTAATAGGCGGATCTGTAAATCAGACTTGACCAGATTTTGACCGCTGTGTTGCACCATGCATTGATTCCTTTGATGTATATGGTTTATATGAATATAAGTATTGGAAAAGCCAGTTCCAGTGATCTTTCAGCTGTTTGCAGAATTCAGTGGTTGAGGTGGAGGCAGAGTCAGAGGCAGAGGGTGGTTTGGTGTGAAACACTGCTCTAGAGGAAGCTTACTAGGTCAGTGTTGCTGATGGGAACCGGACCCCCGAAACATTTAATCCCTCTAAAATCCCCTTTACATACAGTGGTTTTGGACGCTCTTAGATTTCTTAAGGTCTGCAACACATACAGCTCTGGAAATTAATCAGAGCCCACTCCAGTTCCTCCTTAACTCAGCATCTCCACATGTACAGCAGGTTCTCAGTGAGGAACCGAAGGTTGGGTTCCAGCTTTACTGGCAGATACAGTGAGCGTCTGGTTCATAAGAACAAGGTCCAGCAGCAAACACACAGGACAACACAGCTACAGACTGGCAGAGGGCCAAACCCACTCTCTACTGACCGTGATGAGCGCCACCTCGTTCCAATGTCCCTTAACCACCGTAAGATGACCTCGAGTGACCTACAGAGAGACTGGCGAGCGGTGGCTGGGGTGAACCGCACAGCGAGCATGGTTCTAAAAACAGGCTTCTGGAGGTCATTAGTGATTTTCTAAATAAACAGATCTAATACAATATCTGATCTGGAGTTTGGGAGACATGGTTCCAGTAGTGTAGAGAATCAAACAGAACTGAGGAATTCTGGTCCAACACAAACCCAGAACCTGTACAGCTAGAGGAACCGATCACATTCAGGTGGGCTCTTAAATTTTCCAGAGCTGTATAGGGCCATATTGTTTGCTCTTTTACTATGAAGAATGCCGAGTGAATCTGCATGTGTGTTCCAAGTTTTTACTTGCAGCCCACCAATTTATTACCATGAATACTGCAGTTTCTTTCAGGATCTGTAAAGTGGGATCTTGTCTTATTAAGGCCAAACCTTTATCTCAAAACTGTCGTAAAAAAGCAATGTGTCCGGCATCAGCCAGTCGGTTGTTTCACATTTCATATGAATCAATGAGTTAACGAATTTTCTGTAACTTTCTTTAAAGAAGCTTTGAGGGTTGGATGTCTATTTCCTTTCACCACCACTGACCAAACCAAACCTACAGAAGTTGGACAATGAAACTGAAACACCTGGTTTTAGACCACAATCATTTATTAGTATGGTGTAGGGCCTCCTTTTGCGGCCAATACAGCGTCAGTTGGTCTTGGGAATGACATATACGAGTCCTGCACAGTGGTCAGAGGGAGTTTAAGCCATTCTTCTTGCAGGATAGTGGCCAGGTCACTACGTGATGCTGGTGGAGGTTCGTCCTTCTTGGTGGTATGCTGACATTACCCTGGATACCGTGGCTCTTGATACATCACAAAGACTTGCTGTCTTGGTCACAGATGCGCCAGCAAGACGTGCACCAACAGTTTGTCCTCTTTTAAACTCTGGTATGTCGCCCATAATGCTGTGTGCATTGCAGTATTTTGAGCAGAACTATTACCTGCTAACTGAACCTTCACACTCTGCTCTTACTGGTGCAATGTGCAATTAATGAAGATTGGCCACCAGGCTGGTCCAATTTAGCCATGAGACCTCCCACACTAAAATGACAGGTGTTTCAGTTTCATTGTCCAACCCCTGTAGATCACTTTGTATATATCTCAACCTTTCACTTCTGCAGTAATTTTGAGAACATTGCTGGAATTTCCAAATGTCACCTGGTTGTAGGTGGATCACTGGAACAGCTCAACAACTGTCCCCAACATTTAAACACGTCTTCTGTCTTAAATCTACTGAAATACAAAGATGCAATTGTACTTGTTGGACTTATCGTATGGCCTTGTGTATTTCCTGCACCAATCATGCACAAGTGTCCTTGAAAAGATTTGGAAATGTGTACAACGATGAGTCAAAACATTATGACCCACTATTCCTAAACAGGTCTGACCCACCAAGGCATGACCTCTGAAGGTGCCTTGAGGTATCTGGCACCTAGCCGTCAGCAGCAGCACCGTTACTTATCCTTTTTTGACCGACATGGTGCCAGTGCCAGAACTGACCCAGCACCAGCTCTGGCGCGAGCAGTGACACTCTGCTGGGACTTGTTGTCCCAGTACATCCCACAGATGCTTGAACGGATTGAAATCTTGGGAATTTGGAGGTCAGAGCAACACCTTGAACTCCTCATCATGCTTCTCAAACCTTTCCTGAACAACATGTGAGCAATATTCTGTCCACAAATGACTTTAGGGTGGGGATGTGTCAAGTTATTGTCCATGTGAATGACCAGATCTCGACAGAACATCACATGTTGATGGTCGTCCCAAAGAAAAGTGGACTTGTTGATCCAGGCAACCTTCTGTTATTTCTCCGAGGTCCAGTTTTGATGCTCATGTGACAGTTGTAGCAGCTTTTACGTGTAGACCGGGGTTTAGCATGGCACTCTGACCACCGGTTTGTGGTCACGCAGTCCCTTACCCAGCAGGGTGTGATGCGCTGTATGTCGTGACACTTTCCTCCAGTAAGTATCGGTAAACATTTCTGTGCTACAGTAACTCTTCGGTCAGTCTGGAAGAGATGGGATAGCCTTAATTGCCCTCGCACGTCGTTGAGGTTTGGGCTGGTTCAAGGTTTGCTGCTGCTGACCCCACGCCTTGCCGTTGCAGGGACTTCCAGCCATGTGTTCTGGCAATGACAATCTGGGCCTTCACACCTGTCTGTTTCTCCAGCATCCAAAAGTTTAAGAATGACTGTTGGCCTATCCCAGACCTGAACATGCACTGCTGTTAGGATTCACCTGTCCAGCTCTTGGTGGTCATAATCTTTTGGCTCATTTGTGTGTGCGTGTGTTTGTGTGGTATCTACTACTGTAGTGTATGTGATTATATGCTGAGATCAACACTGTTATGAAAAAGCATGATTGTTGTCAACAATGTTGAGTCAGTCAGTCATGATATAATATTGATTAATGGATGATATAGATTGTTGGGTTACATATACAGTATAATCCAACAAAAGTAAATTATTTATGGTGAAATTAATGCAGGTGTCACGTCTGCGGTTCTACCTGGCTCTGTCACTCCTCCGGACTCCAATTCCCAGAGTGCACAGCCCAGTGATGTCACTCTGACATTTGCACTCCCCACCAGTCCTCCCCGGTCCTTGTCACCAGTCTACTGATGGCTTCAGCTGTCAGTCACACTACACAAGCCCCATTCATACACTCATCCCTGCGAAGCTTTGCCAAGCTTTTTCTCGTTGCAGTCCTGAACGGTTCTCTGTATTTCTCTACCTGTGTACCGCCCCTGCTTTTCTCATGACCTCGTCTCCTTGCCTTCTCCCTGTAACTTGGTTGCTCGACTTTGTCTCTTTGTTTACCGACCCTTGCTCTTCTCCCCTGGATTTCACCTCTCGCTTCCCCTTCTTGTTTAGTTCGCCTCTCTGCCTGATTCTCTGGTTTCTCGACTCTGCCCTGTACTTCGTTTGTGTCTCTGTGTAGCCCTTACATGCTGCTGTACCGTACTTTGCTGTTGCGTGATATTTCCGACCTGTTTATTAAAGCCTGCTTGTCTCCTGGCTCTGCTCGCATCGCGCCTGGTTCCTTGTCCCTGACAGCAGGCCAGACCTTATTCTATGGTGGCAGCTTCTTCAGCATCTTGTTAATACAAGACAAAATATTGTAAAATGACAATTTTAGGAACGTAAATGTGGTAAAATGGGTGTTTTGAACTTCACTCAGCGGCGCAGTTGATTAAACCAAACCCCATTGATCATGTTTGGCTTTAATTACAGTGAAATCTATGAACCTGCTTCACACCAGAGCAGTAGCTGTGCTGCATGACCCGCTGCCCTTTCACACTGACCGTGCGAGAGTCACAAAGTACGGTTTTAGACACTTTGCTATTCCAACTGAGCATCTTAAATGAAACGGCAAGGCACAGCTGGGGATTAAATTTATCGTATTGCCCATGTGCCATGTGATGATGGGTTTTCAGCTCGCCTCCTTGTAAATCTGAAACGTTTAATAAGAGTCTGATTGAGTCTCTGATAAGTTTATAGGCATTTAAGATGTTGTAGTTTGCAACAGTGAAGCTTACTGTGCCATGGTGGTTGGTGTGGCTCAGTGGATAACACCACTACCTGCCAGGGAGCCACCCCACCATCTGGGGGATGGGGGTTCGATTCCTGGTTTGGGTTACTGTGCTCTGCTACACCAATAGGAGTCCTGGGGCAAGACTACTAACACTACATTGGCCTACCTGTAATATGAATACCCTTGTACAGGGGTTGGACAATGAAACTGAAACACCTGGTTTTAGACCACAATCATTTATTAGTAGGTGTAGGGCCTCCTTTTGTGGCCAATACAGCGTCAGTTCGTCTTGGGAATGACATATACTGCGTCCTGCACAGTGGTCAGAGGGAGTTTAAGCCATTCCTCTTGCAGGATAGTGGCCAGGTCACTACGTGATGCTGGTGGAGGTTCGTCCTTCTTGGTGGTATGCTGACATTACCCTGGATACCGTGGCTCTTGATACATCACAAAGACTTGCTGTCTTGGTCACAGATGCGCCAGCAAGACGTGCTCCAACAATCTGTCCTCTTTTGAACTCTGGTATGTCACCCATAATGCTGTGTGCATTGCAGTATTTTGAGCAGAACTGTGCTCTTACCTGCTAACTGAACCTTCACACTCTGCTCTTACTGGTGCAATGTGCAGTTAATGAAGATTGGCCACCAGGCTGGTCCAATTTAGCCATGAGACCTCCCACACTAAAATGACAGGTGTTTCAGTTTCATTGTCCAACCCCTGTATGTCGCTCTGGATAAGAGCAACAGCTAAATGCCGTAAATGGTAAACGTAATGCTCAGTTAGGAATAACCCGGTGCCTGGTGACTCTGTAAACACTGAGATGTAACCGGTCTGCATTAACCCAGGTTTGAGAATCCTTTGTTTGTTAATGCTAATGGAACTAGCAGCTATTCTGCTCAGTGAGATTTCACTGTGAATTTGAGCCAAGCCAGTTAAACTGAGCTTTGCAACATATTTAGTCACTGTGCTGTGATGGGCTGTTTCCTGCCTTCTGCCTTTTGAGCGACACAGCAGCTCCAGCAGCCCCTGCGAAGGATATACGGTCTAGAACATGGGTGAATGACTAAACATATTTTCTCGCAACAACAAGACGCTTTCCTGTAACTATAAGGACGTTCTTGCAGTCCTCCATCTCCACCATCTCTCTCCACCTGCACCCTCTTGTTAACGATAACACAGTCACCCCTCCACGTCTGTGCGAAACCTTTATGTCCTGTTTGACCCATGTCTCAGCTTTGCTTCCCATATTCAATCTCTGACCAAGTCTTCGTTCCTTCATCTCCGTGGTACATCTAGACTCCGCCCTCGTTTTCTCCTAAAGCTTCTGAGATTCCGACTCATGCGTTCAGTACAACTCTCTGTTCTGTGGTTCACCCTCTAAAACCCTTCGCCCTCTGCAGGACACTCAAAGCTCCCGCAGCCGGACACAGCAGTAAGAGGCCTGTGCACATCACCCCCATCCTTCATCAGCTACGCGGGCGAGCAGGGCCAGGGTGCCTCTGCTGTGAAACCCAGCTGCTGACCTTTAAAGCCTCGCCTGGACCCACCCACTTATCTGTCTGCACTTCTACATCGTTATGCCCTATCTCAGGTCCTCAGACTGGCTGTTCATCAGGTCAGGCTTTCTTCTAAGGGTGGCAGGTCCTGCAGTGTTGCTGCCCCCCACACTCTGCAACTCCTCACCTTCATCTATTCGCTCTTCTTCCTCTCTTTCCAGCTTTAAAGCCCGGTTAAAGACTTATCTTTTCTCAGAGCACTTTCATTCTCCATGAGAAAAGGTGCTGTGTCTCTTTCTTCTCTCTCCCATCGATTGTAAAGCGTCCTTGGTTAAGTGAAAGGCTCTATAGAGGTGTAACTCATTATTAATCCTTAACATAGGCTGTAGATCATTTTCTGTGGTTGTATTGGTTAGCATAAATTCATAATTGACATTGATCTATGAAGTGTGCTCACCTGGCGTACCTTGCTGTGATTGGTTGAATTTAATGGCGGATTCCTCATTTTTTGTGAAAGATCAAGTCCTTCAGTCATGGTGGGTGGAGGGGGTTAGTGTTGATGAGACTGCTTTTGTCACTTTCACACTCTCAGATTTCAGTTTTGGGATCCTTCAGGGCACTTTCGAGAACTTCCTGTGAGCAAGTCACTCTGACACAGTGTCTATACACTCACACCAGCACCACACACACTAACACACCACCACCACCTCAGCGTCACTCCAGTGCTGATCCACCACCCACATACTACCTGCTCTGTGGGGGTCTGGACCATTGAAGAACAGGGTAATACAGTATACAGAGAAACAGATGGACTATAGTCTGGACCTGTAGAACCATAGCGTGCTCCTGTATGGTCAGTGGAGCTGATAAAAAATTGATTGAAGCAGTAACTAGGCCACATGACACGCCGGACCACATGACACACCGGACCACATGACACACTGGGCCACATGACACACTGGGTGTGCCATGCTAATGCAGTCGGCCCCTACATTACTATAGACACTTTAGACACTGTGCTTTTCCCATTGAGCATCTTGAATGTCTCAGGATGGCTCAGCTGGGCTTTCAATTTATCCCATGTTCATGTGCGATGTGAAGTTGGTTCTGGGATTCTGGTAAAACCTGCGTCAGCTCGACTCCCTGTGTATATAAAACCTTTAATAAGAGTCTGACCAGGTCTTGAACTAGCAAACTCAGTTCATTGACATTTACGATGTTGCAGTTTGCAGCCAAGGAGCTTACTGCGCCGTGCCCAGGTAGGAGTAACTTATGGTATGGTGATCTAGCTTCATGCAATGTTGTGTCCAATTCCTGATCCAGAATGTGGCTCAGAAGATACACATGGGTTGAGTAGTATGTCCGTAGCCCATGCATTAGAATACAGTTACAGTGACGAGCCTTACGTGTGCTGCCTCTATTCAAAGAGGAAGTGTGGCTGGTTAGTTATATGGCTGACCTATTATGTATAACCTGTTCGTTATACTCTGCCCTGCCCCTGTAAAGACACGGATGTGTTATCCATTAACAGAGTCCCATTCAGATTGGATCTAGAGTCCAATGTGTGGATGTCACAAGCCCATTCTCACTTAGTACTCTTGATGTGAATCAGCAGGCCTCACAGTAAGAAAGAGCCCAGTAGAAACGAGTTCACAATCATTCCTCAGCACCTGATCGGAAAGCTGAACCTACTGGGCCTGAACACTTCTCTCTCTCTGGATCCTGGACTTCTTGACTGGGAGACCTCAGTCAGTCCGGATCGGACGCAACACCTCCAGCACCACCACGCTGAGCACTGGGGGCCCCCCCAGGGCTGTGTGCTCAGCCCTCTGTTGTTCACCTTGCTGACTCACGACTGTGCAGCAATGCACAGCTCGAACTACATTATCAAGTTTGCGGATGATACGACTGTGGTGGGTCTCATCAGCAAGAATGACGAGTCAGCATACAGAGAGGAAGTGCAACGGTTAACAGACTGGTGTAGAACCAACAACCTGTCTCTGAACGTAGACAAGACCAAAGAGATGGTTGTTGACTTCAGAAGGACGAGGCGTGACCACTCTCCACTACACATCGACGGCTCCACTGTGGAGATTGTCAAGAGCACCAGGTTCCTTGGAGTTCACCTGGCAGAGGATCTCACCTGGTCCCTCAACACCAGCACCATAACCAAGAAAACCCAGCAGCGTCTCTACTTCCTGCGAAGGCTGAGGAAGGCACATATCCCACCTCCCTTCCTTACCACCTAGTACAAGGCTTGCCTTGAGCTCAGGCACTGCCCAAACAGCTTTTGAGCTGACGTGCATTACCTGGCAACCACATAACACAGTTCATAGCTAGAGAGAAGAAAGGTTGAGCTCTGTATAGGTACAACTCAATGCATTTCAGTGACTACACAATGAGACGGTCTTCAGTCTGCGTTTGAGGACCGCGAGGGAGGCTGTGCAAACAGCCAGTAATAGTTAATTCTATCATCTGGGAAGAGCCAGGACAGAGAAGAGTCTGGATGCTTGTCCTCCATGCATCTTGATGGATGGCGGCTCCAAGCACTGGAGGTACAGATTAACTCTTGACCATTGCCATAAAGTAGAGAGGGGCTGGTCCATTCTTGACTCTGTAGGCAAACATCAGAGGCTTAAATCTGATCCAGGCAGCTACAGGAATCCAGTGAAGGGAGCACAGCAGTGGAGGGATACGAGTGAACCTGGGAAGACGGAGGACAAGCTGTGCTGCTGCACCCTGGATCAGTTGCAAGGACCTGATGACCTGCGGGGGAAGGCCAGCCAGGAGAGAGGTGCAGTAGTGAGGCCTTAAACTGACTAGAGACTGGACGAGCTCCTGCGGGACCTCCTGAGAGAGTATCACTACAGTGCAGTGCAGTACAGAATGACATTACCCACCTATCGCCTGCTCTGTGGTGGTCCTGTGGGGGTCCCGACCATGGAGGAACAGTGTAATGAAGTACTCAGCTGGAATAGCACACAGAGCAGGCGTGAATCATAATCTTGATATTAGATGGTGTTATACTCCCTCTATGAATGATGCAATAAAGGAACAGCCCGTTATGATGTTGCGCAATATGGCGTCTGAGCTGAGCGTTGAGTAAAATGTGCTTCAATATCAGGAATGAGAGAATCACTTCTCCATTCTGGAGGCGACACTGGCTTTAGTGTGAGATGGAATTTGAATAGAGGAGATGAAACGATATCGGGTAGCATCTGGAGGCAGAGCTGAGCTTCTTCTTGGATTGCAATTCATCCAGTTCATTCATTTTTGCCATTACATAATTCAAAATGATTTGCTAGTGGAGGTAGAGCAATGAAATTCTTTATTGTTTCAATGGTCAGGACCCCCATAGGACCACCACAGAGCAGGTATGATGTGAGTGGTGGATCATTCTCAGCACTGGAGTGACACTGATGTGGTGGTGGTGTGTTAGTGTGTGTGGTGGTGGTGTGAAGTTCAGACGTAGCAGTGCTGCTGGACACTGCAGTTTCACTGTTGGACTGAGAATCGTCCACCAACCAAAACTATCCAGCCAGCAGCATCCTGTGGGCAGCGTCCCGTGGGCAGCCTCCTGTGGGCAGCCTCTTCTTGGCAGCATCGTGTGGGCAGCCTCCTGCAAGCAACGTCCTGTGGGCAGCCTCCTGTGACCACTGATGAAGGACTAGAGGATGACCAACACTGCACTGTGCAGCAGCAGATGAGCTATCGTCTCTGACGACAAGGTCAGTCCTACAAGGTGGACCAGCAAGGTAGGAGTGTCTAATAGAGTGGACAGTGAGTGGACAGTGTTAGGTGCCTTTACTGTTACGGATGATCGGCGTCTATGGAATGTTTATGATGTTGGTATAGTGACCAATTATAAACCAATTAAGTTTCTTGGGGTGACCATTTTGCATCACAGTGCCCTGCATGTATCCCATGTATCATTCTCAGGCAGAGAATGATTTTAAAGGCAGACATCTGGTTCCCTTCACCACCACCACTGTGAACAGTTCTGACTTCACCCCATCATGTTCAGGTCAAAGGTCATGTTATACACCCTGTAAACTCATGTTCCGGTTTTGCTGGTGGTAAACATGACTTTGTCGGCCGTTTGAACTCAATTTCCAAATGGGATGATCCGTATTTCTCACTTCCATGGGACAATCCGAACTTCCATGATCACTTTTAACTCGGCAGGACATCATCTATCGGATGTGGACGTTGCACAGCCCTGCATTCTGTTGCACTGGCTGAGCTCCTGTACTGGTTTGCTCACAGCTCCCACTGTGGCGTCTTGCTTTGGACCGAAAGGATCCCAAAGAGAGAGGAACAGCATCTACAGCACTTGAGGAACTAGGCTGACAGATGCTGGATGTACTCAGTGTGTGTTGTACTCCTACTCAGGTTCTCCTTTGGTCACGTCTCAGCTATCATTTCACTGAAATAGCTCTTTTACTGGACTATTTTTAGATCCTTCTACCCACCAACACAAAATACGAAATATGAATCATGCCTTCCTGAAAATTCTCAGCCTGGGTGGCCTTCGGTACAGTAGCGGTCAAAAGTACAGAGACGGTTCCTCATAGAAGGTTCTCCATATGTTCATCTTAATGGTCTTAAGACGTCAAACGATAAAATGGCACTCATGGAATTATCCAGTCCACCTTAAAACCCTCCAAAATGGAACTTTACAGAAGGAGGTGTGGGATGGCTGTGGGACTGTGATGGAAGATAAACGTTACCAGGATGATAAATGTAGACTGATGATCAATATTTACTGGGCTACACATACAGAAGTCTGTCTCTCAGTATGGCAACATGCCAGATGTCTCGGTATGGAGCTGTAGAGGTTCCTAATGGTGTCCTGTGGTAATCCATCCCATGCAGCTTGAACATCCTCACACAGTTCCTGCAGATGGTGCGGTAGGGGTGGAGGTGGAGTGACACCAGGCCTTCTGGACGTGTGACAACGAACCGTTCATCTTGGTGCTGACCACGGTGCCTCCACACACGGGTTCGTTGGTCGTCTCCACCAAGACTAAAGCGGGACTCGTCACTGAAGATGACCCGCTGCCATTCTGAGTCACTTGGTGACAGTGACGTGGTGTTAAGGACAGTCGTGGTAACGGTCTGTGTGCATGTAGTCCTGCGTGGTGCAGCCGTCTGCCAATGGTGCTGCACTAACAGGATGCCTCATGAAGGGCATCACGGCTCGGTGCATGTCTATAATGGTGGCTGTATGTGGTATATCAGGATATGTCTGTAGAGCCAAGCCTGTAGAGTCTAGTCTGTCGCACGTTTGCTCGTCTGCTGAAAAAGCCCACTTGCTTTTTTTCGTTTTCTTCTCCTTATTATTATTCTATACCAGAATTTGTCAATGCTTTTCGTCCTATAGTTTTCAAGCTAGACCCACCAAATTCGGCAGGGTCATAGGTACTATACCCGAATAGTGTGCTTATGCTTTTGGAAGCAATCCGACTTGCAGTTTTCTTACAGCGGCCGTTTAATCTGCCTTTTTTTGCCCCATAGGAATGAATGGCTGAATGTCAAGCGAATTCTTATTTCAACAGCCACAAATGAGTACAAGTAAGATGGGCCTCTCTCACCACATAGACACTCATAAACAGTACACACTAACTCACACATTTAAGGTAGTAGTACATTTAAGGTGGCAGGGAATTTAAGATGATAGGAAATGTAAGTTGGCAGGGAATGTAAGGGAGCAGAAAATTTAAGGTGGCAGGGAACTTAAAGTGGTAGTGAATTTAAGGTAGCAGTAAATTTAGGGTGGCATGGAATTTAAGGTGGTAGGTAAATTAAAGTAGCACTTAGTTAAAGGTGGCAGTGAAGTTAAGGTGGTAATGGATTTCAGGGTGGGAGTGAATTTTAGCTAGTAAGGGATTTCGAGGTGGCAGTGAATTTAAGGTGGTACAACTTTTAAATTTTAACTTTTCAACATAATTATCAGACTTTTTTAAACCAACTTAAAGTTCGTTTATGAACTTTGCCCTTCTAGTTTTTATTATTCGATGTCAAAAAATTTTAATGCTACTCCTCCTACAGTTTTAAAGCTAAAACCGTGTGCTTGTGTCTTTTTTTTCAGGTGAATGGGAGTCAATGGGATGTCTAGCAACTTCAAATGTAACTGTTCAACAATGGACCTCTCTCACACAGACACTCTTACACAGTACATACAGAACTGGTTTTAGGTAGCTTTGAATTTAAGGTAGTACTGAACTTAAGGAACCAAAAAAATAAGTTAGTAGTTGATTTAATGTGGCAGTGAATTTAAGGTTGTAGCTTTTTAAAGATGGCAGTAAATTAATATGGCAAATGAATGTAAAGTAGCAGACAGACCATTTGAGGTGGTAAAGGATTTCCAGGTGGCAGTGACAATGCCAACTTAAAGTAGTAATGGATTTCAACGTGGGAGATCATTTAAGTCACTACAGCTTTTAAACTTTACCATTTCAGCGTAATTATCAGACTTTTTCCAGCCAATTTAGGTGTCTAAAAAATTTAGGGTGGCTGTGATTTCAAGGTATGAGTCATTATTTAAGTTAGCAGTAAAATTTAAGTTGCCATTGTATTTCAAGGTGGCAGTGAATTTTAGGTATTGTACTGTAATTTACGGCGGCAGTAAATTTAAGGTGGCAGTGATTTCAAGGTATCAGTGTGTTTTGATGTTTTGGTATTGGTTTTAAGGTGCGTAGTGATTTAATGTGGCAGTGAATTTAAGGTGGTCATTCATTTCAAGGTGCCAGTTAATTTAAGGAGACTTTTTTCAAGCCCACTTAAAGTTTGTTCACTTTCTTTATATTTAAATGGATAAGATCAAAACAGAGTCATTGATACTGGTTTGAGATTTATAAAGAGACTCCAGTTTCATTACAGTGGTGGTGGTGGTAATGGGAACCAGAGTCTGCATGTCTCCATGTCTACAACACACATACAGACACTTTATTAACTATCTAAACCCACCAGTAAACCTACACCGGCCTTCTGAGATCGTATATTATAATGTTTATGATGTTTCACAGTAACACCCTCACAGTTCTGACCGACCACTCTGAATGGCTTTGTGTAAATACTAGGCATTCAGTAGGACTTGTGAGATATCAGTGGACTTGCCCTTTAAGAATGGATTAATCAACATCTGATGAGGTTTTCTTGCTTGACAGATTAAAGTCAGTGTTGATAGCTGATAACACACTGCCTGATTCTACAGAGGGCACCATCATCATTCCAACTGAATGAAAAGAATTCAGCCGTCACTGAGGCCTGTGAATATACGGAGGAGGAATTCTCACTTTCAGGATCACTTAGTGAAACACAAAGCATCTCGGCAACATTCCGGCAGAGGGAAGCATGAAGATGTTTATCTTTATAATAAAACAGTTATTATAAAGGAAATCTGCTCTGTGAATAAATGTATAGAACAACTAAAATATAAATAACTATTAATTATTATTGTTATGAGATATATATTGGTATTTATACTTCAATAAATGTATAAATACTACAATTTATAAGTATTAAAATTATAATAATAATAGAATAGAATAGAATAGAATATGGGGAGATATTTTATTTATGCTTGTTAATAATTTATTTAATTTATTTAAAAATGTATTAATTTGATTATATATTAATTATATATTACAGAGTTACATAATTTCTTCAATACAATTTTAGAAGAGCAGCTTTTCTTGTATCTAATGCAAAAGTACACAAAAATAAACAAACAAATACATAAATAATATATATTTATAATAAAAAGTTTTTAGATAGCTAGATGGATTGATAAAATTATTATAATAATATAATAATAATAATATATAATAATCAAATAATAATAATAACAACAATCACAATAATAATAATAATAACAATAATAATGACGAATAATAATAATAATAACAATAATAACAACAACAACAAAATCAACAATAATAATAATAATGATAAATAGTAATAATAATAATAACAACAACACAATAATAATAATAATGTATTTTTCTATGTGTGTGTTTGTTAAATGACTGACTTTATAAAATTATTAAATAATAAATAAATGTTTTTAATTCATTTCTGCCCTCTTATTGTCATTTATATATTTCAACGATTTCATTTAAAACTTTTATTTATTTGTTTTTATTTATTTATTTATTTATTTAGAATTATATTATTGTTTTATGTGTCTGATAAGTTGGTTAGTTGATCCTTTTGAGTGGGTCACTTGTTCAGTCACTCAGTCCTGAAGCCCCTGAAGTCTTCGGGGTCTGTTAACACCGGAGTGCTGGTCTGTGTCGGTTGTTCACATGTGGGCGGAAAGCCGGACGTGCTGCACTCTGTGAGTGTGGAGGCTGAAGGCTCCTCCAGATCCTCCTCAGAGGAGTGAGTGAGGGGGGAGGCGGGGTGCACGCCACACCGGGGGGGGGGGGGGGAAGCGTCACACGGTCTGCGTCCGGCTCGCCGCTGCTGTCCGTCGCCTCGGAGACTTCTGCAAGCACTTCTGGTACGTAAACCAGCCGGGGGTCGGTGTGCGTGTGGGGAGGGGGGGTTGGCGGGGGAAGGAGGGGGGGGGTCTGCTGAATAAACACCGGGCACAAAAAGCGAGAGGGAAAAGTTTACTGTAGTTGCCGAGGCACGGTGTGCAGGAGCCCACGCGCCCGCCGAAGCGTGAGAGTGAGCGCACGAGCGTCCGGAGCCCTAATCTCAGGGCATCTTGTGAACTCTCCACCCCCCCGTGTTTTCTGGACGGGCAAAGGTCTAAAACTGGACTCGTGGGTAGTTTAGTGCAAACAGTCACCCGCCGCACTTCCAACACGCGCTCCGCGCTCGCTCGAGCTCACCGCCAGCCGCGCAGCGTATCAGCCCGGTTCAGACTTTAGTTGAAGTCAGCGTGACAGATTGACGTGCACAGATGTGGCCGTGCCGGCGCGCACACCGGTGCAGGCGGCTCAGGATCTGATGGGAGGAAAGCTCATTCATTTCTCCCCTTCCTCTCCCCCCTCCTCCGACCACCATGCAGGACCCTCTGCAGCCTCCCCAGCAGACTGCTCCGGAGAAAGATGGCCGGGAACGACGCGCTCGGCCGCAGGGGGAAGGTGCTCACCGTGGACACCATGAACGCCAACGTGAAGAAAGTGGAGTACGCGGTGCGCGGGCCCATAGTGCAGCGCGCGGTGCAGATTGAGAAGGAGCTGAGGGAGGTATGGTCCGCGTGCATGCTTGCTTAACTGGATGTTCGTTGGTGCACTGTATATGCCTGGGTCCGATAACTGTGCATCGTTTCCAAATGCACCACATGGCCAAAAGTTTGTGGACACTTGGGCTGACTCTCAAATGGCACATATGCTTGGTAACCAGGGTTGAGGGCTGACCTGACCCCTGGCATTTTTGACCCAGGTGTTCCACCGCAATCGGACAGTCACCACCCAATGTTCTCGGGGTCCCCTTACTGTATTACCCGCCCCCCTGACCACTCCAAGGCTGAGCAGTCAGTGTCATGGACAAGTGTACCAGTGCTAGTGGATCATCATAGCTGGCTGAACACTGGACAGCTTAGCTTAACTCAGTTAGGGGCATCATATGTCTTTTTGCATGACATGGAAATGCCAAGCCCAAATAGGCAGTAATGGTGTGACGGTGTTATGCAGCAAAGGGCCGTAGTGCATTGAACCGGCCTTAAACAGGCCTAATACAATAGTTACCATAATTAGTAATGGAGTAAATGTTTACATTTGTAGGTTTCGTTGGTCACTTGCCCAGCCTCCTCATAGCTGGTTCTCACTACACTGTCTCCGGAGTGTCCCTGAATAATCATTGGTCAGAGCGGTGCACTCTAATTCCCTGGCTCCAATAACTGTTTCCAAATACGCCACATGGCCAAAAGTTTGTGGACACCTGGGCTGCCTCAAATAACACCCTTGCTTGGCAAACGGTGATCAGGCCTGGATTGGCCCTTGACTCTGGTGCTCCACCGAAATTGGTCGGTCACCACCCAATGTCCTCTGGGGACTAAATCAGCAGTAATGGTGTAGCTACCGAGACTAGAACACACCTGGACATAAGTTTGTGGACACCTGGGCTGAATATCAAATGGCCCCCTATGTGGTACATATAGTGATCATGGCTGGACTGGGACAACAAAACTGGCCCAGGTCAGGCATCACCGACTATTCCCTATCCTTGGGGTACTCTTGCTGTACTATTCCACCAAACCACTCCACTCCACTCTCTCTTTCTCTCTCTCTCTCTCTCTCGCTCTCTCTCTCTCCTTCTCTCTCTCTCTTTCTCTCTCTCTCTCTTTCTCTCTCTCTCTCTCTCTTTCTCTCTCTCTCTCTCTCTCTCTCTCTTTCTTTCCCTCTTTATCTCCTTCTCTCTCTCTTTCTCTCTCTCTCTCTCTCTCTCTCTCTCTCTCTCTTTCCCTCTTTATCTCCTTCTCTCTCTCTTTCTCTCTCTCTCTCTCTCTCTCTCTCTCTCTCTTTCCCTCTTTATCTCCTTCTCTCTCTCTATCTCTCTCTCTTTCTCTTCTCCTTCTTTATCTCCTTCTCTCTTCTCTTCTTTTTCTCTCTCTCTCTCTCTCTCTCCTTCCCTCTTCTCTCCTTCTCTCTTTCTCTCTTTCTTTTCTCCCTCTCGCTCTTTCTTTCTCTCTCTCTCTTTTTTCTCTCTCCAGTCATCTCTCTCTTTCTCTCTCTCTCTCTACTCTCCCCTTTCTTTTCTCTCTCCCCCCCCCCCCCCCCGCTCTCTCTCTCTCTTCTCACCTTCTCCTCTCGTCTCATCTCCTCTCTCTCTCTCTTTCCCTCCTTATCTCCTTCTCTCTTCTCTCTCTTTCTCTCCTCTCTCTCTTCTCTCTCTTTCTCTCTCTCCTCTTTCTCTCTCTCCTCTCTCTATCTCTCTCTTCTCTCTCTCCTCTCTCTCTCTCTTTCTCTCCTTCTCTCTTTTTCTCTCTATCTCTCTCTTCTCTCCTTCTCTCTTGCTCTCCCTCTCTCTCTTTCTCTCTGGTTGGTAAACATTAGCAATTCAATGTTCCCGGTTTAGCCTGTCCACCTTAAATGGCACCTGCACCAGAATGCTGCAGAATTTAAGGTGGAATGCTAAAATTCAGCTAATTCAGTTATGCAGAAAAGGACCATAATGCACTGAAGACAGCACAGTAGCCACGGTGATTTGTAATGGGGATTCTAATTCTCTGGTCGCACACCCATCTATCTCCCGGCTGCTTCCCATTACACTCTGCAAGGCATGAACACTTAGGGCCCTACCATCCCAGCCAAGAAATCTGGACACCCCACCTTCCCCAGGCATGAACACACCAACACAGAGGGGTGGGGCCAAGTGCTAGGGGCACGAAAACTATGGAATGAGGACTGGGCTTTAATGATAGGCTCAGAACAGGGTTATCTTATCTTATTGTCATCCACATTTGCATCATCGTCGTTGTCGTTATCTTCGTGATGTCATTATGGCATTGCACATACACTTCACCACCCCTCTGAGAGTCCCTGTTAATCAGTCACGAAGCTAATCTATGATTACTACTATTCAACTACACTGGTCTCCCCCGCCGCTCCTGATGGGATTGGCCAGTCCAGGCTGCTGACTGTATAGAAAATGAACCTGTGGGTCGCTGTCCCTGCTTCAGGGCTCAGTTGTTCTCAGAACTGAAAAAAATGATAGCACTGATATACAGGGGTTGGACAATGAAACTGAAACACCTGGTTTTAGACCACAGTCATTTATTAGTATGGTGTAGGGGCCCTTTTGCGGCCAATACAGCGTCAGTTGGGTCTTGGGAATGGAACATATACTGCGTCCTGCACAGTGGTCAGAGGGAGTTTAAGCCATTCCTCTTGCAGGATAGTGGCCCTAGGTCACTACGTGATGCTGGTGGAGGTTCGTCCTTCTTGGTGGTTTTTTTGCTGACATTAACCCCTGGATACCGTGGGCTCTTGATATCACAAAGACTTGCTGTCTTGTCACAGATGCGCCAGCAAGACGTGCACCAACAGTCTGTCCCTCTTTTGAACTCTGGTATGTCACCCATAATGTTGTGTGCATTGCAGTATTTTTTTGAGCAGAAACTGTGCTCTTACCTGCTAAACTGAACCTTCACACTCTGCTCTTACTGGTGCAATGTGCAGTTAATGAAGATTGGCCACCAGGCTGGTCCAATTTAGCCATGAGACCCCCCACACTAAAATGACAGGTGTTTCAGTTTCAGTGTCCAACCCCTGTAGTTATATTGGCCCAAAGGTGCATCAGTGGGTTCAGATATGGAACACTCCAGGGAAGTGTGGGATTGGATATTTATTGAAACCATTCCTTGGCGACTTTGACGTCGTGTTAAGGACAGCCATCGTAACGGTCTGCATGGTGCAGCCGTCTTCCAATGGTGCTGGTACTAACAGGATGACTCATGGAGGGCATCAACAGCTGAATGTCTGCCCTTGTGGCTCTTGGTCAGCCTGGTTACAGCGATAACGCCTGCCCTGGTTTAACATACAAGCATGAAACTCGAATCATTCACAGGTCTCATGAGGTCAAACCTGCCCACCAAGTTTCATTCCTGTCGGTTGATTCCTTCTGGGTGCAGCTGTTTGTGCAACTAGCGTTTAGGCAATGAGTGTAAGAGTGGTGGGAGACTACAGCCGGAAAGCCAGACCCTAAACACATCCCTCTGGGAAGCTCCAGTCTGGGAAAGATGGCTAATATCAACTTTGACCATGTACTTATGTTGTCATATATGAATATGAATGGCTGAAAAATGGCATGGAGCAACATTCAAGTAGTAGACTGCATGTCTAGACAGATCAGACACCTTCCCGTAGCCCCCTGTTTTGATGACCAGGGTGTAATCTCAGCTGGCGTGTACTGTCCGCTTCCGATGGGTGCTCGTTCCCTAATCATCAACAGCTGATGAATCCCGTCGCAGGTGTTCATAGCCCCATCAGCCCCGTACAATGCCCGGAGTTACCACGCATCCTACAAATACTTTTTTGTGGTGATGTTCATGGACTCGCTGAACACTTGCTGGAGTTTGCACAGCGGTGTTCCCTAAAACTAGGCCAGCGAGTGGTAGGAGTGGTCAGTAGTAGCAGCTGCACTGTTGGCCATAGTAGCACAAAGCAAGACAGGCAGACAGGCAGCACGGCTGCACCTCTTCCTCATCCGCTTAGTCAAAACCGAGGACACCTCCAGCGGGGACATCTCCAGCTATGTCTGGCCACCCACTACAGACTGCACCGGTTGTGTCGCTGCTGCTGAGATGGGCTGCTGAATATCTGTGGATTCTGTGGAGCCAGCGTTTGGGAAGCGCAACAAGAGCTCGG
>JAMWET010005264.1:0-35000 GCA_024036415.1 Prochilodus magdalenae
AGTAGAAGGTTGGTGTTTCTAATAAAGTGGCCAATGAGTGGAAGCACGAGTTTGGTGTTTCTAATAAAGTGGCCAGTTTGAGGAAGTACCAGGTGGGTGTTTCTAATAAAGTGGCCAGTGAGTGGAAGCACAAGGTAGGTGTTTCCAATAAAGTGGCCAGTTAGTGGAAGCACAAGGTAGGTGTTTCTAATAATGTGGCCTGTCTCATCTTCTACTTACATACGTGAGTGCAGTATGAATTGAAATCTGGAGTCTGCACTTTCCACACAGTTCTGAAACTACAGCATGGTTTAGGTTTGGCCTGGATTATAACTGTGACCTCCAGGTGTTAGAATAGTCCAGCAACATGCCTCTCCCTCTGACTGCAGGGCCAGCGCACTCCGAGCCTTCCCGCCTATCTAACACTTCAGCAGCCTTTAAATTACACTCCCCCCCTAAGGCTCCCATAACCTCATACTACAGCCGCAGATCCAGCCACACTTACGCCTTCTGCTGCGCCTCACTACCAGCTAATGAGGAACTCAAAGGAAAAGGCTGGAGCGCCGAGGATCCCTTACCAAATGTTACCTTAGCATTCCCCGAACGCTGCGGCTATGCTAACATCTTAAGCCTTCCCTATCGCCAAGAAACCTCACTCTGTTAAAAGCTGCACTCAGCATTAACGCTCCTCCGAAACACTCCTGCATCGCTCCCCAGCAGCGGCCCGCATGAGGAGGGCAAGACGGCTAGTGAGAATAATCCCTGGACACTTTGTACAGCCACAAACTGGCCACTTTATTGGAAACACCAATCTTGGACTTTAATTAACTGGCCACTTTATTAGAAACACCTTCCTTGTGCCTCCATTACCTGGCCACTTTATTAGAAACACCCACCGTGCACCTCCATTACCTGGCCAGTTTATTAGAAACCCACCTTGTGCTTCCACAACAGGACATTTTTTAGAAACACCTACCTTTTATTTCTATTGATTGGCCACTTTATTAGAAACACCAAGCTTGGACTTTAATTAACCGGCCACTTTATTAGAAACACTGAACTTTTACTTCTATTAACTGGCCACTTTATTAGAAACACCTCTCTTGTGCCTCTATTAACCGGCCACTTTATTAGAAACACCTACCTTGCACCTCCATACCTGGCCACTTTATTAGAAACACCCACCTTGTACCTCCATTACCTGGCCACTTTATTAGAAACACCCACCTTGTGCTTCCTCTAACTGGCCAGTTTATTAGAAACACCCACCTTGTGCTTCCTCTAACTGGCCAGTTTATTAGAAACACCATGCATGTACTTCCTCTAACCGCGACTTGGTTAAAAAACGCTCATGCTGTAAGTCCGTAAACTGGCCACTTTATCAGAAACACTGACTTCTTGGCCGCTTGTTTCATTGTTACTTGTGATGATGACTCTTAGTACTTTAACCAAGTGCGGTAGTACTCCAGTATCTTAGTATTATATACTTAGTACTATATCTTAGTAGAGAGTATTTTCTTAGTATCATTCAGTATCTAGTTTCTATTTCTCTTTTATGTCCGTCTATTTGATCTACTTTTATTTGACTCTTCCCAACAAAGTGATATAATGGGTTAATATGGGGGTTTATAAACCCTAAACAGGGTCCTGGGTGGTGGCGGGGGGGCGGGGTTTATAAGCACAACGATACTGTGGTCAGGAGGACGGCATTCTCCTTCAGTTTACAACTCTTAACTGGTATCTTAGTAATGAAAATCGTCACGTGACTTTATGACTGTGTGTGACTCTATGCATCTAAAACTCGTCTCACCGTTAGTCACGACGATTACTCTTATCTTAGTATCCCCGCCGAGTACTCAAGTACTCCAGTATCTTAGTACGTATCGAGAGTGCTTCTTTCTTTCCTAGTATGTCTACTTTTACCGTAGTATCTCTGGGTACTCAGGTATCTGGGAGAAGACGTGTATCTTAGTAAGTATGAAGTACGATCTTGCCCTTGTGACAATGGTGAGATGGAGTGTTCTTCTTAGTATCTACTTTTATCTCAGTATTTATCTCAACAAGAATGCTTGTTTATTAGTACTTACTCTCTTAGTAACCCCGATAAGTACTCAAGTCATGGTGCCTACCGTAAGTATTCCTGTCCTAGCTGCTTCTTATCAGTTGAGGAGTAGCGTTTCTTTCAAGGCTTCTACCAGCGAAGGGCCAAAGTTGATTTTTGTCATTGGCCCAAATTGACTTCCTTCCAGTGTCAGGCATAAACAAACCAAAACCTCAAATGAACCAAGTATATGACATTCGTAGCTCCATCTTTGACAATGGCAAATCCCAGTTTAAGCAGTCATAATAGCTGTGAGGCGTTTGGTTAGCATCGTTCCTTGCTAATCCACCAACAACCTAGCATATTTCAACACTAAATATGGACGTCTAGTCGACACTATATTTACATTAATGGCATTTAGCTGATGCTTGTATCCAGAGCAACTTACACGGTTAATCACATTACAGGTAGGTCAATGTAGTGTTAGGAGTCTTGCCCAAGGACTCTTATTGGTGTAGCCCAGCATAGTCACCCAGGCCAGGATTCGAACCCCAGTCTTCCACATGTTATCCACTGAGCTACACCAACTCATATGATCTGTAAAATCTCAGAATCACTAGGCAGACATAGCTAGCTAGCTAACTAGCAAAACTAATCCCACCGAAACTATGAAATACATTTCTAAAAATATCGGTATAAAATCTGTGAATCTTCTGCTGGAAAAAAAAGAACTACCTTGCTAGTCTAAGCTGGTTTAGCTGGCCTAAGCTAGTTTAACTGGCATAATGAGAGCTAATATGCTATAGCTAATGTATAATCTTAGTACTCCAGCTGAGTACTAAAGTACTCCAGTATCTTAGTACGAATGGAGAGCGCTTCTTGTTTTCTTAGTACTGTCTACTTTTATCTTAGTATTTCTCTCAACACGTTTGTTTACTTGCCTGTTTATTAGTAGCTACTAACTCTGATAAGCACTCAAATCGTGGTGCCATCTGATGTAGCACCTACCCCAAGACTTATCTTATAGAACCCTTTTGTTGTTGCTATAAAAGAACCATGTAAAGAACCTTTTTAAACATTCTGGTGATATTTAAAGAGTCATAGTTGCTTATGGAGTCATCAGCTTTTTACTGATGAGTCTTTGGAGGCCCATTTTAAGTATTATACTTTTACTGTGCTAGCATGTTTAGCCTGAACTTGTTCTATAGGTAGGACACAGGAGCAAGCACATTTCTATTGTAGTAGCTACAATTTTTTACCGTTGCTCAGATCAGAAACTTCTTTCCAAGTTCGGTCTGGCACCAACACTGAAGTAGCCTCAATCAAAATACTTGATATTGAAAACTGGTGCTTATGATGTCAAATCTACCATCACCTCTGAGCTGCTAAGACGCGGTTTCTAATAAAGTGGATATTGTACATCTGAGATTATGAAGACACCGCCTACTTTTAAAACTGCATTAGTTTACAGAATGACATGTGTACAGGTCTTTTCCATATTGCCATTAGCAAGGAAATGTCCAGGAAGCCAATATTGAAGCTTCTCCAGAGCGCAAAGCTCTCTATCCGAGTTCCATGTCCAATCAGTGGGCACTTTACTAGAACCACCTCCCTTGTACATCCATTCACAGGTGATGCGATGCAGAAACACCTGTTTGGATGTCTACTCAGTGGTCAACTTTGTTATTCAACTAACTGGCCCCTTTATCCGAAACGCCAAGTCTGTACTTCCCCTAACTGGCCACTTTATTAGAAACATCGACCGTGTACTTTCACTGTCTGGCCACTTTACTAGAAACCCCTACCTTGTATTTACTGTGACTGACCACTTTATCAGAAACACAGACCTTCTCTACGTCCACTAACTGGCCACTTTATTAGAAACACCAAACCTCTAGCTCCACTAACTGGCTACTTAAAAAGAAATACTTACCTTGTACTTTTGTCTTACTGGCCACTTTATCAGAAACACTGACTTCTGGCCACTTTATTAGAAACACCAAACCTCTAGCTCCACTAACTGGCCACTTTATTAGAAACAACGGCCTTCTCTACGTCCACTAACTGGCCACTTTATTAGAAACACCAAACCTCTAGCTCCACTAACTGGCTACTTAAAAAGAAATACTGACCTACGTGTACTAACTTATCTTTACTAGGCCACCTCTAGCTCCACTAACTGGCTACTTAAAAAGAAATACTGACCTTGTACTTTTATCTTACTGGCCACTTTATCAGAAACACTGACTTTCGACTTCCACTCACTGGCCACTTTATTAGAAACACCAAACTTCTACCTCCACTCACTGGCCACTTTATTAGAAACAACAACCTTCTTTCTTTACCTCCACTCACTGGCCACTTTATTAGAAACACTGACCTTTCATTCCCCTGCCACTTTCTTGGATCTTCTGCTTAATGTTTTTTACCACTCACTTTTTGACTGTGTCTGATAAAATAAATTAGAGTTTGTCCTGAGATGTGCAGCGCTAATAACTCGATGTTCATTAATAACCCAAAGGCGTGCACATGCACACTCGCCGCGTGCTCACACCTGCCAAGTGCCGCTCTAAATTTGGGCCATAATATACTGGATGCGCTGCAAATAGCCCCCTTATGAACAATTCATGTAACACACGGGGCAATCATGAGCAATGCATTGACGGGGTTTATTACCGTTAATGCTTAATTAAGGCTTATTTATTAGTCCAGGAGTTTGCCACCTACATCAGCACGGCGTCTGCGCCATTGGACACCGGTCTTGTCTTTCAGAGCGCCATTAATGATTGATTAATTATAAATGAATTGATGAATTATGCCTGGCTGTTTCAGATGTGGTTCCACTCCCGATGGGCTCAACACGCAGCGCTACAAAGCTTTCGTCTGTTGTTTTTTTATTTTTTTTATTTTGGCTGTTTTTTAATGCTAATGTCCATAACCTACTTGGCTGTGTGTGTGGAGGCAGGTGTAATTTTAGATTGGGGTTGTGTGTGGGAATCGCACACAGCTCCGTCTCTCCGAGGGTTCACGTTCACCATCGTCAGCCCTTTATTTTCACTCATGCAGTGACTCAAATGGATCCCTATCTGCGTTTTAAGAGACGCTAACGTACGTTAGACAGTTTTTATCCTGCTGGAAAAAGTGGGAACACTTTTCACTCAGTAAACCATGTGAGCAGAATTAATACATTCATTAAATACATGCAAGCTGCAGAACTACAGCAGTGTAAATAGCAGTGCAAATATTACAGCTTGCCCCATACGGTCGTATGCAAATGACATATGTTCAGTTTCCACGTGGAAAAAAGGGGACGTTAATATTTAATATTATAAACTGCACCAAAACTTTTCCCAGGCAACATTTCATAGACAAGCTCATCAGACACATAATTAGCCACCTTGTGTGTTTAAGGTGGTAGTAACTTCAGGCTCCTGCAGATGGCGCTGCACGGATTCATAGTCTGAAAAGAGGTGGTTGCAAAAATCCCAGTCTACAGGAAATTTTCCGGGGAAAATTTGTCCCAACTTCACAATTCTTTGGCACAAGTGTGTCTGAACACTGATGTGGCTACATCCAGAAACCTGTCCAGTCCATGCCCAATCCAATACCAGCTGTTATTGGTGCTCATGGAGGTATAACCAGCCAATAGGGAGTGATGTAAGTTTAGTTATATAAAGTTTGTAGCATGCTGTGTTCAGTAAATTAACAGTAAGTGTGAGCACAGAAAGTGTGAGAGGCTTGTTGTAACAGTTGCTGGAAACGAATTAGTTGCTGTTAAATTAATGGTAAATAAAAAAAAATTAAGATAATAAAAAATGTAAAATAAATAAATATATATACATTTCGTTTAGATGATGCTGTGAATACAGGGCTCCAAAAAGTAACAATATTTGAAAGGACTTGGGCTGTTTCCCATATGGAGACTATACTTTAGTCTGGCTAGCTCACATTGGGAATTCTAGGCTTCAAAATGATGCTATACCACAGGCGCATATTCATAGACAACGTGATGGACAGAGGGACTTGGAAAATAGTTTACTTGGAAAAGTTTACCTAGACCAACATAATAAATAAATAAATAAAAATTAAGTTTTACCTTGGTTAGGCTGTGCCATGTTCTGCCTTTCTTAATTTTTTTAATTTCTTCTAAATATTTTTGCATTTTTATTCCACATTTAAATTATGTTATTTTCAAAGCAGCAAATTGAAGCCATCCTTAAAACTGAAATAAAATTTAAGTGGAATTTAAAGGTGATTTTGAGAGCCCACGATGCATTCTCTGTGCCTAAATTTGTCCCCACACTTTATGCACACTGTATTTAATCTAAAACAGGAGAAGGATAAGAAACTATGCAAAAAGTGCAAATTCAAATTTTTTATCTATACCGCATTTGAGTTGGCATGATTACTGACAATTAATTAGATTTCTCAATTTTTATATTGTTATTAACTTATAGTATCTTATTGTTTCAATTTCAAAGTCAAATCTTAAAATATCACGTATTGTCACGTGTGTAAGAAACACTGTTCCATGTATATAATTAAATATTACTCAGAATTCAAATCCTACACAAAAAAATGTATAGACAATTGACATCATGCATATAATTCAGTTTATTCCACATAAATTTAAGCAAAAAAAACAATAGCTCTCCCCAGGAATTAAATTTTTACCTATTATTCGGTTTTAATTAAAGATTGAATTCAAACTCAATAAATCTGCAGGAAATTTAAATATTAATTAATTCCACAGCAATCTTACCCAAACCTTAAATTGAAAATTTTACACATAATTAAATTACTACACAAGATTCAATTCTAACACAAAGATTTAGCAGAAAATGTATTTCCTACACACACCTTACACAAAACTAAAACTCTTACATGTAAAAACTTACTTGTACATTTGAAGTCTTATGCAAAACTCTATGCAAATTAAATTCTTACACAAAAATCTTACTGAAATTAATTTTTTCCACCAAAAATCTTACAATTACACAAAATCTAGTTCCTAAACAAAACTGATTGGGCTGTTTTTGTTTGTTTTTGATGCAAAATAAAATCAAATTTTCAGTGTTGCTCAAAATTAACTTGAACATAAATTAGAAAACTGAGGACTTGTTTTTGGGGTCTTCTTTTTCGTATGCATTAGTTTTACGACGGGGGGCTTCAAAGACTTTTGTGCTCCATCCGTCCCACATAAGTCAATAGTAACAAAGGAGTAGAGATCCATTTCAGTTACAAAGATAATTTTGGTCACATGTGTGCATCTGTAAGTTTTGTGTGTGTGTGTGTGTGTGTGTGTGTGTGTATGTGAGGGTGTATATTGGTATGGAATCTGAACTGTGAGCTCCTCACACTTTGTATAAAAGGTGCCTGTTTGATAAGCCTCAAATACATAAACTCTGAACCTGCCAAACAAAATCAGGACCTGCAAAGGTGGAGCTCAACTTAAGCCTCAAATTTATTCCAGTCGAGGTGCTGAAGTATGTTACAAAAGTACAAATGTAACACGGTAGCACTGTATCCAGATTGTAATGTGACTACAGAAGTCGGTCACGAGGGGTCTCAATGAAATGTAACATAGTAACAAGTACATGTAATAAACTGTTGTTTATATGACTGTAATTTAGAAGATGATCACTGTTGGAACAAAACCTTGAATCTCCAAAATAGCTTACAGCAGAAGGAAAAACAGGTTCTCAACTTATAAAAGAAGTTAATGCAAATGTACTGACTTCTAAGGCAATTTTAGACTAAAGATTTCTATTGGACAGTTCCTTCCAAATTTTTCAGCCAGTGTCAAGGACAGCTGGAATTTGCAAACCGTGTAGAATATGCCTAAAATGGAGATACAAGGTTTTACCCTGACCCAAGCTCTTTTTGATTAACTGTGTCAAGCTCAAGGGATTTTCTGGGTGCAAAAATATCCCTTAGGCTCAATAATTTGGTATGGGTTTTTTAGGGGTGGTATGGGGGTTCATAGGATGATGATAATTATTTTAAAAAAAGGATAAGAAATTAAGTTGTGGGTTTAAAATATGGATATTTTGGTTTTTTTTTTTGGAATATTACCCCCACAATTACTTGCATATAGTGTTTCACATAGCATAAAATCTAGCATAGATAGATAGATAGATAGATAGATAGATAGATAGATAGATAGATAGATAGATAGATAGATGTCGTGCTAGATTTCATGCTGGTTATGCTAACTGGTTCAAAACCATCACACTTTAAGTTTTAGTAATTTCCCAACATATAGTTACTAACCTTAAACAGGGTCCTGGGTGTTGGGTGGGTGATTTTAAAAGCACAACGATACTGTGGTCAGGAGGACGGCATTCTCCTTCAGTTTACAACTCTTAACTGGTATCTTAGTAATGAAATTCGTCACGTGACTTTATGACTGTGTGTGACTCTATGCATCTAAAACTCGTCTCACCATTAGTCACGACGATTACTCTTATCTTAGTATCCCCGCCGAGTACTCAAGTACTCCAGTATCTTAGTACGTATCGAGAGTGCTTCTTTCTTTCCTAGTATGTCTACTTTTATCTTAGTATCTCTGGGTACTCAGGTATCTGGGAGAAGACGTGTATCTTAGTAAGTATGAAGTACGATCTTGCCCTTGTGACAATGGTGAGATGGAGTGTTCTTCTTAGTATCTACTTTTATCTCAGTATTTATCTCAACAAGAATGCTTGTTTATTAGTACTTACTCTCTTAGTAACCCCGATAAGTACTCAAGTCATGGTGCCTACCGTAAGTATTCCTGCCCTAGCTTCTTCTTATCAGTTGAGGAGTAGCGTTTCTTTGAAGGCTTCTACCAGCGAATAGCCAAAGTTGATTTTTGTCATTGGCCCAAATTGACTTCCTTCCAGTGTCAGGCATAAACAAACCAAACCCTCAAACAAACCAAGTATATGACATTCGTAGCGCCATCTTTGACATTGGCAAATCCCAGTTTAAGCAGTCATAATAGCTGTGAGGCATTTGGTTAGCATCGTTCCTAGCTAATCCACCAACAACCTAGCATATTTCAACACTAAATATGGACGTCTAGTCGACACTATATGATTTGTATAATCTCAGAATCATTGGGTAGACATAGCTAGCTAACTAGCAAAACTAATCCCACTGAAACAATGAAATACATTTCCAAGGTATATAATCTGTGAATTTCCTGCTGAAAAAAACCCAGATCATGCTAATCTAAGATGGTTTAGCTGGCATAATGCCTAGCTAACGTTCTAGTTAACGTTCTAAAAGCGTTAATTTACTGTGAAATCAGGTTCAGTACAGCTTCAGTTTAAGAAATTTTAGAAGACCTTCGGTCTGAAGGACAAGACTAAGTGCTACTTAAAGTAAAACAGGCAAAACAACTTGAATCCGTGAGCTAGCATGTACTTTCGCTAACAAGTATGCTAACAAGAGGCAACATTCAGTTACATTCTAGGTTGTAGTGGAACGAAAAATTTGATGGTTTAATTAGATTACATTCTAGGTTGTAGTGGATCAGAAAATTTTCTAAATTAAATTAGAAAATTAGAAAATTTAGATTTTCTAAATTAGATTATAAAATTAGATTAGATTTCCTTGAAACAGCGTGTAGCGGCTTCTAATCGTAAGTTTTTAACAGTTAATATGTAAATGAACATTTTTGATCAGAAAACCTAAAATGCTACATGCAGTAAATGCTGTGTTTAAAGGCAACACGTGAAACTACCCGACCTTGTTGGCTAGCATTTGGATAGCAAGTATGCTAGTGTGCTAATACTTTTAACTACCTTAAATTTTTGTAAGCCTTTAGTAAGCCACATGTCTTTAAAACTGTCTAAAGTTTCAGACAGATGAGGTAATGCTATAAACAACCGACTAGCAAAAGCTAATTCCTACACCAAGCTGGTATATTCCTGTCGGCTGTTGGTCTAACTGGACACAGGTTAACCTGCATACCAGTATCTGTAAGGGGCTGGTCACTATTTAAGGTGGAACTATAGCATCAGATAAACACAGTAAGTTCAGTTACCCAACTCTGAAAGTGGCATAATTAGCCCAATAACTCTAAAGTCGTGAGCTAGAATTTCAGCTTGGTAATAAAGTTATGTTGGTCATTGTTGGTTGCAATACAAGAGATACGAGTTCAATTTGTTTCTTAGTTTTATGCAAACTAATCTCGATGTTTCTTTCCCACTGCAGTGTTCGAACGATATTAACAACAGCTTCAGTCAGGGTTTATATGCACATTCGCTATGCCCGTTCCAAAAACCTCGTCCCTGGCACCGCTATAATGACTACTGTGGCATGCATTCCGGAATACATTAACTTAGCTTATTGTGTTTATTTTGTCAGGGCCCAGGCACAAAATGCATTGATCTCCAAAGAGGAGAGATGCTTTGCACCAGAGTTAGTCTAATAAGCTAATGTCTGCCTGCAGGCCCTGATAAGTGATAGCTAATAGCGAAAAAACCCAAGTAAACCCACCGTATCAATTAAACATAACCAACTCAATCCCCCAAATTAGCCTGGGAACTTCAGCCTGGCACCAAAGTTCAAGTGGCCTCCATTAAGATGCTTGATGTCTAATAAAAGCACCATCCCATAATTCCTTTAGGATACAGAAAGATGATACGTACTTACATACAGACTTTCTGTATGTTGAATCTTCCGAATGAGGAAAAACGCAGGTTGTATTATCACACCAAGCCTGAATTCTCTTTTCTACATTTCAAACTTGACCAAAAAGTCCGTTTGCATTCGTTTGTATTAAGAATTCCCAACCTTATCATAAGCAACGGATACTTTAGGGTAGTTCCCTTGATTGAGTACTATCTAGGGTTGTACGATGAGGGCTCTAAATGAAGAACCTTTGGTCAATAATCTTTTTTCTTGAAACCTTCGGTGGGTACTTCTCCTGGTGTTTACAGACGCTGTCTCAGAACGTGGAGAATTACTCTGACCTTAGTAACGAGCACTGTCTCATGGTGTAGTCTTGAACTTGGATTTGCAAATAAATGCTTATTTTGTATTTAAGGATGAAAAAAAAAGCAAGCAAACAGAACCACAGTGCATACGGTTCAGGTCATAATGTTACAACTCCGAAACTTGTGATATTTCATACTGCAAAAAAGAATGTGCATGAACTTTTCAGTTTTTATAACTCACAACAGACAAAAAAACACAACACGGACAGGCGCTGGGAACGACTCTGTGCTGCTGCATGTTTGACCGGAATGAGGTGCATAACAGAGTATGGATATTCAGAAACAACATGTTGTATTGCTGTGACTTGTTTTGAATTATCTTCCATCATTCGGGAAGAGCGCTGGTGTGAGATTTTACATGTTAATAAAACTTTTATTTTTAAGATTTCCGCATTTGGTTCTTTCCTCTGAGTACTTCCTATAAATCATGTATTCATACTGCAATATAAATGCTTTATGAGGCATTATATAGAACACATGACATCTTGTCATACTTGGCATAAGCTTGGTTAATATCTCTTAAGCAGTTATAATGACATGCATGACTTTATAATGTCTGGCATTTCACCTTATAATATCTTATTACAAGAGTGGGATTTCAGTACATTATACCTCATAGAGCATTATAAGTGGTCTTACGCCTCTAAGTGAAGTGGGCTTTCAGTACATTATACCTCATAGAGTATTATAAGTGGTCCTACAGGCTCTAAACATTTTATCTTATAGAGCATTATAAGTGGTCTTATGGCTCTAAGTGAAGTGACATATCAGTACATTATACCTTATAGAGCATTATAAGTGGTCCCATGGCTCTAAGTGAAGTGGGCTTTCAATACAATATACCTTATAGAGTATTATAAGTGGTCTTATGGCTCTAAGTGAAGTGACGTATCAGTACATTATACTTAATAGAGCATTATAAGTGGTCTTACGGCTCTAAGTGAACTCTAAGTAGCATTATAAGTGTCCTATGGCTTTCAGTACATTATACCTTATATCATTATAAGTGGTCATTAGTAAGTGGGCTTTGGTCCTCATAGAGTATGGCTTTATGGTTCTAAGTGAAGTGGGCTTTCAGTACATTATACCTTATCATAGTGGCTATTATAAGTGGTCTTTCAGTTTTTTATTAGCTTTTAAGTATAAGTGGGCCTTTCATAATTATACCTTATAGAGCATTATAAGTGGTCTTATGGCTCTAAGTAAAGTGGGCTTTCAGTAAATTATACCTCATAGAGTATTATAAGTGGTCCTATGGTTCTAAGTGAAGTGAGATTTCAGTACGTTATACCTCATAGAGCATTATAAGTGGTCTTAAAGCTATAAGTGAAGTGGGCTCTTAGTACATTATACCTCATAGAGCATTGTAAGTGGTCTTACGCCTCTAAGTGAAGTGGGCTTTCAGTAAATTGCACCTCATAGAGCATTATAAGTGGTCTTATGGCTCTAAGTGAAGTGACATATCAGTACATTATACCTTATAGAGCATTATAAGTGGTCCTATGGCTTTAAGTGAAGTGGGCTTTCAATACATTATACCTTATAGAGCATTATAAGTGGTCTTATGGCTCTAAGTGAAGTGGGCTTTCAGTAAATTATACCTTATAGAGTATTATAAGTGGTCTTAAAGGCTATAAATGAAGTGAGATTTCAGTATATTATACCTTATAGAGCATTATAAGTGGTCTTTGCACGTTCCACGTGAAGTGACATATCAGTACATTAAACCTCATAGAGCATTATAAGCGGTCTTACAGGCTCTAAGTGAAGCGCGTTTTCATTATATTATACTTCATAGAGCATTATAAGCAGTCTTTACAGCCTTTAAGTAAAGTGGTTATATAGGATATACAGTGTAAGTACATTGCTCAGATTTTTAAGGAGCTTGTTTAAAGCCATAGCTGACCTAGTACAACAGTCATGCTTATAATGCTCTAATGAACAGATATTATACTGCATTATAAACCTGACATTATGAAGTTGCATGCTCTAGTGTTCTAAAATGTTATGCATGTAATTACCACTAAAACAGTTATTAATAAACGCCTGATAGGGTTTAGTATTATTGAGGTGGACAGGAATGCTCATCATTTATAGATTTAATATTTAATAAACATTGTTGACACTTATTTTTAAGCGCCGCTGTTTCTGATCCACTCATACAAGCACACTAACACACCACCACCACATCAGTGTCACTGCAGTGCTGGGTATGATCCACCACCCACATCATACCTGCTCTGTTGGGTCCTGTAGGGGTCCTGACCATAGTAAAACAGGGTCTAAAAACGACAGTGCACAGAATCTGATGGGCGGCAGTCTGTAATTGCCTGCACCTATATGGTAAATGGAGTAGATCAAATGGACAATAGGTATAGATACAGGTTCCGTGTATCTAATCAAGCGCTGTATACAGATTGGTAATGGGGTTGTCATCAGTCTGCTCTGCCTAAAGCCTGTCTCTGCCTAAATGAGGCGTTCTATTCAAACCCATTTTATCTTCCCTCAGAATGGAGCGTCGCCTCAAACAGCACACAGTAGCTATCAAAAGAGCGGAGTGAATACAAACCGGCGAGCACAATGTCCAAAAGAGCTGCACACAAAAAGCCCTCACATGGCGAGCGGAATGGAACGCCGGAGTTTCAAACGCCGAGATATCCACGTCGAACCGACACAATCGGCACAAACTGCTACAATAAGACACATAGGAATGAAGTCTGAATGTCGGCTTTTGACAGTTCTCTGAAAACTCATTGAAAAGCATGAACAGAAATTCATATGTAGTTATATGACGATGTATAACTTATCATTTTCAAACCTTTTGGTTCCAGAATAGACCAGCCATTAAAGCTGCCCAGATGGACTTTATCCCTATAGCAATCCTTTTAATTCCTATTAGCTCTACATAATCTCATTTGCAGTATCTATAGTAGGCCTATTGTGTAATCAAATTACAGTGGCTGTAGTATTGTGTATCTCAGATTACAGTGGCTGCAGTATTGTTTATCTTATTTTACAGTGACCGTAGTGTTGTTTATCTTATTTTACAGTGGCTGCAGTGTTGTTGATCTCAGATTACAGTGCCTGCAGTGTTGTTGATCTCAGATTACAGTGGCTGCAGTATTGTTTTCTCAGATTACAGTGGCTGCAGTATTGTACATCTCACATTACAGTGATTGCAGTTCTGTTTATCTTAGATTACAGTGGCTGCAGTATTGTTGATCTCAGATTACAGTGGCTGCACTTTTGTTTGTCAGATTACAGTGCCTGCAGTATTGTTTATCTCAGATTACAGTGCCTGCAGTATTGTTTATCTCATATTACAGTGCCTGCAGTGTTATTGATCTCAGATTACAGTGGCTGCAGTATTGTTTATCTCAGATTACAGTGGCTGCAGTATTGTTGATCTCAGATTACAGTGGCTGCAGTATTGTTGATCTCAAATTACAGTGCCTGCAGTATTGATAATCAGATTACAGTGGCTGCATTATTGTTGATCTCAGATTACAGTGGCTGCAGTATTGTTTATCTCAGATTACAGTGGATGCAGTACTGTTTATCTTAGATTACAGAGGCTGTAGTATTGTTTATCTCAGATTACAGTGGCTGCAGTATTGTTGATCTCACATTACAGTGACTGCAGTATTGTTTATCTCAGATTACAGTGGCTGCAGTATTGTGTATCTCAGATTACCGTGGCTGCAGTATTGATAATCAGATTACAGTGGCTGCAGTATTGTTGATCTCAGATTACAGTGGCTGCAGTACTGTTTATCGTAGATTACAGAGGCTGTAGTATTGTTTATCTCAGATTACAGTGGCTGCAGCGTTGTTGATCTCAGATTACAGTGGCTGCAGTATTGTGTATCTCAGATTACAGTGGCTGCAGTATTGTTGATCTCAGATTACAGTGGCTGCAGTATTGTTGATCTCAGATTACAGAGCCTGCAGTATTGTTTATCTCAGATTACAGAGCCTGCAGTATTGTTTATCTTATTTTACAGTGACCATAGTGTTGTTTATCTTATCTTACTGTGGCTGCAGTATTGTTTATCTCAGATTACAGTGGCTGCAGTATTGTTTATCTTATTTTACAGTGACAGTAGTGTTGTTTATCTTATTTTACAGTGGCTGCAGCATTGTTGATCTCAGATTACAGTGGCTGCAGTATGGTTTATCTCAGATTACAGTGGCTGCAGTATTGTTGATCTCAGATTACAGTGGCTGCAGTATTGTTGATCTCACATTACAGTGGCTGCGGTATGGTTTATCTTAGATTACAGTGGCTGTAGTATTGTTTATTAGATTACAGTCGCTGCAGTATGGTTTATCTCAGATTGCAGTGGCTGCAGTATGGTTTATCTCAGATTACAGTGGCTGCAGTATGGTTTATCTCAGATTACAGTGGCTGCAGTATGGTTTATCTTATTTTACAGTGACAGTAGTGTTGTTTATCTTATTTTACAGTGGCTGCAGCGTTGTTGATCTCAGATTACAGTGGCTGCAGTATGGTTTATCTCAGATTACAGTGGCTGCAGTATTGTTGATCTCACATTACAGTGGCTGCGGTATGGTTTATCTTAGATTACAGTGGCTGTAGTATTGTTTATTAGATTACAGTCGCTACAGTATGGTTTAGTTTTTTTTACAGTCGCTACAGTATGGTTTATCTCAGATTGCAGTGGCTGCAGTATGGTTTATCTCAGATTACAGTGGCAGCAGTATGGTTTATCTCAGATTACAGTGGCTGCAGTATTGTTGATCTCACATTACAGTGGCTGCGGTATGGTTTATCTTAGATTACAGTGGCTGTAGTATTGTTTATTAGATTACAGTGGCTGCAGTATGGTTTATCTCAGATTACAGTGGCTGCAGTATGGTTTATCTCAGATTACAGTGGCTGCAGTATGGTTTATTTTATTTTACAGTGACAGTAGTGTTGTTTATCTTATTTTACAATGGCTGCAGCGTTGTTCATCTCAGATTACAGTGGCTGCAGTATGGTTTATCTCAGATTACAGTGGCTGCAGTATGGTTTATCTTAGATTACAGTGGCTGCGGTATGGTTTATCTTAGATTACAGTGGCTGTAGTATTGTTTATTAGATTACAGTCGCTGCAGTATGGTTTATCTCAGATTGCAGTGGCTGCAGTATGGTTTATCTCAGATTACAGTGGCTGCAGTATGGTTTATCTCACATTACAGTGGCTGCAGTATTGTTGATCTCACATTACAGTGGCTGCGGTATGGTTTATCTTAGATTACAGTGGCTGTAGTATTGTTTATTAGATTACAGTCGCTGCAGTATGGTTTATCTCAGATTGCAGTGGCTGCAGTATGGTTTATCTCAGATTACAGTGGCTGCAGTATGGTTTATCTTAGATTACAGTGGCTGCAGTATGGTTTATCTCAGATTACAGTGGCTGCAGTATTGTTGTATTTAGATTGTTTTATGACAGTACGGTTTATCTCAGATTGGCAGTGCTGCAGTATGGTTTATCTCAGATTACAGTGGCTGCAGTATGGTTTATCTCTCAGTGACTGACATTGTTGTGCTCACATTACAGTGGATGCGGTCTGGTTTATCTTAGATTACGTGGTGTAGTTTGTTTAGTAGATTACAGTGGCTGCAGTATGGTTTATCTCATATTGCAGTCTGTGCAGTATGGTTTGTATCTCAGATTTACAGTGGCTGCAGTATGTATTATCCTTATCAGTGTTGCCAGTATGGTTTATCTTAGATTAGTGGCTGTAGTTGCAGATTAAATATTCGCTCCGTCTGTTATCCTCTGATTTTCTGCTATGGTAGTATTCAGCTGAGCTGAGCTGCAGTATGGTTTATCTTAGATTACAGTGGCTGCAGTATGGTTTATCTCAGATTACAGTGGCTGCAGTATTATTTATCTTATGTAAGGAATACCAGTTCAGAAAAATTCTCCCTGTCTCTGTTTCCTAATTGAAAAGCTGAGTAGCGTTTTAAATGTGTCTCATTCTGTCTTTCTAATTCACTGAGGTAACAGGAACGAACATTAAGAGCTTTAAAGTGTCTCTCTGTCTTTCTTAATTCCCTCTCTCTCTGTCTCTCTCTCTCTCTCTGCCTCTCTCTCTTAATTCCATCTCTCTCTTTCTCTTTCTCTTTCCCTCTCTCTCTTAATTCTCTCTCTGTCTCTCTCTCTCTCTGCCTCTCTCTCTTAATTCCATCTCTCTCTTTCTCTTTCTCTTTCCCTCTCTCTCTTAATTCTCTCTCTGTCCTCAGTTGGTTCTGTTTCTGTCTGATGTCCTCAGTCCAGTGTTTTTGGCTTTTCTCTCATTCCCTCGCTCCTTTTCCTTGTCATCTGTCTCTTCGCATCTGTATCACACAGCTCCCTCGCCATCACTCTCTCCCTCATTCTCTCCCACTTTCTTTTTCTGCATGACTCTCTCTATCTCTCTCTCTCTGCATTTCGACCTCTCTCTTTCTTTTTTCTTTTTTCTACCGCAGTCCATCTGCTCTAACACTCTACACCCATTCCTTTATCCATTTTCTCCCCTCCCTCACACTCTTTTACCTCCATCTCTCTTTCTTACCCTCGCTTCTACCTCTTACACGCTTTCTCCCTCTCTCTGCATGGCTCTCTATCTCTCCATCCTTCATTTCCACTTCACTTATTTTCTTCCTTTCATCCTTTTTGCAGTTCATCCATCCTGTGTTTTTCTTACACTTCTTTCCATTCTCTCTCCCCCTCTATTTCTCTCTCTACCCTCTACACATCTCTCGCTCTCTAACCTCTCACTCTATTTTTCTCCACCCCCTCATTCTCTCACCTTTTATCCCTTCAGCTTCTCAGTTTTTCTCTTTTCTTTCTTTCTGTCAACACTCTACATGCATTCCTTTCTCCATAGTCGTCTCCTCCCTCTCTGTCTCTCTTGACTCTCTTTCTTATAATCTCTCCCTCTCTTTCTTTCTTCTCAATCTCTCTCACATTTCCACATTAATCTTTTCCCTCCTTCTCTCCTTTACCTCTACCCTCTCTTTTCTATCTCTCTGGAGAGAATAGAGAGTAGGAGAGAGAGAAAATGAGAGAAAGAGCTAAAGAGAGGGGATTGAGAGGTGGAGCTGGAGAACGTCAGAAAGAGAGGGGAAACTGAGGGACAGCATGGAGAACGAGGATAAAGAATTAAGAAAGCGAGGGAGAAGAAAGAATGTGTATCAGAGAAAGAACAACCGAGAGAGGAGGGACAGTGGCAGTGTGAACAGACAGAGAGAAGCTAGAGACCAGATGGAGAGACAAATAGAAAGAAATAGAGAAAGAGGAAGAGACACAAATGGAGAGAAGGGAAAAGGGAAAGGAGGTGTAAGCAGAGAGGGAGAGGAAGAGAGAAAGAAGAGTGAGCAAGAATCAAGATAGAGAGAAACAGAAAAAGAAAAGAAATGCTGGAGGAGAAAAAAAGAGAGAAGAGAGAAGCAAACAAGAAAGAGTGAGTAGGTAGAGTCTGAGAGGAAGAGGCAAGAACACACAGATAGAGAAAGAGAGAGAGAGATGTAGAGAGAGAGAGAAGAGGGATTGAGACAGAGAGATGAAGAGAGAAAGAACAGAGAAAGAGAGAGAGAGAGAGAGAACAGATAGAGCAGATAGAGTGAAAGAGAGAGAACAGAGAGAGCGAGAGAGAACAGAGAGAGTGAAAGAGAGAGAACAGAGAGAGAGAACAGAGAGTGAAAGAGAGATCAGAGAGAGAGAGAACAGAAAGAGTGAAAGAGAGAGATCAGAGAGAGAGAGAATAGAGAGAGAGAGAGCAGAGAGAGAACAGAGAGAGTGAAAGAGAGAGATCAGAGAGAGAGAGAGAACAGAGAGAGTGAAGGAGAGAGAACAGAGAGAGAGAGAACAAAGAGAGAGAGAACAGAGAGAGAGAGAGAGAGAACAGAGAGAGAGAACAGAGAGAGTGAGAACAGAGGTAGAGAGAACAGAGAGAGAACAGAGAGAGAGAACAGTGAGAGAGAGAGAACAGAGAGAGAGAACAGTGAGAGAGAGAGAACAGAGAGAGTGAGAACAGAGGTAGAGAGAACAGAGAGAGAACAGAGAGAGAGAACAGTGAGAGAGAGAGAACAGAGAGAGAGAGAGAGAGACAGAACAGAGAGAGAACAGAGAGAGAGAGAACAGAGAGAGAGAACAGAGAGAGAGAGTGAGAACAGAGAGAGAGAGAGAGAGAACAGAGAGAGTGAGAACAGAGGTAGAGAGAACAGAGAGAGAACAGAGAGAGAGAACAGTGAGAGAGAGAGAACAGAGAGAGAGAGAGAGAGAGAGAGAGAGAGACAGAACAGAGAGAGAACAGAGAGAGAGAGAGAGAGAGAGAGAGACAGAACAGAACAGAGCGATGAGAACAGATAGACGTAGCACAGTAAGAAGAGGTAGTCGAGAGTGAGAACAGAGAGAGAGAGAGAGAGAACAGAGAGAGAGAACAGAGAGAGTGAGAACAGAGGTAGAGAGAACAGAGAGAGAACAGAGAGAGAACAGAGAGAGAGAGAACAGAGAGAGTGAGAGAGAGAGAGAGAGAGCAGAGAGAGTGAGAGAGAGAGGGTGAGAACAGAGAGAGAACAGAGAGAGAGACAGAACAGAGAGAGTGAGAGAGAGAACAGAGAGAGAGAACAGAGAGAGAGAGAACAGAGAGAGAGAGAACAGAGAGAGAACAGAGAGAGAACAGAGAGAGAGAGAACAGAGAGAGTGAGAACAGAGAGAGACAGAACAGAGAGAGACAGAACAGAGAGAGAACAGAGAGAGAGAGAACAGAGAGAGTGAGAACAGAGAGAGACAGAACAGAGAGAGACAGAACAGAGAGAGAACAGACAGAGAGAGAGAGAGAGAGAGAGAGAGCGAGTGAGAGAGAGGGTGAGCGGATCCGCGGCCTTTCCGAGCCGGATTCTGACAGACAGGCAGGTTTTGATTGGGAAATAAAGCTGGGCATTATGGGAGATATTACCGCGCCGTTCCAGACTGTTTATTTATTCTCTGGCGTCCGACGCTATCTGCAGATTTCTCCCCCTCTGATTTAAATGCAAATGAGTCCTGTCAAACGGCGACTTCCTCCCGCTGAAGAGCGCCTGCGAGTGTTAACGCACGTCAGGTTCCGAGACTCGCGGCACGAATAATCAAAACAGATCGAAGATAGCCGATCAAACAGCCGGGGCTTCGAATCCCCCCGGGCTCAGCACCCTATCAGCTCCAGACTCGGTACAGGAAGTGAGGTCACATGCAGCTCGGTTTCAGCATATTCATAACCACTTCGTGTAATAACTCTCTGGAGCTTTTTTTTTTGGACGTCTGGTTCCATTCACCACCACTGTGAACAGTCCTGTTCTAGAATTCATCATCAGGAGAACAGCTGCACCCAGAAGGAGGTGTGGGAGTGCGGTGGTGTTGGGAAGGAAGGTAAAGGTGACCAGGATCAATAACTGATGATAAATTTAGACTGATATGATCAATATTTATTGAGCTACACATACAGAAGTCTGTCTCTCAGTATGGCGTCGGGCCGCCATGTTCGCTAACCCAACACGCCAGACGTCTCGGTATGGAGCTGTGGAGGTTCCTAATGGTGTCCTGTGAAGCCTACATTCACACCAGTATTTAGCCCTACAGTTGTCTCCAGGTGTAGCGCAAAGTGTTGCTAGACTGCCCCCTGTACACAGGGGGACCACTTCAAAAAGTCCACCTCCTTGTATCTGCACTCAGCTCCACTGAGCATATAGGACACTTTGTAGGTGTACAGCTCCAGACCGTAGTCCATCTGTTTCTCTGTGTACTGTATTACCCTGTTCTATAATGGTCAGGACCCCCACAGGACCACCACAGAGCAGGTGGATCATTCTCAGCACTGCAGTGACACTGGTGTGTTAGTGTGTGTGGTGCTGGTGTGAGTGGATCAGACACAGCAGTGCTGCTGGAGTGTTGAGACACTGTGTCCACTCACTGTCCACTCTATTAGACACTCCTACCTTGCTGCTGCACCTTGTAGATGGACAGTCAGAGACGATAGCTCATCTGCTGCTGCACAGTGCAGTGTTGGTCATCCTCTAGTCCTTCATCAGTGGACACAGGACGTTGCCCACAGGATGCTGCCCACAGGACGCTGCCCACAGGATGCTGCCCACAGGACGCTGCCCACAGGATGCTGCCCACAGGATGCTGCCCACAGGACGCTGCCTACAGGATTGCTGCCTACAGAATGCTTCCCACAGGACGGTACCCACAGGACGCTGCCCACAGGACGCTGCCCACAGGATCCTGCCCACGGAACGCTGCCTACAGGATGCTGCCCACAGGACGCTGCCCACAGGACGCTGCCCACAGGACGCTGCCCACAGGATGCTGCCCACAGGACACTGCCCACAGGACGCTGCCCACGGAACGCTGCCTACAGGATGCTGCCCACAGGACGCTGTCTACAGGACGCTGCCCAAAGGACGCTGCCCACAGGACGCTGCCCACAGGACGCTGCAAACAGGACGCTGCCCACAGGACGCTGCCTACAGGATGCTGCCCACAGGATGCTGCCCACAGGATGTTGCCCACACTGCTGTGTCTGATCCACTCACACCAGCACCACACACACTAACACACCACCACGTCAGTGTCACTGCAACAAAGCAGCCAGTCTCTGAGTTTGTACATCTGTGTCTGACCAGGGGTCACTTACTCTTACTCATTGACCAGATTCTGTGATTCACTCTCCTGTGTGCTGCTTCTGGAGCTTCTCAGGCTATGGATAGATAGATCACCTCAGCTCTCTATCTCTCTCTCTCTCTCTCTCTCTCTCTCTCTCTCTCTCTCTCTCTCTCTCTCTCTCTCTCTGCTAAATCTACCGTGCCACATCTCTGGCCTTGCCTAAATGTGTGTGAGCTCCTCTGTGACCTCTGTATCTTCCTCAGCTATGACAAGGTCATTATGGTCTATCTGCCTGCCGGTGCCCCTGAACGATGGAACTTTGGCCGCAAGGGAAAGACTTGCTCCGACTTCCTGACAGCAAAGTTCCGACAGCGTTTATCACCCGTTTCCACGACTCATTTAGCTCACGCAGGATCGTCTGAGTTATTGTTCCCCCAACATATCGCAGTCACGTGTAATGACCCATTCTAAACTGTTCCAAACAGGCGGCGCCAGGCCAGGTTGGAAAACATCCACAACAACAAATTTTTCAGTTCTCACTCTCTCCAAAAAAAAAGGAATACTGAATCCTCGAGTTCTTTCTCAACCCATCTTTTATGAAACTTCTCCAAGCCTCTTAATGTTTTATGCTTTTAAAGTTTTTACTGTCAAAAAAACTCTTTATTTTTTTTCCACTCTTAGAGATGTGCAGGCATCTACCTCGCTCCTACAATGAGTGAGGCTGATGTTCTTCACCTCCACCTCCACCTCCACCACTCTTTTAATACCTGAATATTTAGTGTTTCTTGATTTTCTTTAGCACCTCCAGTCCTCTATGAGTTCTTGCGGTTTTGGTATCTCCAGTCCTCTTTGAGTTATTGAAGTTTTACTATCGCCAGTCTTCTTTGAGAGTTCTTAAAGTTTTGGTATCTCTAGTCCTCTCTGAGTTTGTGACGTTTTGGTATTTCCAGTCCTCTTTAAGTTCTTGAAGTTTTGGTATCTCCAGTCCTCTTAAAGTTCTTGAATTTTTCGTATTTCCAGTCCTCTTTAAGTTCTTGAAGTTTTGGTATCTCCAGTCCTCTTTAAGTTCTTGAAGTTTTGGTATCTCCAGTCCTCTCTGAGTTCTTGAAGTTTTGGTATCTCCAGTCCTCTATGAGTTCTTGCGGTTTTGGTATCTCCAGTCCTGTTTTGAGTTCTTGAAGTTTTGATATCTTTAGTCCTCTTTGAGTTCTTGAAGTTTTGGTATCTCCAGTCCTCTATGAGTTCTTGCGGTTTTGGTATCTTCAGTCCTCTTTGAGTTCTTGAAGTTTTGGTATCTCCAGTCCTGTTTTGAGTTCTTGAAGTTTTGGTATCTCCAGTCCTCTTTCAGAGTTCTTGAAATTTTGGTATCTCCAGTCCTATCTGAGTTTGTGACATTTTGGTATTTCCAGTCCTCTTTAAGTTCTTGAAGTTTTGGTATCTCCAGTCCTCTTAAAGTTCTTGAATTTTTCGTATTTCCAGTCCTCTTTAAGTTCTTGAAGTTTTGGTATCTCCAGTCCTCTTTAAGTTCTTGAAGTTTTGGTATCTCCAGTCCTCTCTGAGTTCTTGAAGTTTTGGTATCTCCAGTCCTCTATGAGTTCTTGCGGTTTTGGTATCTCCAGTCCTCTTTGAGTTCTTGAAGTTTTACTATCGCCAGTCTTCTTTGAGAGTTCTTAAAGTTTTGGTATCTCTAGTCCTCTCTGAGTTTGTGACGTTTTGGTATTTCCAGTCCTCTTTAAGTTCTTGAAGTTTTGGTATCTCCAGTCCTCTTAAAGTTCTTGAATTTTTCGTATTTCCAGTCCTCTTTAAGTTCTTGAAGTTTTGGTATCTCCAGTCCTCTTTAAGTTCTTGAAGCTTTGGTATCTCCAGTCCTCTCTGAGTTCTTGAAGTTTTGGTATCTCCAGTCCTCTATGAGTTCTTGCGGTTTTGGTATCTCCAGTCCTGTTTTGAGTTCTTGAAGTTTTGATATCTTTAGTCCTCTTTGAGTTCTTGAAGTTTTGGTATCTCCAGTCCTCTATGAGTTCTTGCGGTTTTGGTATCTTCAGTCCTCTTTGAGTTCTTGAAGTTTTGGTATCTCCAGTCCTGTTTTGAGTTCTTGAAGTTTTGGTATCTCCAGTCCTCTTTCAGAGTTCTTGAAATTTTGGTATCTCCAGTCCTATCTGAGTTTGTGACATTTTGGTATTTCCAGTCCTCTTTAAGTTCTTGAAGTTTTGATATCTTCAGTCCTCTTTGAGTTCTTGAAGTTTTGGTATCTCCAGTCCTCTTTGAGTTCTTGAGGTTTTGGTATCTCCAGTCCTCTCTGAGTTTGTGACGTTTTGGTATTTCCAGTCCTCTCTGAGTTTGTGACATTTTGGTATTTCCAGTCCTCTTTAAGTTCTTGAAGTTTTGGTATCTCGGGTCCTCTTAAAGTTCTTGAATTTTTCGTATCTCCAGTCCTCTTTAAGTTCTTGAAGTTTTGATATCTTTAGTCCTCTTTAAGTTCTTGAAGTTTTGGTATCTCCAGTCCTCTTAAAGTTCTTGAAGTTTTGGTATCTCCAGTCCTCTTTGAGTTCTTGAAGTTTTGGTATCTCCAGTCCTCTTTGAGTTCTTGAAGTTTGGTCTCTCCAGTCCTCTTTGAGTTCTTGAAGTTTTGGTATCTCCAATCCTTTTGGGCTTCTTGAAGCCATAGCATCTCAATCCTTCAGCTTTATTAATGTCGTTAATGCTTTAACATAGCTCTCTTAAAGTTCTTGAACCATAGGCCAATCCAACCTTCTGAAGGTCTTGAAACTTAAACATCTTCATCCCTGCCGAAGTTCATAGAGCTTTGACATCATCAGGCCTCTTGAAATCCTTATTCTTTAAAGTTATTTAAAGTCCTTGCAGCTTTAGCATCTCCAGTCCTCTATAAGGTCTCAAAGTAATAGCAATCTCAAACCTAGAGTTTCTTGAAAACTTATTATCTCAATCCTTCAGCTTTAGTGATGTTTTAAAGTTTTAGCATAGCCCTTACAAAGTTTCTGTGCCATAGGCCAAAACCCTCTGAAGGTCTTGAAACTTTAACCACCTTCAACTATCTTAAAGGTCATAAAGCATAACATCTCCAGTCCTCCTGAAATACTTGAACATTTAATTTGCTTGACCCTTAGAAAGTTCTTGAAACTGTAGTGCCTTATTTTTCTTGATTGCCTCGAAGCTTTAGTTCTTTAAAGTTCTTGAAGATTTGGCATCTCCAGTCCTCTCGGGGTTCCAAAAGTCTTACCATCTCAATCCTTCAGCTTCATTGGTGCATTTAAAGCTTTGGAATAGCCATCTTCAAGTTCTTGGACCATAGCCCAATCAAACCCTTTGAAGTTCTTGAAACTTTAACATCTTCATAAAGTTCATAAAGCTTTAATATCTCAAGCCCTCTTAAAATACTGTACTTAACGGTTTCATTTTTCGGACTCTCATGAAGTTCTTGAAGTGGTAGTGTCTTAATTCTTCTTGATAGCCTTGAGGCTTTAGTCCTTTAAAGTTCTTGAAGTTTTGGCATCACACTCTCTTCCAAAGTTCATAAAGTTCTGACATTCCCAGCCCTCTTGAATACTTGTTATTCTAGGTTTTTTGGTATCTCCAGTCTTCTTGAGATTCTTGAAGGTTTAGCATCTCAGTCCCTCAGCTGTATGGATGTATTAAAGCTTTAGCATAGCGCTCTTGTAAGTTCTTGAATCACAGATCCTCTGAAGGTCAACATCTTTGTGCCTCTCAAGGGTCAATAAGCTTTAACATTTCCAGCCCTCCTTAAGTACGTGAAGATTTAATGTGTCTGACCCCTGTGAAGTTCTTGAAGCTGTGATGTTTTAATTCTTCTTGATGGCTTTCGGATCTCCTGTCCTCTTGAGGTTCTTAAAGACTTTGCCTCTCTGTCCTTCTGCTTTATTGGATGTTTTCAAGCTCTACCATTCCCAGCTTTCCCAGGTACTAGAAGCATCTTCCTCTTGATCTTCTAGAAACTTGACCATCTTCAAACTTTTGCAGTTCCAAGCTTCTCCAAGTTCTTGAAGTTTTGAGATCCCCAGTCCTATTAAAGTTCTTTAGGTTTTAGCTTCTCCAGCCCACTTTAGGGTGTTGGAGGATTAGCATCTAAAATTCTTTTGGGGTTCTTTAACTTTTAGGATCTCAATCTCTCAGATTTATTAATGTTTTTAAAACTTTACCATTCCCATCTCTCTCACAGTACTAGAAGCTTTGGCACCCAGCCCCCTTGATCTTCTTGAACCATTAGCATCTCCAGCTCTCTCAGAGTTCTCTAAACATTTACATTTCCAGGCCTCTTTCCATTCTTAAAGCTTTTAGCATCTCAAGCCATCTTGAAGTCATCGAAGTTCTTTTAACTTTACCCCCTCTAGCCCTTTTGAAGTTCTTGAAGTCTCAGCATTTCCACCCCTCTCAAAGTTCTTGAACTACAGGCAAGTTCAAATCTCTGACGTTCTTGAGGTTTGAGAATCTCCAGCTCTCTGAAGTTTTGGCATCTAGTCCTATTGATTTTCTTGAACCATTAGCTTCTCCAGCCAGCTCAAAGCTTTCTAAAAAATTAGCATTTCCAGGCCTCTTTATGTTCTTCAATATTTAGCACCTCCAGCCCTCTTGATCTTCCCGAACCTTTAGCATCTCCAGCCCTCTTAAAGTTCTCTAAACATTAGCATTTCCAGTACTCATCCAGTAGCATCACCAGCCTTCTTGAAGTCATCAATGTTCTTTTAGCTTTATCTCCTCTAGCCCTTTTGAAGTTCTTAAAGCCTCACCATTTCCACCCCTCTTGAAGTTCTTGAACTATAGGCAAGTTAAAATCTCTGCAGTTCTTGAAACGTCACGATCTCCATACTTCTCACTGTTCCTAGAGCTTTAACATCTCCAGCTCTCTTGAAGCATTTGACACGTTTAGCATTTACAAGCCTCTTGAGGTCTTTGAAGTTTTAGCGCCTCTAGTTCTTTCCTTTTCTGCAAATCGGAAGCTCTTTTTGACGTAAACAAGCCAACCCAGGCTGCCGAACAGCCCATTTAATCCGCATCTACAACGTGATTCATCAAAACTAGCTGGGGTGTTCTCAGAAACTTTCAGAAAAAGGAAAAGCTTTGGTGTCTAGACTTCACTGTTTGCCGGAGCGTTGACGTCAAGACGTCCCAGTCATCAGGAGCAGGTGCATTCAGCTCAGCAGCTGCCAGACACCAGAGCCCTCTGCTGAATCGAGATTAAAGGTTGCATTATGGCCTGCGTGCATACACAAACACCATCGCGCTAACCGTCCCGCACAGTCTGATCCTCAGCGAGGTAAGAAATCATCTGCAAAACCAAATTCCGGAATAAGCATGCACAGGGATCCTGGAATGAAAAGGCAACAAAGGAAAGTGGGCTAATAAGCTAGCTTTTGAAGCATGAATATGAATTAGCCCCACGTTTGGAAGTTCTTTTGTTGTTTGCTGTTGTTGTTTTCGGGAGCTGCACTGTTTGCGCGTTCATAGCTCAGCAGGAGTGATTAGATGAGTGGAAAGCAGCAGGGTAGTGTTCCAACACTGATTTATTCCCTCATCACTCGCCTCTTTCACTAGCTCCCTATCTGTTACCGCTGAGTCTGCGGCTTCTCCAGGGAGGCTGTACACTCTGAGCCATGATGATATGCTAGATAATACTATCTCAGTGCCAGAGAACGCCGGGTAGGACGTTACATGCATGATCCAAGAGGTGAACCTTACAGCAAACCCTGCAAAGAAGAATCTGAATTAAAAACAGTGATATAAGGATCTGTATGTGAGAGCTATAAGGGCGTGGCCTAATATTCTAATAAGCCAGCTTGACTACCATCATATGAGCCTGCAGACAGGAGCTAGCTGAATGGGAGCGGGACACATGTTGCCATTTTTGGGTGGAAGGAGCGTGCAGGAGCGGGATGAGTTGAAGTGGGAGTGGGTTGGAGCGGGTTGACCCCCGACCCCGCAGCCCCTCTTGTAGCTACACCATGTTTACAATAATGACGAACTTGGACAGAGACATCTCATCGCATGCGTATGCACACTGTTCTACAGAGACACACAAATAAATACACCCCCACCCACCCCCACCCCCCAAAGCTAATCTCTCTGAATGTGACCCCAGAGCTGCTGATAAGAGCTCCAGCTCTGAGGGTGCAGCCGGTTTACTGTCTGCCTGATGTCGGGTTCAGAACCACCAGCATCATAAACATACAGCGCACACAGTTAACAGACGGTGGCGGCTAACGGGGCGTCGCACCTATAAGGTAAATAAGAAGCAGGTTTAAAGCTCTAAATAATTAATTAATATGTAAAATTAATAATTACTAACCGTAATAATCCATTTTTAAGTATGTGGATTTTAACATGTGTGGACACCTGAGCTTGTTTAACATCACATTCCGCAATCGTGAACGTTATCATGACCTCCACTCACCTGGGAAGACGTCCTACAAGATCTTGGAGTGTGTCGATGGGAATTCATGCCCATTCCATCATTTGTGAGCTCAGGCGATGATGCTGGATGGGAAGGTCTGGCTCTCAATCGACACCCCGGTTCTTCCCAGAGGTATTCAGTGGGGTTGAGGATAGGGGCTCACTGCAGGCTGCTGGAGCTACTCCACACCAGACTGTACCTTTTAGAGGTGACGATAGGCGGAGACAATGGTGAAAGCGGGAGCGGGGCTGACAGGAGGATGGCGGTATGGAATGCTTGGACGGCAGCTGGTGAGGATCTGGCAGTGGAGGAGTGTGATGCTCGGGTAGTGCGAGCCACCGCCCTTCAGCGAACCTTGCTGGTGAAGCACAGGGCCACCCTGGGTGCACTGCTGCCAGAGGAGTTGGGCTGTCACATGCAGTTCAATGCACGGACTCTGCCTGGACTCTTTGTAGGTCACGAGGTGGTTGACTATTGAGTAGGAGGTGTGTAGCGTCTCGCTACTTGCTCATTCAGGTGGGAGGCATGGGCATGGGTGGAGTGCCAACATACAGAGCACCATGGGAGCTTTGTCCATGCTTGTGGTGCTGGGCTATGGGGAAGCAGAGCAGCATTGGTGGCTACAGTCAGGTAGAGTTGTGTTGTTAGAACTTCCGCTGACTGCCAGACTTACCAGTGATGGTGTGCTTGATGGAACTGCGTGTAGTGACCTTAGGCTTGGGTGTAGCTCGTCTTTGGAAGGTCATGTGATGGAGCTCCTGTCTCACAGTTCCTGGGCTGATGTTGCTTCCAGTGGCAGCTTGGAACTCTGTAGTGAGTGATGAAATCAGGATATGTGATTTTTACATTGCACGCTTCAGCAGCCCTGTTTGGAGAGTCTGCATGGTCTACTGCTCCGTGGCTGAGCTCTTGTTGCTTCTGGATGTTTTCATTTCACAATATTTTATCACTCACATTTCTTTCTCTCTCTCTCTCTTCCTCCCTTTCACTCTTTTCTCACTTACTCTCGGTTCAATTTTAATCTCATATTGGCTTTATTAGGTGGACAAACACTTCTGTACTGTCAAAGCGATGCAGCAAACAACAATAACATATAACCATAAGGAAAAGTTCATCAGCAATGACCTAGCCTCTCTCTCTCTCTCTCTCTCTCTCTCTCTCTCTCTCTCTCTCTCTCTCTCTGAATAAAACTTTGAGGGAAAATCTTGAATCAGTAAATCATTTCTGTAATGTAATTCTCGCTGTGAGGGATGAGGGTTTAAAGAGGCTCAGACATTTGGTTGAAAGAGGAATCGTTCAATACAGGCCCATCACCCCACCTGCAGTTTCTCCTTAGGTGGAATGTATAACTGTAGGTATTACAGTTATACATTCCACCTAAGGAGAAACTGTAGAACAGACTCAGTCTATACCACAGTACCTACATTTAGAGTTTAGAGTTATACACTCGACCTAATGAGACACTGTAGAACAGACTCAGTCTATACCACAGTACCTACATTTAGAGCTTAGAGTTATACACTCCACCTAATGAGAAACTGTAGAACAGACTCAGTCTATAGCACAGTACCTACATTTAGAGCTTAGAGTTATACACTCGACCTAATGAGAAACTGTAGAACGGACTCAGTCTATACCACAGTACCTACATTTAGAGCTTAGAGTTATACACTCGACCTAATGAGAAACTGTAGAACAGACTCAGTCTATACCACAGTACCTACATTTAGAGCTTAGAGTTATACACTCGACCTAATGAGAAACTGTAGAACAGACTCAGTCTATACCACAGTACCTACATTTAGAGCTTAGAGTTATACACTCCACCTAATGAGAAACTGTAGAAGAGACTCAGTCTATACCACAGTACCTACATTTAGAGCTTAGAGTTATACACTCCACCTAATGAGAAACTGTAGAACAGACTCAGTCTATACCACAGTACCTACATTTAGAGCTTAGAGTTATACACTCCACCTAATGAGAAACTGTAGAACAGACTCAGTCTATACCACAGTACCTACATTTAGAGCTTAGAGTTATACACTCCACCTAATGAGAAACTGTAGAACAGACTCAGTCTATACCACAGTACCTACATTTAGAGCTTAGAGTTATACACTCCACCTAATGAGAAACTGTAGAAGAGACTCAGTCTATACCACAGTACCTACATTTAGAGCTTAGAGTTATACACTCCACCTAATGAGAAACTGTAGAACAGACTCAGTCTATACCACAGTACCTACATTTAGAGCTTAGAGTTATACACTCGACCTAATGAGAAACTGTAGAACAGACTCAGTCTATACCACAGTACCTACATTTAGAGCTTAGAGTTATACACTCCACCTAATGGGAAACTGTAGACCAGACTCAGTCTATACCACAGTACCTACATTTAGAGCTTAGAGTTATACACTCGACCTAATGAGGAACTGTAGAACAGACTCAGGCTAGCGATGCAATCCAGACGCTTGTTGATAAAAAAAGTTAAATGAGCTACAAAGAGACCAAGCCAGAGATGGAGAAGCCTGAGATGATAAACCACAGAACAGGCCGGAGTCAAAATACCAGGAGTCACAAACAACCAGGCAAACAGAGCATAAGGAGAAATCAAACGACAGGCGAAGATCCTGAACGATAACAAACCAAACACTGGAAGAGCGGTCCGTATGCAAACAGACGGCCATACCTCACACAGCACTGGAGCAAACAAAGGAGTGTTTACACAGGCAGGTAAACGACAAACAGGTCTCTGTGATTAGAATTCAGGTGAGGGCGAATGGAAAACTGATCGGTTCCTGATTGGTGGGTTGCTGACATGTGGTGCTGAGATCATGGAGCAGGGAATCATGGGAATTCCCGTAAGGTCTGAACATCTCTGGCTCTTCAGACCTCCACTGTGAGACAGAGTGTCGGCAAGGCCATCCAGGGTGTGGCTGAGTTAGATACACACTTTGGGTCCCTCCTCCACACTCTCCTCTTCTCCTCTCTCTTCTCCTGTCTTCTATCTTCTCCTCCACACTCTCCTCTTCTCCTCTCTCTTCTCCTGTCTTCTATCTTCTCCTCCACACTCTCCTTATCTCCTCTCTCTTCTCCTCCACACTCTCCTCTTCTCCTCTCTCTTCTCCTGTCCTCTATCTTCTCCTCCACACTCTCCTCTTCTCCTCTCCTCTATCTTCTCCTCCACACTCTCCTCTTCTCCTCTCTCTTCTCCTGTCTTCTATCTTCTCCTCCACACTCTCCTTATCTCCTCTCTCTTCTCCTGTCCTCTATCTTCTCTTCTCCTCCAAACTCTCCTCTTCTCCTCTCCCCTGTTCTGTCCTCTATCTTCTCTTCTCTCGCCTCTCTCTTCTCCTGTCCTCTATCTTCTCCTCCACAGTCTCCTCTTCTCCTCTTTCTTCTCCTGTCCTCTATCTTCTCTTCTCTCTCCTCTCTCTTCTCCTGTCCTCTATCTTCTCCTCCACAGTCTCCTCTTCTCCTCTTTCTTCTCCTGTCCTCTATCTTCTCCTCTCTCTCCTCTCTCTGCTTCTGTCCTCTATCTTCTCTTCTCTCTTCTTCTGTCCTCTATCTTCTCCTCCACACTCTCCTCTTCTCCTCTCTCTTCTCCTGTCCTCTATCTTCTCCTCCACACTCTCCTCTTCTCCTCTCTCTTCTCCTGTCCTCTGTCTTCTCCTCCACACTCTCCTCTTCTCCTCTCTCTTCTCCTGTTCTCTTATCCTCTCCTCCACACTCTCCTCTTCTCCTCTCTCTTCTCCTGTCCTCTTATCCTCTCCTCCACACTCTCCTCTTCTCTTCTCTCTTCTCCTCTCCTCTCTCCTCTTCTGTCCTCTATCTTCTCCTCCACACTCTCCTCTTCTCCTCTCTCTTCTTCTGTCCTCTATCTTCTCCTCCACAGTCTCCTCGTCTCTCTCTTCTCCTGTCCTCTTATCTTCTCCTCCACACTCTCCTTTTTCTCCTCTCTCTTCTCCTGTCCTCTATCTTCTCCTCCACACTCTCCTCTTCTCCTCTCTCTTCTCCTGTCCTCTATCTTCTCCTCCACATTCTCCTCTTCTCCTCTCTCTTCTCCTGTCCTCTATCTTCTCCTCCACACTCTCCTCTTCTCATCTCTCTTCTTTTGTCCTCTATCTTCTCCTCCACACTCTCCTCTTCTCCTCTCTCTTCTCCTTTCCTCTATCTTCTCTTCTCTCTTCTCCTCTCCTCTCTCCTCTTCTGTCCTCTAACTTCTCCTCCACTCTCCTCTTTTCCTCTCTCTTCTTTTGTCCTCTATCTTCTCTTTCACACTCTCCTCTTCTCCTCTCTTTTCTTTTGTCCTCTATCTTCTCTTTCACACTCTCCTCTTCTCTTCTCTCTTTTTCTGTCCTCTTATCTTCTCCTCCACACTCTCCTCTTCTCCTCTCTCTTCTTTTGTCCTCTATCTTCTCTTACACACTCTCCTCTTCTCCTCTCTCTTCTCCTGTCCTCTATCTTCTCCTCCACACTCTTCTCTTCTCCTCTCTCTTCTCCTTTCCTCTATCTTCTCTTTCACACTCTCCTCTTCTCTTCTCTCTTTTTCTGTCCTCTTATCTTCTCCTCCACACTCTCCTCTCTCTTCTTCTGTCCTCTATCTTCTCCTCCAAACTCACCTCTTCTCCTCTCCCCTGTTCTGTCCTCTATCTTCACCTCTCTCTCCTCTCTCTTCTTCTGTCCTCTATCTTCTCTTCTCTCTTCTTCTGTCCTCTATCTTCTCTTCTCTCTTCTTCTGTCCTCTATCCTCTCCTCCACACTCTCCTCTTCTCCTCTCTCTTCTCCTGTCCTCTTATCCTCTCCTCCACACTCTCCTCTTCTCCTCTCTCTTCTCCTGTCCTCTATCTTCTCTTCTCTCTTCTCCTCTCCTCTCTCCTCTTCTGTCCTCTATCTTCTCCTCCACACTCTCCTCTTCTCCTCTCTCTTCTTCTGTCCTCTATCTTCTCCTCCACAGTCTCCTCGTCTCTCTCTTCTCCTGTCCTCTTATCTTCTCCTCCACACTCTCCTTTTTCTCCTCTCTCTTCTCCTGTCCTCTATCTTCTCCTCCACACTCTCCTCTTCTCCTCTCTCTTCTCCTGTCCTCTATCTTCTCCTCCACACTCTCCTCTTCTCCTCTCTCTTCTCCTGTCCTCTATCTTCTCCTCCACATTCTCCTCTTCTCCTCTCTCTTCTCCTGTCCTCTATCTTCTCCTCCACACTCTCCTCTTCTCATCTCTCTATCTTCTCCTCCACACTCTCCTCATCTCCTCTCTCTTCTCCCTCTCCTCTCTTCTCTCTTCTCCTCTCCTCTCTCCTCTTCTGTCCTCTAACTTCTCCTCCACACTCTCCTCTTTTCCTCTCTCTTCTTTTGTCCTCTATCTTCTCTTTCACACTCTCCTCTTCTCCTCTCTTTTCTTTTGTCCTCTATCTTCTCTTTCACACTCTCCTCTTCTCTTCTCTCTTTTTCTGTCCTCTTATCTTCTCCTCCACACTCTCCTCTTCTCCTCTCTCTTCTTTTGTCCTCTATCTTCTCTTACACACTCTCCTCTTCTCCTCTCTCTTCTTTTGTCCTCTATCTTCTCTTACACACTCTCCTCTTCTCCTCTCTCTTCTTTTGTCCTCTGTCTTCTCTTTCACACTCTCCTCTTCTCTTCTCTCTTTTTCTGTCCTCTTATCTTCTCCTCCACACTCTCCTCTCTCTTCTTCTGTCCTCTATCTTCTCCTCCAAACTCACCTCTTCTCCTCTCCCCTGTTCTGTCCTCTATCTTCACCTCTCTCTCCTCTCTCTTCTTCTGTCCTCTATCTTCTCTTCTCTCTTCTTCTGTCCTCTATCTTCTCCTCCACACTCTCCTCTTCTCCTCTCTCTTCTCCTTTCCTCTATCTTCTCTTCTCTCTTCTCCTCTCCTCTCTCCTCTTCTGTCCTCTAACTTCTCCTCCACACTCTCCTCTTTTCCTCTCTCTTCTTTTGTCCTCTATCTTCTCTTTCACACTCTCCTCTTCTCCTCTCTTTTCTTTTGTCCTCTATCTTCTCTTTCACACTCTCCTCTTCTCTTCTCTCTTTTTCTGTCCTCTTATCTTCTCCTCCACTCTCCTCTTCTCCTCTCTCTTCTTTTGTCCTCTATCTTCTCTTACACACTCTCCTCTTCTCCTCTCTCTTCTCCTGTCCTCTATCTTCTCCTCCACACTCTTCTCTTCTCCTCTCTCTTCTCCTTTCCTCTATCTTCTCCTCCACACTCTCCTCTTCTCCTCTCTCTTCTTTTGTCCTCTATCTTCTCTTACACACTCTCCTCTTCTCCTCTCTCTTCTTTTGTCCTCTATCTTCTCTTACACACTCTCCTCTTCTCCTCTCTCTTCTTTTGTCCTCTATCTTCTCTTTCACACTCTCCTCTTCTCTTCTCTCTTTTTCTGTCCTCTTATCTTCTCCTCCACACTCTCCTCTCTCTTCTTCTGTCCTCTATCTTCTCCTCCAAACTCACCTCTTCTCCTCTCCCCTGTTCTGTCCTCTATCTTCACCTCTCTCTCCTCTCTCTTCTTCTGTCCTCTATCTTCTCTTCTCTCTTCTTCTGTCCTCTATCTTCTCCTCCACACTCTCCTCTTCTCCTCTCTCTTCTCCTGTCCTCTATCTTCTCCTCCACTCTCTCATCTCCTCTCTCGCTTCTTCTGTCCTCTATCTTCTCCTCCACACTCTCCTCCTCTCCTCTCTCCTCTTCTGTCCTCTAACTTCTCTTCTCTCCTCTCTCTTCTTATGTTCTCCATCATCTCTTCATCATCTTCTCCTGTCCTCTATCTCCTCCTCCTCCTTTTCTATTCTCCTACTTTTTTCTCCTCTCTGTTATTCTTTCCTTTTTTCTCATTCTTTTTTCCAGTCTCCTCTTCCTTTTCTCTTTTTCAATTTTCTCTGTCACTTTCTCCTTTTCTCTTCTCTTTTTTTTTCTTACTCC